>QANW01003914.1:823701-963322 GCA_003254865.1 Dryas drummondii
AATCAGAAATGAGAGAATTGGGCTGATTTTTAAATTGTAGTATTTGGGCTTGAAATTACCAGATTGCCCTTTCTAGAACATTCTCCATCTTTCCTACTAAAATTCCCAAATTGAACTCACGCGTTTAGAAACTCGAGTTCTAATTCACCCTCTCGAACTTAAAGGCCACAAATTGAATTAAAACACTCCTCTAAATACTAGAATTTCCTTCCAAAAAAATTTTAATAAGGCCTGCCCATAAGATATATATTTTTTTTATTTATTTATTTGCAAGCAACAGAGATAAGACTTGGGTTCGGGTCGTTATATCACGAACTATAAAATATTTCAAATTTCTCCATTAACTATAAGGTTTATTTCAAGTTAGTTCACGAACTAACCAAAAACATACAGAATGGTAGACAAAAAAACCGAACCGAACCGGATTGTTTATATATATATTTATATATTTTATATTATATAAAATTTTTATATATAGAATAAAAAAGATGCAAAGTGTTTTTTGCACATGTTGGAATTCAAAATCATGACCTTGTGAGGAGAGTGAAAGTACGAATTCCCACTACACTACTTAACCACTTATAAAATTCAAGTACATACAACATATTTATAGACATACTGATACTTGAAATATAATAATTTATAAAATTAAATATATTTTATATATCATTTATTTTTTTAAAGATATTATTTTAGGTCTCTATTTAAATATTATTATTGCAAAAAGTCTAAAAATTTTACTAGTTTATATTTTATATAATTTATAGTTTATATATTGTAAACATTTACTAAAAGTCCAAAACTATAATTTATAATTTATATATTAAAATTATTAGAGTATAGGGTTAATTTTTAAGGTATAAGGTTTCGGACGTTATGGTTTAGTGTATAAAGTTATGGTGTAGAATACCAATTATAATTTTATAAATTATTATATTTCAAATATCAGTATGCCTATAAATATATTGCATGTACTTAAATATCATAAGTGACTAAATGATGTAGTGGAAATTCACACTTTTATTCTTCTCAAGTGTTCATGGGTTTGAATCCAGTATGTTCCAAAAACATCTTATAGCTTTTTTATTCAAAATATATAACTTGTATTTAATAAATAAAAAAAATAAAAACTAAATATAAATAATCCGGTTCGGTTCAATTTTTTTGTCAATCCAATTTTATCTACAATTCTGTATGTTTTTTGTTAGTTTGTGGACCAATTTCAAATGAACCCTATAGTTAATGGGGAAATTTGAAATGTTTTATAGTTCGTGGATTAACTTGAAATGGACCCTATAGTTGGTAGATATAAATGTACTTGAGCCTAAAATATATGTGCCTATTTTATAATTAAAAAATTCATATATATATACACAATTTCTCTCTACAAGACATTCTTTTTTTAACTAAAGTATGAACACGAGTCTTTTTTATTTTTTACTGGGTTCACCATTTTATAGTATAGGGTTTTATATTTTAAAGTATAAAATCATTGTTCGAAATTATATTTTAAATTTTAACTCTTTAGTTTTAGACGAAGCCCAAAAATTGAGAGTTAAATTATCAAAACTCGAGCTGAAAAACATGAGCTCAAAATCATTAGAGTTAAAACCGAAAAAGGAGTCACAATTGATGATTAATACCATAAGAAAGCTCTATATATATATATCAATCTCAAATTTGGTTCCCTAATCCAAGCTTGTAATATGCCCTCCACAAATAAACAAACACGTGCTAAGTGATAAAGCATACAATGCATTATGTTCCAATAGAAACAAATCTAATAAGATGGGATGAGACATGCACCTCATGATCTCGATTTTTTAATCCTTATGATTATCTTTGAATCTTATCCGAAACATGGAAATTAAAAGTTTAAAACAAAGATTAAAGACGTAGGATGTTGCTCTGATCTTTGCTTTGGATGACATCGGAAGGACGACGTTGTACACTGAAGTGAAATACAACACATGGCCGGTGGGTCCCGCTGCTAAGAGGGCCCAGCTGATTTGTCCTCAACCGTACTTTGGACATGTTGGGCCCTACACGTGCCTATTCATCCGGACCACATTATATCCAGAAAAAACGTCCTTTAATAATAGAATGGGTCCAAAGCATATGAAAATAGCTTTCGTCAACATGCATGCACTCTGGCCCAATTCTTTTTCTAAAATATTTTCTTCATGGCTCAACATCTATCAACAACTATGTAGCCATGGATTAGATTCTGTACCTAAACGATAAATTATTTTTTCATGAGTAATCCTGATTTTGAATATAGGTACCTTTTTTTTTCCCTGGAAATAACTTTATTAAAGAGATGGTACTCACATGAAAAAAAATTTGGTACGATAGCCCTTAAGAATAATACAAATAGCAGTACTCTTGTAAAAAGTTCATTTAACCCAAAAATAAATAAAAAAATCAAATATCCCTTGATTTTTCTTTTGGGTGTGTGAAACCTTCTTTCTTCTCAGTAAAGTTCCAAAAAAACGTCCAAATTCATTCCTACATGTACGTTGTCTTCAATTTGATCCAAAGCATGATCCTGGTCAATCCGAGTAACTGACTTCCCAGACTCTTCTTTTCATCTTTTGCCATATGTTTTGGACTCTGTATTTTGTACTCCAACCTTTCAAAGGGATAATTATTATTAGCTTTGATTGGTCAAATCTGAAAAACTAGAATAATGTGTGAATTGGAAGCACAATTGCATTTGAATTGTAGCACTCATGTGTCATGTGCAAATATGGGCTCAACTTCTTGGCTGGAACTTGGAAGGATACGATATTATCCTTTTAGATTTGGATAATGTAGATACCAAAACCATTAAATATATCAGAGAAGCACAAGCAATGACGCAAGGGCTCACTCACAAGTCACAACCAAGTTCATCAAAAGAGCACCAATAAATAAATAAAACATGTCGCAAATTCCAATAGCAAGGCCACAGAAAAAAAAAGCAGCAAATGATTCTTGGCATGTAGGGACAAAACATAAAAAGAGAATCGCAACACTGTGAACAATCAAGAATTATATATAGTAAAAAGTAAACTGGAGGTAAAAGGTAATCAAAGGCATGGGTTTGGAACTTTGGATCATAGTCTGTTAAAAACCATTGTGTTATAGACATGGTATACACAATCCATTCACTTTCTTAATATATATAACATAGAATCATGATTTAGCACTGCACTGACAAGAAAAGAATTCAAGATCTTTATGCTGGCGAAAGATTCTGTCAAAACAACATAGTCGCAAGCAGCTTGCCATTACACCTTTCAGATAATAAGATTTCAACTGTGAAATAATACATCAGAATTTCAGATACATCAAAGGTCTAATTGCCTGATAAGCTGCAACTGACAGCTCTAAAAATACAAAGATGATCATATACCATCTCATTATTAAGACTAAAACCTGAAGTATTTGCTAACTATACTTCCAAGTGGTGCAAAACCTCTGTCTCAGAACATTGTTGCACATTTTCCAGATTACTAGAACATAAAAGGGCTTCAGATTTTCCTCTCTCTAGATGATCAAGGAACTGCATGACAACAGGATCAGTCCATGGAGCTCCAAACGGAGCTTCACCACCTGCAACCCACCCTAGATGGCCACCTTTGGGTGTCACTATCAACAAACAGTTTGGATTGTCCTGAGACAACAGAAAGGGATGTAATATATTAAAATGCCAACGGTATATACAAAGAGATCGCAAGAAGTAATTCAAAAGAAATCAAAGAACACCACAAAGTTAAGCCCAATGGTCCACCAACCCATTGGATGCCATGTGATCAAAAAGGAAGAGAACCTCTTTTATCTTTTTCCTGAAAATTTCTCCTTCATCCTCTATTCTATGAATCCTGAACATATGGCTCAGTTAAATTTATTGTAGAACCTTTCATAGGGCCTCCATGGGCAGTTTAGAATACGACCAGTCTAGAACAGTCCCTCCACAGTTATTCTCCCCAACACAAACATTGTTTTACTTTACTTTAGCCTTGCATTGAATCGTACATGATTACATGAAGGGGAGACAGAATGTAGCAAACCCAAATTTGTTTGGAAATAAATGCTTCCTTTGTTTATGTTAAATGAGTAATACTATAGGCACTGAGATAATCCCAAATTTGGAGACTAGCTGATACGGTAGTGTTTTGTTTGTTTATATTTGGTCCTGCTCAGTTTTTTTCATGTGAACTCCATTTACTTAATACAATGCCATGTCACATTAGTTTCAGGATTTATCTTAGTGTTAATAGTATTTACTCATGTTGAATTAGATTGAAAATGATAAAATATCAACTACTGGAGAAAGAGCAAGCAAATTAAACATTGAGGTTTAGTATAAATTAGCCTCAAGGGCATGGTATCTGGCTCATAAACTCCACAAACCTTGATATCTTCACGAGGAATTCCCCTGTTTGGAGCAATTGGATCATTTTCTGCCTGAAAACCAGTAAGAACTTGTAAGTTCAAGCACATTTTGAGATTCACTAGGACATAATTTCAGTTCTGTCACTCAAGCAATTGGAATCATATAAGAACACTATGTTTGATAGCGAGACATAAATGTAAAGGATGCATGAGGTAAATCATGAGGAATGAAAGAAGTTATTTTTTCCTTTTCTTGTTTGACAAAAGAGAAGGAATGGAGGAGGGAAAGAAAATAACTATCTACCATTATACCATTCATAAAGTAGATGGAGATAAAAAAAAAAGAGTAAAAAAATTGTGTTTAACATGCTCATCTTTCTCTCCACTTTTCCTATAGGGATATATAGATTATGCTGGACCCAGGTGCACCTTATCCTTCCACTTTTCCTTTCCACTCAAACAAGAACTCCAAGGATTGGCAATATACCTCCCTGCCCTTCCATCATTCCTTTCCTCTCTCTTTTCTATATTCCTAATCTCCTACCAAACATAGTATAAAGACTGACACAGAGAAAAATCAACTGTAAGTCTATAACAATAGCAAAAAGTTTTCATCACCTATACAGTTTTACAGCAGCAGAGAGGCTCATAAAATGTCAATGAAAACATATATATTGTGGAGAAATATCACCTGAATGCAAAGCAATGGTGTGCAAACATCTTTTATGGAATCTGAACTACAGGAATTAGAGTAGTAGTCATCTACTGACTTGAAGCCAAATGAAACTGCAAGTTTTCATCAAAGGTGCTCTCATAAGATGATTGCCGTGTTATCCCATCCAAATACAAAAAGGTTTCATGCACACGAAATATATACCACGAGTTAGTCCGTCATCAAACTCCCTGACAGACTTGGCATTGGCAGCCAATGGAATATTATAAACACCACCCATGTCTTCAAAGAGTAGAGCATGCCTACAATGTAGAGTCAACAAATTAGGTTATCAACTTCAAGCTGAAATAACTGTTGGAGCATAACATAAATATTTCATGGGATTACTTCTTGAAAATTTTGCAGAGAGCACCTGCAAGAGCTTTGTCATAAACAATGTTAAAGCCCTTACGGAAGTCCTCATCTGCAATGACCAAATTGAAAGGATTACACAACGACACAGCACCAGAAAGACGGCATGCATGAGATTCCTGCAAGTACCACATCATAGAAATATAAATGAAATGGAAGTGGAGGAGAAAAGGCAAGGCAAAGAAAATTCCAGTGCAAAGTGCTGGTCCTTATAAAAGTTATATTGCTATTTTTCACTACTTAAAATGGGATGTAATGATGTATTCTCCTAAATAGGGAATGAAGCTCCATAAAAAATTCAAGGTCATAGAAAGACTACTGCATGCACAAATAAGACTGATATAAACTTTATATCTACATCCCAAGTCAAGACTGTGTGCTATGCTAGACAAACTCCTATTTTAATCACTCAAACCCACATCCTTTGTTAGGCCTAAAGTCATTGATAAATTCAGTTGAGCAGAAAACAACAGCATGTTGCAGCGAGATAGAATGCAACACTCACTGCCTTGTTAAAGCTATCATTAAGATTAGCAGTGCATTCCCTACTGCACATATGCAAAATGAAAATGCAAGAGCAACATATGCTTAAACCATTCTAGTGAAAGTCATTGATCCAAAAAACATACAAAAACTTTATAGAGAAGAATGAGAACAATATTATGAGCAATTGGTCAATCACAAATTCACAAGGTACATGGACAGCATGGGAGAGGAAATGAGTTCAGTAACATGAGTATCCTACCTGACCCAAATACCGGACGAGAATGTTAGCACCAAGAGACCAACCAACAGCATATAAATTTGCTTTCGGATAACGATTACCAACATGTGTCACAACTTCACGCATATCTCCTAAAAAGGAAGCCGAATAGAACTGCACATCAGCGTCATAAGATAACGAATCACAAAGTTGGCTAAAAGCACATCAAAAAGTTGAAATCTTTAACATGATTCAAAAAAGTTGAAACTTGAGAAGAATAACTCCATAAGGTCATAGACTCATAACAAGTATCAATGTTGACAAATTTCAGACCTGGCTAGCAATAAAATGTTAACTTGGATTACAGTTAAACACAAACAAGCATGGTTTTGGGTTTGGGTCAAATTATTAGGCCCAAGAGAATGTACCTGAGGAGTGGTTACAGGGCTAGCACCACAACCACGGCTATTGAAAACCACAACCCGCCACCCTTTACTTCTGGCTCTAACCAGCAAATGCCTCACATACGAGTCCTGACTCCCTCCTGTTAAACCTGGCTGCAAAACGAACACCATCCATCACCCAAAAGAAAATTTTACTTCTTTTCTTTTTTGTCATTTTCTCGGGAAACAAACAGAAAATAAAAGAAGGGTAGAATGTAAGAACCAGGAGAACGAGGAGGGGAGAGTCGGGAGGCAAGTGGAGGTCATTGCCGGAGACCCAGTCGAGCGAAACGGCGCCATCGTCTTCAGTACGGAGGCACTCGCGGCGGAGCTTAACTTCGGGAGTGGACCTGAAGAACGCGGCGAAGATGGTCTCCACGTGGCGGCTCCACCCGATTACGGGAAACGGGTTGTAGGGTCGGGTCAGGGAGTTGAGGGCCGGTAGGAGCAGCTCGCGCCCGCCTCCGAGGACTTCGAGGGACGGATGATGGGCCATTGGGTCGGCGGTTGAGCTGACGTGGACTGTGGATGAGGCGGCGAGACGAGAGGTCTGGTGGTGATGAGCCACGTGGCGGCAGTGAGTGAGAGGTGGTGAGTAGCCCAAGGAGCCTTTGGCCATTACTCATCAAGCCATTAGTTGTTGTTGGAGTGGACTGGATTGGGTAGCATTAGAAGTGGCCATTAATTAGGATTTAATATTTCATTTCTTTTTTTTTTTCATTTCAATTTAAATTTCTTGTATCTTTAATATTATAGAAAATTAAGATTAAATATCAAATATTAATAATTTTTCAGTAAAGCAGTAAGAGACTAATTTTTTTTAGTTTAGGTACTAACCTAGTGTAAGACATTTTGGAATTTGGTTACAAATCAGTTTGTTATATAGTTGTGACTGTCGAACAGTTAAAGTTGTGATTGAACTGTGACTGTTTCAAATTTATAAAAATTTAAAATTTTTAAGAATTTAATATTTTTTATTTAAGTTTGGGAGATAAAGTCATATAATTCAAAGACTAAACATTAAAGTTTAAGCCTTGCAAATATTGAAAAAACAACAAATCAATAAAAAAATTATGACTGTTAGACAGTCACAGCTCGATATAACTATATTTTTTAAAATTGGTACCTAAACTAAAATTTAGTACCTAAAATAAAATGACATAAATGTTTTGGTAGTTAAAATGAAAAAACATTATAATTTGATGCTTAAAATCAACGGATTTTTAATATTATAAAGCCACGAGAGAGAGAGAGAGAGAGAGAGAGAGAGAAAGAGAGAGATTTGGTGTTATATATTTCACAAAAAATGAAAATAAGATTATAGTGTATATTCAATTAATATTTTAATAAATTTTTGTATAATTAAAAAGTCTAATGATATTCAATTAAGATTTTTAAAAACTCTATTAAAATTTGATGGTATTTAAATAAGATTTTTAAAAACTCAATTTATTAAGTTTGTTAGTATTGGACTTTCAAAAACTATAAAAGTTATTTAGTATTTAAAAAGTCATTGACTTTAATAAAATTCAATAAATTGTAGACTTTGATGGAGTTTAGAGTGTGAGGTATAAATATCAATTCTCCAACCTCCTCCTTAGAGATTTACGAGAAATTCACAACGAATTTACGTTCAACAGAGTGAGCTCTTAACACAATCTTTAGTTGTCCTCAAGAATCAACTTTCTCATCTCATCTCCTGGTAGGCTAAGGCTTTTAATAATTCGATGTTAGAATTTTTTATGTGATATAGATGCATGTGTTTTCAGTTTATTTCTCTTAAATTTAGGGTTATCTTCTATTTTAGGGTTTAGGATTCTTTTCTATGGCTGGAAAATAGTATTATCTCCTCTTTTCTTGATATTTTTAGGCAGCCGACAGTAATTTTGGACAAATATAATTACATTAGCATGATTTGTCTTTACTAGGGGTACTGAAAGTAGACGAAGAAGATAATATAGTAAGACAAAAATTGAGAAGACATTATCATGACAAAACAAACAATTAACAATAATAATAACAAAACGAAGAAGATTACTTGTGAGTACGTATATATAGCAACACTAAATGTTTGTGGATAAACCTATATGGATTTAATAATCAATCATGGATCGACACGTGGTCAGTCAGATCCAACTTCAGGCTTTGACTTTTCAATGGTCAAATTCGGACCCCCACATCACCACATCCGCTTGATACATTTTCATTGCTAGTTCGAATCGGCTAATCCTGGCGGATCCCCCACACTCGATCCGACCCAATCTGAGAATCTTCTAAAGAACTGAGTGTTCATCTTTTTATTATTATTTCAGTTCAGTTCGGCTCGGTTTTGGTGATCATCATCTCAAAATCCAAGTCGCAGTCAGATTTCATTTGATGGGATCACAACACTACCTACCTGATCGGCTCGGCCGATCATCTAAATGTTCGATCCGATCACACATGGATTTCACGTCTACACATGAGGACATATGTGTTCGGATCGACTCGGCCTCCCACCGCCATCCTAAGAAGATCACGTTAGAACGAACCGTCATACTCAACTGCACCTGACATGGCTCTCTAACAGACGAGACATCCCAACTCACAGCCATGACTATTGGGGCATCCGACTTGATCTTCCCTCATTGCATTCAATGCAGCATTGAATGCAAATGAGGTAGGTAGTTGTGCATGCTACTATTCATGGCTGAACGCGTGACCTCTTCTCAACTATTCGCCCACATGGAGGTAACTTACCTTTCACAACTTCTCTTGTCAATATAAGCTGACTTATGTGCACAAAAACAGGCATTCATCACTCTCATACACAAACTTTCACTCACCAAAAGGCTTATCAAAATATACTCAACTTGCTGAGAATAAACCAGAATATCTTACCTTATCTTTCATATTCTCCCAAGTTCTTCATTTATTCTTCCTCATTCTCATTCAAATACCTTCAAATATACATCATTGACTTTATCATCGGAGCGTATTTAGCTGGTACCACACATGTCAATCTCTTTTGATCTTGTTTTTCATGCAGGAATATCTCAAGTCAACATCTACCTCATCATCTAACAAGACTTATGATCAACCAGATCATCCATTCTAAGTTGTTGCATCTCTCTTACAGAAATTTGCATCAACACTAAACACAGAAGCTCGACATGGCCGCGTGGGCCAATTGATCATTGATAAACAGTTGACAAAAATCGAAAAGACAAAAAAGAAGACAAAAGAGGGCTGGTGCACGCCTCTAGATTTCATTAAATGACAACTGGGTTTGACATCTTTTCTCGATTCACATAGTTGTTGATTATTGATGACCATGTCAATGCTTTCATGTATTGTATTAATTCTTTCATTGATTGGATAGGCTTATCTTTCAAATGTTTGTTGTTGCAATTGTATGTATGTTACAGCATAAAACTCAAGCTTTTTTTATCCAATGCCAGTGATTTAAGAAGTTTAATTGGTCATGCTAGTTTCTGCATCATATATGGTTATGTTCAACTTAATTAGACCTGAGATAATGATTTTCTAGGATCCAATATTAGGGAGATTTGACATGGAAGACTGCTTATTTATACATGAATTTCGTTTCTATTAAAGAACAGGTTATTAGTAATAGATATGGTTGACAATTAAATATGGTCTAAATAGTATAAAATCAAATGATCGATCGGTGTGTACGTGTACGTTCTGTTCCCAGCTAGCTAGCTTGTAATTATGTGCAGCACGTGATTGTACTCATTCGATATATACTGACTGCTTATATAGCTAGAACCGTATAAAAAACCGTATCTGACATTGATTTATTTTCATGAACTGATATTATATATATACTCATTCGATAAGTTTTATTTTCATGCTTTTAGAAGTTTAGCATAAGAAAGTCTGATCTGACATTGATGCTACTGTTTACAAATATTAAATTATGAGAAGGAAATTGAGTTCGATCATGCAAACTGGAAGAATATATATATATATATGGCCTCATTAAGAAGGTAGGACTTCATACAACTTTTTTGTGAAAAGGCTTCCACACTCAGATATTTCTTTAGCCACAGTTTCCATGATAATTAAAACTACTTATTTCTATGTTCTAGAAAAAGCAATGGCTTTTTCAAAGGTGTATTCAAGTATAGGGGAGTTGCAATGTGATATTCTTAACATTGTGATCATCAAATCAAATATTTTAAATACTTACTAATGAAAAAACAGTATCTAAATATTAATTATTTTGGCACATATTTTCCAGGCACGTACCGTCATAATATTAATGGATGGGAAGCAAGAATAGGAAGAGTTTTTGGGAACAAGAGTAGGACTGATAGCGAAGAACAAAAGAACCAACCGCAGGTTGGCAGTGAAGACGAACATGGAGGGATTTTCTTTGATGGAATTGGCGACAACTACATGTGGATTGCTTTTTTTTCATTTAAGCTTCCCATCATTTTTTTCCATTGATTGGTCACAGTGCAAAGCACATTGTGTTGTCTTTTGTGTTCCCTTTTTTGTTGTACTTTGTCTATCTTTTTGAACTTGTTGTAGAGACAGAGCTATCTTTTTTTTTTTTTCTTTTCTTTTGTAAGAGACAGAGCTATCTTTAATACAAAGATCTAGCATTCTCCTAGAGAAGTATTATTCACTATATAGTTTTACAGCCCTAGACTTTTACCTTTCCCTTATAGTGAAAAGCATGTTGTTAAAATAGGTAGGGGTGTAATGAGTATAGGGTGTGTAAGGAGAAGGTAGGGGTGTTAAAATAGCAGCATTCATAGCTTTCTTTTTCTTTTTTTTTTTGGTTATCATAGGCTTCATAGCTTTCTTATTCACCATTCGGACTTTGCTTTTCAACATTTATACCTTTGATATTCAACATTTGTACTTTTGGTATTCAACATTTTTATTTTGAGTATTATTCACCACCATTCGTACACCAATGATGTGATGTGGTATTGCCATATGCAGTATCAAAGAAAGTGAACTTAATTAAGGTGATTATGGTACAACCCATTAGCTTTAAACCCTGATGACAAATTTAAAGTCATGAACTCCACATCTGATACAAGGCTTCTAACCAAGGAAGAGATCAAAGCGACAACAATTAAAAACAAGAGTAACTTTCTTAAACAATTAACATTAACAATACGACGACATAAAAAATAAATTCGTTATTTAATAAAATGTTTATATGCGAACAAGAAAAGAATATATATATATATATAATATTTGTGTGCAGCCTCTCCAGATTAAGCTGAAGAAGCTTTATTCATTAACCTTCTCCAAATACTTGTGCTTCTCCTCCTCTGTCATGAAAGCTGTAAATGGGAAAGACCTCCCAATCCCCATTGGAGTCTTGAAGAATATCTTCTGGCTTGCTGGGTCTTCAATGCACATTTCTGATATGGTCACCCAAAGAAACACCTGCTTGCTCTTAATGCCAGTCATCTTCTTCATCCTAAACTTCTCAACATACCCAGTCACCTCAGTGGCATAGCTGACACGTGTATTCGACCCAACAAAGAAGTGCTCGTAGGGTGCCTTTTGCTTCATCCACACAAACCCAGTTTCTCTAACTCTTCCACACTCCACAAGGTCTTGTAGGGGAAGAACACCTCTGGGAAATCCCAGCTCCTCCAAGAGCTCTACGGAGTGGCGGTAGCACTCTTCAGTGCCATGAATAATCTCAGCACCTGCACGCTTGTTGTCTTCCTGGGGTTTGCCGCTAGCCATTTCAGGGTGAGGTGGTCTAAGCAAAGCTTGATGATGTCTCAGAGTTGGGGTGGAGGGCTTCTTGTGTTTTGCTAGCTGGGTTGAGTTAATATATGCAGAGATGCTAAGAGGAGCAATTAAGTGTCTAATGGTAGTTGGGTGTAGGTTGAGCTGAACGGGCTTGCACTGTAGGGTAGTTCACCTAATGGCCAATCAGTGCATGGCATTGTACTATTTTAGTGTTATACTTTGTATATTGAAATAGAGGATTAATTGCTCACGGCTTAGCAACTCTAGCCAGTTAGCTTGGCTCACCTATTGTGTGCTTACCATTAATTAAGGGTCTAAAAAGAAAGAGCTTCACATGGTTTGGCGTGTTCGATTATACTTGCTAGATTAAAGACTTAAGGCTAACACATAGTATACCAAACCCAACCCCCGCCGCTCCTGGGACCACTACAATTCAGAGTTATTGACACTAATCCTCATTCATCGCCTTATAGCCGTTGTTCCAATCACTAACGCTACTTGTATAACATTTTTACTGAATATGGTAAAAGTTAGCACAAGTAATAAGGATAGGTGAGATAAAAGTTAAGATTAAACTAAATCTAGAGTCCGATTCCATCCAATGTAACAAAAAAAGAAGTTAATATGGTACAAAGAGTTTTATTGACACAGAGCTGAACTCAGCTGGGCAAATTTGACCTCTTTCTTTCTCAGCTAGGCAATCAAGGAACAGAGTGAGTAGTTCATACAAGGACAACTCTGACAAGTTTGTGACTTGCAGCTGAGATCAGGCTTTTAAGAACACCCCCTTAACATAAAAAGATTAAATGGGAATACCAGAGATAAGATCCAAACTCAAAGACAATTTTTGCAAAATAATTGATGCTTGTGGTCAATAACAATCACCTAACTACATTCAGTGCTGGGGTTTAGGAAAAAGTTTAGAATGGAACCACGCAAACTTTACAATGGAGCTTTCTTGTGCGCTGGATTATGGCATTACCAGAATAGCTTCATCAGGAAAAGTCACAATTGTGCAACTTTGTTTCTCTTACGCTAATATTAAAAGGGTACCTTGGATAAACAAAGCATAGCCTTCTCCGTGGTTTCTAGTTACATATCTATATCTAAAGACCGAAAATCGACTAGGAAAAACTAGATGAGACATTTTATGAACAGAAAATCCAGACAAAGATCAAGACTTATCCCAAAAGAAACACCACCAAATATCAAAAATTAAGAAACGAAATGAACAGTCAACTACTGTGAACCACCAAGGTGCGCCCATATCGACACTAGTGCTTGCCTTCCTTGGGGATATCCTTCTGCGAAACTTTTGATTCCAGTTCCTTGGTAGACTTCTCAGCTGCCCTGAAAGAAAATCCATGGAGTCATATGAATGTCTCTTAAGATGCAAAAGGCCCCCAAACAAAAGATAACAAAACAAAGAAATGAAAGCAAAAAGAGTGAATTATTCCCATGAAGTGGTAACTTTTTAAGAGATCATACTCAAGTGGTAGCCTTGGACAAACATCCATTACTAGGTTTGAGTGGATGAGTCTTTTGAACTCTACACAATCATTTGATAGCAAAACAATCTTGGCCTATTTAATCATGGACAGTACCAGAACCAACTAATAGAGTAACTGAAAATTTCTCTAAGCTGCTCTTGTGTTCATTCTGATTCCAAATTATTAAAACTAATGCATCACTCCAACCAAAAGAGCAAGGCTAGGGTAATGCTGAAAAGCAAGAATAAACAAAATGACAATGGAATGAGTATGATGAGATGCCTAGTCAGTATTATAAAATATATCCAGGACTCGAAAAATTAAACCCTTCAAAATCTATCAAATTAACATCTCTCACAAGGCAAACCAATTTCAACCCATCACTTGCTAACTTACTGGCCCCGCACTATTCGAAAATAAAAGAAAATTATGCTTAATGGTAACAACAGAAATCTTCATCCAATCTGATTATCAAGCATATCAGGTGTGGCAATCTGCGGATAATCACAACTCTGAACAATTTTAAGAACATAACTAGCATGGTAAAGTAAAGCTAAATCGTTTTCAAGGAACATATTGAATTAAATTGAATCCCTAATATGTAAATATATCAACAAATTCACAGGGAATATATATATTTTTTTTTAATGAAAAAGAGATATAAGAAGAGGATACTTGGATGCAGAGGCGGATTCTTCTTCAAGCCAGGTACGGATATGTTTGATGTTGCGCCTGAAGATGGTAGCTGATTGTTTCACATCACTCCTCAGCAGAAGAACCACCGCGCTTACACCAGCCACGGTCAGTATGAAGTTTGTTAAAGCCATACTTCTTGTGCTTCTACCAAACCCTAATTCCAACAACATGGCAAAAATGATTCCCAATTTACTCTAGTAAATGCAGTTTTTAAACCCGTGTCTTATTTAACTTAGCTAAGAAGACGAATATCACTTCACTGAGTCTCTTACATATATATGCTATACAGATTCAGTATGACATTATGAAAACAAAAGCACAAGAAAATTCATACTCACATCATCTTCAGAGAAGCTAAGTGATCAAATACAGTACCCATTACCCAGTAAACCAAACCAATTAGCATGTTAATAGAAAATTGACCCAGATGGAAGCCATGGGCGCTGAACCGTTTTGTATAAAAGAAAAGATAAACCCTTAATCTGAACCAAATCACATCATTCAAATGACAGCACCATAAATCAAACCCAAGTATAAAATCAATTCAGAAATTCATTTCTAAATGTTTAAAGCAGAAATCGGCGGCTGAGAGATCACCTGAAAGAAAATCGGACTGAGAAAGATAGAACTTGCGAGTTGGGACTGCTCGTCACAGAGTGCCGGTGATGAGGCAAAGGGAGGGAAAGAGGGATGGGGATTTAGACAATCAGGTATGTGTTTGAACATCATATTAAGGTGTACCCACCCATGAATTGGGCTCCGGATCGATTTTAAGGATAAATATAGGCAGGGCTGGCCCAGGATATAAGGATTTGTTGTTTGAGATAAGCTTGGGTCTTTTATATTAGTCTGGACCATCTGTTTAAGGCCCAATAGTGCATTGAGATTAGTACCACTTACTTACAAGTGTATACATCGGAAATTGTACCAAACACGTGGCACCACCACCCCTACTGAAGGAGAAATTATTTTGTATAATCATTATATTGACACGTGATATAACTAGTTTATTTGTTATAATATGAGTGGATGTTATTAATAATATACCTACTAATATAAACACATCATCCAATAATACCATTACACGTTAAATTGGTTAAACCACGTGACGGTATATCGGTTAGACTCTATAATTTTTCTACTGAAGAATATCTCCTACTAGTTACACTTTTTATGTATAATTTTTTCTATTTATTTATACGGTTATACCACTAGTTTTTATTTTATCACCCTAGTGTGACGGTATTAAAGACCAAATTTAATTACTTATGGATTACTTTATTCATCTTTTTTCACATTGTAGCCACTTTTTGTATTATCATTTTGTCATATCTCACGATAAAAATATATATTTTTCTCCAAAATATGTGATGAGAATGAAGATAAGGAAGAATCTAAAGTTTCTAAAAAAATTAGTCAGAGAAGATTGCATTAAGAAAAGAACATGTAAAATCTTTCCCAAAAAAAAAAAAAAAAGGAGGGAGATGGTTTGGAATCAATGGCTTTAGTTTTGGGTCATTTATCCAATTCCCACCACAATGAGCGCACCAAACTTTGGTGCTTTCTTGTCCCACAAGATCGCCTAAGAATATTTCATCTCCTATTCCATACTTTCTCTACTATGATGATTCATCATCAGAAGTATATTTTCAAGCAATCCCTTGGTCAATTGGTGACATAATGTAACAGAAACAAAGAATAGAGGCTGCTCCATCACATTTGTCTCAAAACCAGCTACCTCTGTCCTCTGTTATGGTTTCATTTATCAAATTTTTTTTAGGACATTTTTCAAACAACCAAGTTACAGCTTCACATGTAATCACTCGCAAATTTTATGTATCAGGTAAAGTTGAATATTTCATGCTTGTGAGAGTTCAAGTCTAAAATGTATGAGTTTAGTTCCATATTCATCACTTTTTACCATTGAACCACGGGTGGTCGGGGTTGGGTTGGGGTGGATTGGTGCGGGGCTGGGTTGGGGTGAGAANAGATAGAGGATGAAGTTTTGGGTAATTTTGTTTTAAGTGTTTTTTGTCATTTAACAAATTAAAATTTTGGAGTGTGTAAACAAAAAATTTTAAAGTGTGCAAATAGTAGCTCTAAAAAAAAATCGTTTCTTACCTTTAGTTGTGGTATGCAATGAGTCCCTCACATTCTTGAATCATGTGTTACTCACAAAATGTACTTTGAGAGACTCGTTGCATACAACGGGTATTATAAGTAAGAATTTTTCCTCTATCTCTCTCGGGTCGTTGTCTCAGAATCTCATGCCTGTTCCAACAAACAAATTGATGATTCAATATAGGCCCAGCCCATAACTTACTAGTGGGCCCTTGGATCATCATGAGTTTTAGTCGTTCTGGAATCTGGACCCTTGGTCCCTCGCAGAGGACAAGACGAAGCGATAAACGGCATCATCCTTGATGAACCAAAGTGGCAGCTGCCAAATTCTGTCAATACCTTAATCATCTAAATTAAATAATTAATCACCTAAATAATTTTTATATGCAATATTATTAATTATTTCCTTTAATACTTTTTATTTGCTCTCCTACGGTCCTACCGGCCTACCCTTCTTTGTTTTAGGAATATACAAAATGACTCACAATTTTCAATTAATAAATTACCTTAACCTTGTTGAAACTTGCTTTGACAAACTAATCTCTCATTAATAATAAGATTGAGTGTGATTTATGGTTCTTGCTGGTCATTTTCAAGATTATAATAAAATAGGAATCTCTGTTCTCACTACCTCATACTTCATGTGACATTTTTAATAAAGATTTGATGAGTTTAGGTTCAAGACAAAGTAAAGGCATGTGGTCCGGCAAAACTAAGTGGTTTGGTCTCCCCACTGTCTCTGCACAAATGTGCACATAATAATCATGTGTAGGCTGCTCATAGCATATACTGATCCAGTGATTCCTCACCTATTTGTATTTGGGTGTCATGTGATTAATTCCAGCTTTACTTAATCCCACTTATAAGATGGACCCAACTTGTCTTTTGACTTTTGTGTGTTGGTATCTTCTTTATCTTCTCTTTAACCTGTTACTTTGTTGAAGTAAATGACTTTGATCAAGCATGCTTTAATGAAATGAAACATCACAATTATGCAGATCATTGTGCCTGTGGGGGAGAGTAAAAAGCTAGCTAATGAGGTTATAAAGTGATGTTTGGATGCAATAATTAATGAAAATGATATAGGGATTAGGGATTAGAATAGAATAAAGTATGGAATGAAATTGATTGTATTGTTTGGTTGAAAATTGGAATCAATCAAATTTGGACTTATTGTCTAAGTTTTAGGGTTCTTGTCATGAGTTTGGTGCTAAGAGCTGAATATGTATAGGGTAGATGTCTAGACTCTAGAGTATATGGTTCGAGGCATGCATGAGTGATCCGTGGTCTAAGATTTTGATACCAAATCGATGCTTAGGGTTTAGGGTTTATAATAGTGTTCCTCGGTGCTATTTTAGTATTGTCTCTAACTCTATGTAAACAACTTTTCCCACAAACGTTTCTCTTAAGAAATTACATATTTTTGTATAGAAAATTTAGTAAAAAAATTTATGGAAATCCCTCAAATATTAATCGGTAAGTAGCTTAATAAGACTTGATTAAAAAAAAAAAAGTGATTTAATAAGGCACTCACCCACAATATATTTGAGGGGAGAGCTTACTCTATAATATGGTCTTGTAATTTAAACGGATTACTCTTAAATTTTCATGCAAAGATAATATTTATGATAAGGATTAAATAACTAAATGATTTATAATTTTGTTTTTTTTGTAATTGAATGAATGAGCTCTAAATAATGATCTAAAAAATATACGGTACATATATACCATATTATGATATACCTCAAAAAGAGTGATTACTAACTTACTACATTATCTTATCAATCAAGTTAGAGTGCAACGCCAAACTACATTTATTTCTCACCACCAAACTCCAAGTGTTAATGATGTTAGTTATTAATGGTTCATCATCACTATTGCTGTACACTTTTACCTAGCTAAGTCATTAATTTGGACGCTGCTAATATAATTATCATCCCTGTCTTAATTATCATTTTTTTTGTTAGAGACTCCCCTTGTCATTTTCTATTACATTTACCAACCAAAATATAATTTTTTTTGTTTATTAAAGTAAAAAAAAAAATTATATATATATATATATGTTTTCTAAAAGGTTGCTTCAGAGTAGGTGATTTCTGATTTCACCTGTGCGTTGTTTTCCTCACATACTGAAATAGAGTGAAATTGGGCCAAACTGGGCCGGGCCAGAAATCCCAAGTGTCCGCCCATTGCAGTGAGCTCCGAGCTCCGACCCAGTTCAAGTCTTCGATCTACTTTTGCAGTCCCCACTCTCAACTGAGAGAGAGAGAGAGATTCGCATACGAAGATAGAGACTAAAGAGAGGGGGGAGAGAGATATGGATATAATATCGCAATAAAATATAATCATTTTTTTTATAATTTCTTCCTTTCATGGAAAGAGAGCGAAAGCTCTAAAAAGAGAAAAAGAAAAGCAGTTGGAGAGAGAGAGAGAGAGTGGCAAGGGTTTCAGTTAGGTAATGGTGGAGAGGGAGAAGCAAACGAAGAAAGCCATCGGTAATAATCAGCATAGTAGTTGACGAGTGTGCGTTCGCCCATTGATGCTCTCCGGCGGTGGTGGTGGCGGCGCTGCTGGTTGGAAATGGATCGTGTTCGCGGAGGGTAGTCCCGGTGGCGGTGGTGGCGGCGGCGGGAGGAGCGCCTCGATCATCGGAGGCGGCGTCGGCGGAGGAAGCGGCTTCTGGTCTTGGACTGCTTCTTCCAATGTCAGCTTAGCCGTCGCCGTCACGGCCATGGCCGGTATCGCCTTGGCCGCCACTGTCGTCTACTCTCGTAGGTAAAGCAACACATAAACAAAATTTCCCAAAACTAAATCGAAATCCCTAATTTGGAAGCCCTAGATTCTTAGCTAGGTAGACATAGGTAGATTATACACCATAGATATGCTTACGCAACAGAAACCGTTAATGAGAGCCCTACGGCGGAGTCACACTTCTTCTCCCTCATCTCAACCGTCGTCAAATTCCTCATCTTCACAGTCATCATCCTCGTCGTCGTCGTGGATTCATCTGCGATCGGTTTTGTTAGTCGTTGGTTCCTCCTCGTCTTCCTTACCAGTTTCCACTGATCGGTGAGTTTTCACTGTTCCTCTTCTCCCCCACTATCTTTTCCCTTAAATTTCTCCCCTTACACTCTATTTCGTTACTTAGAAATTGTATTAATTGGGAGGAAAGCTGGGATTTTTGTTTCATTTTCATGTTTTCTGAGCAACCAACGAAGGTTTCTCTATTTTAATTTTTGATATGCGATCTTAGATCCCGATCTGGAAGTATCCAGTTGATTCCTTTGTGTCCAAAATGTCATGTTCAGCTACTTATCCCTAGTATTCATTGACCACTCTGTCTGTGGGATTCAGAGTCTTATTATTTGTTTCGTTGCTTAACTATTGGTGGGCTTGAACTGTCTTTTATACTTGCATTAGTTTAGGAATGCTGGAAATGAAATTGGGGTTTATTCGGATTTAGCCTATCACAATTTTGGACTTCCGATTCTGTTTTGATATTCTTTCTCAAATCCCTCATTATGTTGTCTCTGATTCATAAAACAATGCTTCATCATCGGGGGTTTCCTGTTTAGTAGTTAACATTGTACTTTCCATCAAATTTTGTTCTTTCTTTTTTGGTGGCAATATTACCCTTTGTTCTTTTCTAATGGACCTTATTTGTATAGGTGAATTGCGCATCAATATCTCTGTGTTGCATTTATGTACCACTTTGGATTATTAGTTGTGTTTGTTTAATTCTTCTTTGCTCCAGCGCTGAAGTTGAAAACTAATCACTTTTATTTTGTTAATTTTCAGGGGTAGTCTTAAATCACCTTGGTCCCGTAGGAGAAAAAAACACGCTCTTCTACCTAAACAATGGAAAAGTTTATTTACACCAGAAGGGAAACTCACTGATGGTGGTGTCAAGTTCTTGAAGAAAGTTCGCAGTGGAGTATGTTATTGACTTTTGTCAGATCTGTTTCTCCTTTTCTTTCTAGTTGTTTTATTTGTCATTATTGTATGTGCTACAGCTGTTGGATATTAATCACTTACTTCCTAATGCAGGGCGTTGATCCGAGTATTCGAGCTGAAGTGTGGCCATTTCTTCTTGGAGTGTAAGTATTTTCCTCTCTGCACAATTTCATTAATATTTTCGGTTGTGTGTGATATACACATTAGCTAGTGTAATTGAGAAAGATTTAGCTATCTTTTAAGAACTTCTTGTTACTGTAATGACAATTAGTTTGCCTGGTCCCTGTGGAATGCTTGTTCTATGGAGCCTTGCTGGTATCTGTTAGGAATTATGATGAGCTTTTCATCTATCACCTGCTTATACTTTGTCTTTTCTGGTGTGTCCCACTCTTGTGTGTTCCAAGTGATTTGATCACATGCACTTAGAACTATCGTCACAGTTGATTTTTACTTTGGTTCATTATATGTTTCCTGTGAATTGCCGAGTGCCTACGATTTGGTACACTCGGGAGGGATGAGAACCACAATGTATTTGATTTATTGGGTCCAACTTTTTTGTAAGGAATGAACTCCCATGCATGGTCCTTTCTGTGTTTATGGATAATTTTTCTCTGACTTGCTGTTAGCACGGAAATCTGCATCGGACTGTATGGTGTTAAGTTTGTTAAGGAATTTCTGTTTGTATTTCTTTTCTTTATTTGTCCAGCTTAATTTTCTAGTTGTAATGGAAGCCATATTTGAGTCCTTTGATTGTTGTTTGGCATAAAGAAAAATGGAACCTCACCTCTGTTGCCATGTAGTCTCACAAGAAAAATGGACTTACATAATGCTCCTTTATTTTTTGGCTTTTTGTGTGTGCGCTGGAAATTTTTACTTGCGTGCTAGCTTATGTTTGTACATACACTGACATCAATTTGCTCTTGACAACAGCTATGATATGAACAGTTCCACGGAAGAAAGAGAATCAATTAAAAAGCAGAAGAGGTATCGTCTTTCAGCTCTTTGGCCTCTTATACAAATGCATCTGTGACCATTATTAAATTTTCCAGGGCATATTCCTTATCAAGGCTCCCTTCCTCTCTCTCTCTCTCTCTCTCTCTCTCTCTCTCTCTATTTGGTGTGTGTTTTCCTTCTTCACCTTGTTCACATTCTCTTAAACATTTGTAATGCAGAAAAGAATATGAAAACCTTCGGAAACAGTGCCGTAGAATTTTCTTACAAAGTGATAAGAGCTTTAAGTTGAAGGAAACTTCTGGGAATAGTAGCAATGAGGACAGCGGGGAATTTAGTCAAGTTTTAGATACTCCTAGAATAGGGGATGTTACAAGCACCAGGAAATCCATCTCAACTGAAGGAAGCCTCTTGCCTGAGGATCCAGATAACCCTGTCAGCCATCAAGCTGTTCAGACTTCTGAATCATGCGAGGCAGATGGTGAGAAGAGTGGAGTCACCTGTGAAGATGCCTCTGCTGGTGATACAGAGTCAACTGATTCTGATTCCTCTGAAGAACCTGATATCACTCAACCTTTACTTGCTACTGAAGGAACTGAAGAAAATTATGTTGATGACAGTGCTAAGGAGAATTCCTCACTCTCCAATGAAGAAAACAAGTCCAAATCCCACACAGCAGAAGATTTTGCCACATGGCAGAGAATCATCCGCCTTGATGCTGTACGTGCAAATGATGAATGGATGATTTACGCACCATCTCAGGCTGATGTGTTGGAGATAAAGGCTTGGAGATTAGCTGAGAGTGTCGGGATGAAGGATTATGATCACTTGGAGCCAAGCAGGATTTTTCATGCTGCTCGCCTAGTTGCAATCCTGGAAGCCTATGCTCTGTACGATCCTGAGATTGGTTACTGCCAAGGGATGAGTGATCTACTTACTCCCATTCTCTCAGTGGTGGAAGAGGACCACGAAGCCTTCTGGTGCTTTGTGGGATTTATGAAAAAGGCTCGGCATAATTTCCGGCTGGACGAGGCAGGAATTCGGAGGCAGCTTAGCCTTGTTTCCAAGATTATCAAGTGCAAAGATATTCCTCTCTACAGACACCTGGAGAAGCTTGAAGCGGAGGATTGCTTTTTTGTGTACAGAATGGTAGTGGTTCTCTTCAGGAGGGAGTTAAGCTTTGAGCAAACGCTTTGCCTCTGGGAGGTAATGTGGGCAGATCAGGCTGCAATCAGGGCGGGGATTGCCAAGTCCGCTTGGGGGAGAATGAGGCTGAGAGCCCCTCCTACCAATGATCTCTTGCTCTATGCAATAGCGGCCTGCGTGCTGCAGAGAAGGAAGTTGATAATAGAGAAGTACAGCAGCATGGAAGAGATCATGAGGGAGTGCAATAGCATGGCTGGCTGTCTGGACGTTTGGAAGCTTTTAGATGATGCACATGACTTGGTGGTGACCCTTCATGACAAGATTTAGAAATACCCAATTGTAAAAGCAAAGGGGGCTCTGGTTTTCTTTGCTTTCTTGTTCCCGATTCCCTTTTCCCTTTTTTCTTTTATTTGTTGTTGCACCTGCTGAGGATCCCTTTAAAACTAAGGGATCTTTGAGGTCATTCCACACTGCTTGAAACAAGCATCTGATAGAGGCAATTTCTGTATTGGAGTAAATTATGGGATTTATAATATAAATGTATTGCCCGCACTCGTTGCTGATCCTGAGTGATTGTGGCAGCAATGCAGATTTAGTAATTCAGAGCAAATCTCAATCTGACTGGGACTCGTAATGTATTTTCAGCTCTCAGACTTGTGCTTCTCTTTTGTGTTTCTTAATCTTACGTGCTTTTCAATTGACCTTGCCTCATGTTTTACATGGTATGGTTATAGACAACGCTAACACCTTTGATCAGCCCATTATTCAATTCTCTTTCATGATGATGTAGTTGGGGCTTTTACATTCCACCCCCATTTCGATTTTTATTTTTTATTTTTTTTCCCAATCGAAAAGGAAATCTTTCTTTCAACCGTTCATGTGAAACTTCACAAATGTTCTCTTTCCAAACACTGTAAAGGTTAAATTAAAGGTTTTTTTGAAAAAAATTCTGAGTTTTTTTTCTTTAGCTTGTGAGGATTCGGACTAAAAACTTCAAATTTATAAATCATCTCTTACCCTACATTTTTTTCTTGATCATAGAGAGGGTTTGTCCTTTAAAAAAAAAAAAAAAAATCTTAAAGAGGGTTTGTCCCTTTCTTAATCTTAGAAAGTTTCATCCTAAACTCTAGTTTGTTTCGATAACTATGGTCATGACTCATGCCTTTCCCAAGCCTACGTTGTATTTCATATACTTGAAGT
Source organism: Dryas drummondii (assembly GCA_003254865.1). NCBI lineage: Eukaryota > Viridiplantae > Streptophyta > Magnoliopsida > Rosales > Rosaceae > Dryas > Dryas drummondii. The sequence continues at coordinate 847,603 of QANW01003914.1, forward strand.
GAGAAGGAAAGATTCTGGATATAGAGCAAATCAACAAGAAGCCTGCTGTGGTTTTCCTGAATTACTCAATAATGACTTCGATTTAAATTGAAAACTATGATCGATTGGGGATTAAAGAATTTCTTGTATTGAGTTTCTTAGTAGTCAAACATGGCGTGCAACTTGCTTTAGATGTGAGTTATTTGCCTTTTGTTATCAAGTGAGGCTATCTTGAAGCCTGCTTAATGATTAATCATCCCGCAGAGAAGATTAGATCATTGTTGACTCTAGCCAATTTTTTGAATTTTTATTATTAGCCGATATAGTGTAATATAATTGCTCGCTTTATGACTTATAAATTTTATTCGATCTGTGTATACTGTAATTGATTTTGATTATTAATAAAATCCAATATTTTCTTAAAAAGAAAAAAAAAAATTTCCCTCGTTTGAATTTTTTCTTACTGACACCTGTACATGGATTAGTAATAGCTGTCTTACGGTCATAAAAGTATAAAACCATTCTCTGCCAATTTACCGATATATTTTTACTGTTTATGAAATAGAGGTAAGTACGTTAATCACTTGGTTATTTTATTTGACAATTTAACTTCTCCTCGATCCGATGGCTGCTTAATTTTGATTTTGCTTTCCTTCTTCGAAGAACGGATCTCTCATTCTCTCTACAACTTCCCTCTCTGTTTTCTCAGTCGTACCATCATCAGTCTTAGAAATCTGAGCGCTCTTCCTCCTATCTCCCACAATGTCCACACTCCATGAAGAACAAGAACCCCACTCCCAGAACGGACTCCATCCTGACCCGACAACGAATCCGGAACCAGCACCCGAACCCGAAGCTACAACAGAGCCAGTGTCAGTGCCAGAACCTGAAGCTGAACCAGAGCCAGTGCCGGAAACCGAATCTAAACCCTACCCAGTTGCAGAAACCCAACCTGAAGCTCAACCCAAAGAACCAGAACCAGTGGTGGCAACCGATGCTGCAGATCCGAAGGTGGACGAAGCCATTGAAACCTCGATCCAATCCAATGGCCAAGGAACTGCGCGCCCAGAGCTGAAAAAAGACGAAGGAAGCCGTACATTCACAATGAGAGAGTTGCTTAGTGGCTTGAAAAGTGACCAAGGAAACGACCCCGCTAATGATTCCAGCTCGCCTTACAGTTACAGGTTTGCTTTCCTTCATTTTGTTTTATTTTCTGCCTTCAAGTTCTGTTTTTTATGCTTGAATTTTGGTTCAATTACTCCAATTGATAATATTTGTCTCCAACTTCGAATTGGGTTTATTCAAACAATGATGAAAGTTTCAACTTCGAATTGGGTGTGATCCAATTTCATGTCTCTGTTTTTTGACGAAATTTATCAGTTTTAGCTTTGAACTAAATTTTTTGTCCATGAATTGCATTTGGGCCAGTAAAAGTTTAAGTTTTGTATGTTCATTCTAGTGGATCACCTTTTTTTTTTTTAATCATTTACCAACAACTTATTTGCCAAGTTGTGGCTTTGAATTGTATCAGTGAAGAAAGCCCACAGCAACAGAACTCAGAGCAGAACAATGCTGCAATGGAGTTGATCAATAGTGTCACAGGTACTGACGATGACGGTCGATCTCGCCAACGGGTTCTTACTTTTGCTGCCAAGAGGTGTGCTGTCTTCTTTATTCTTTCCTTTACTTGTCAGTTTTTCTGGTGATAGTATAATTTTATGGTTTACTACAGAAACAAAGCTTAAATTGCTTGCAATGCACACGATCTTTTTTTTCTTGTGGAACTATGTGATGTTTTCAATCACAGGGTTCCCCCCACCCCCCTATTTTGGAGTCTTGTTTTCCTGAAATTGTAATTTGTACCTCAATTATGTAGGTATGCTAGTGCAATAGAGAGAAATCCTGGAGACTATGATGCGCTATACAATTGGGCATTGGTTCTTCAGGTTTGAGATACTCTTTTGTTTGATTTACTATTAAAAACAGGGGTTGGATATAGTTATTCTTTTGCTTTTCGAATTTCAACCAGATGGCTTTCTATGACAATTAAACTATTTTAGAAATACATATGTGAGAATGATGTTGTTTTATAAGTGTTTGGAGGCACAGTACTGGCAAGAATAATATGCTCATTGAAACTTTGTTTGTTTGTTTGTTTTTTTTTTTTTTTTTTTTTTTTTTTTTTTTTTTTTTTTTAACTCTGTATTTTGTTTTCTAAGCAAGAGAAAATCAGTCACTTTACATAAGTCAACATTTTCCAACTGGGTCATATGTTTGGAATGGAAAAAGGCTAAAAGTACCTTGGATATATTGGCTCTCTACCACAATTATCTACCGTTGCATGTTTCAGTTTCTCTATGTTACATTACATATTTCAGTTTCTCTATATATGATATCATAATGGGAATGCTGATTGTAATTCTTATTTTTAAGAACATTTTGTCTTACTTTTAAGTGCATTAGAGTGAATTTACTGTTTAAATAATCTTCATTTGGCATGCAGGAAAGTGCAGATAATGTTAGTCCAGATTCCACTTCTCCTTCTAAGGATGCTTTGCTTGAGGAGGCTTGCAAAAAATATGATGAGGCTACCCGTCTGTGCCCAACACTTCATGATGTATGTGTGCATATCCTTTTGCAAGATAATCTCATCAAATGGCTAGTGAAACTAGCAATCTCAAAAGTGTTAAGCTTGGGGGCACCTTACAAAACTAACACCTAGAAGATATGTTTGTGTCTATATGTATGTGGATGAGCATTCTATAGTTTCTTATTAATTATCTGACTTATGTGTTATTACTACTTGCCAGGCTTTCTATAATTGGGCTATTGCAATCTCTGATCGGGCAAAAATGCGTGGTCGCACAAAGGAAGCTGAAGAGCTGTGGAAGCAGGTTAGACTATAATTTCACTACTTCAACCATGCAAGATTATTCATTTTCATTTTTCCTTGTCTTAAAGAAGGTCATTGCCCTTGTTAATATTTGCTGTTGCTGTTGTGGCAACTCTGAGTCTCTGAGACTAGGTAGCTGGATGTGACTTTAATATTATGGGAATAGCATTGTGAAACAATCTGCTACTTTGTTATTTGCCTCATTTGTTATATTGTTAAGACTTAAGTGTGGGTGACCTTCGTGAGCTTTAGGAGTCATTGTTGCTTAAAGCAATTTTGCTTCTCTTTAGATATGGTGGTTCTGGTATCAAGTGGGGCTAGTTCTTATTTATTCTCTTTAAATCATAATGAACTTGAATTTTCCAGAAGAAAAAGCATAGCGTCAAATAAGTAAAGTGATTTTTACCATCTTTTAACTTTATTTGCAGGCTACGAAAAATTATGAAAAAGCTGTCTTGCTCAACTGGAACAGTCCCCAGGTAGGACTCAATAAATTATTGTATTAGGCTTATTCCAAATTTCCAATTTCTTATTATATCCAAGAAAACCAACTTCTTATACAGTTGTTTCTTCTTATATGATTCTGTTCATTTAATGCTATTGACTAGTATGAAACACTCTTCCAAAGAGAGTTATGAAACCCTTCTGATTTGCTGAAAGAAAAAAAAAAAAAAATTTAATTGCCTTTTGTTTTCTTCTTTCCTTAGTACTAACTCCTTGTGATATATATTTCAGGCACTGAACAACTGGGGACTTGCTCTGCAGGTATCTTAAGTTGCATTAGCATTGCCTCTTAATTTAACTTTTTTAGAAGAAAGAAAATCTTATTGCATTTTCCCCTTATGTGGCTTGTATTTATGTTTTGTGTCATGAACTACAATTTGATTTTTTATTAGTATTTAATTATGCAATTTAGGAACTCAGCGCAATTGTGCCTGCACGAGAAAAGCAAACAATCGTAAGAACTGCAATTAGTAAGGTATAATAGTTGTTTGGTGGCATCAGAATAATTGGGTGAATGTGGAGGGAATCCAGCAAATTATTCACGTCTGAGTTGTAATTCCTCCATATATATACTCTTATGACTTGCTTCATTTTCTTCTGGTGCAGTTCCGTGCTGCTATTCAGTTACAGTTTGATTTCCATCGAGCAATTTACAACCTTGGAACTGTATTGGTCAGTTTGCTACTTATCCTTAATAATTTAGGATAATGTGATATTTACTTCTTAGCTTAAATATCTTCTCATTTTTCCTTGGCACTGGATAACAAGACATCACTAATTCTCTTATCTAATAATCCTGGGTAACTTGAATTACCAAAACTTGATCTTACATGGAGCAATTTACAACCTTGGAACTGTATTGGTCAGTTTGCTCCTAATAATTTAGGATAATGTGATATTTACTTCATAGCTTAAATATCTTCTCAGTTTCCTCCGCACTGGATAACAGGACATCACTAATCTTGTATCTAATAATTCTGGCTAATTCAATATCTAATAATCCTGGCTAACTTGAATTACCCAAACTTGGTCTTGTTCCAACTTTCAGTATGGATTAGCGGAGGACACACTACGAACTGGGGGATCTGGAAATCTGAAAGAAGTTTCACCTAATGAGTTGTACAGTCAATCTGCTATCTACATTGCAGCTGCTCATGCTTTGAAACCAAATTACAATGTAAGCATCCCATGGCTTCCTACTTCATTTGATATTTTTCTGGATCAGATAGGTAAGCTGATCTAGACTTTGGGTACCTTATTCATGAATTCAAACATTTTCACAACTAGGTAACAAAATTTTGTCACGAATCTAGACATTACCCAGTCAAGTCAAGCCCCACATCTCACTTGATTTTATTTCTCCTTTGATGTTTGAGGATGTATACTTTGATTTCATTTTATGCTAAAGTTTTTGTGTGATGTTAATTACTTACAGGTTTACACTAGTGCCTTGCGGCTGGTGCGATCCATGGTAAGCATTAATACCAATTTCTTCAATAAACCCCCTAAAATTTTATATAAATAGTTTTTGGTCAGTTATGACTTATGAGATTGGTCTCTAGCTGTTCTCTGTTAGAGATGGTCTTTATTAGGGAACCATGTGTGATGTGCATTCTTGTTTTGCATTTTAATTCCTATGTAATTCTTTGCATACTAGTAAACATTTCTTTCTAAATTGTTTTTTAGGTTAGCTTTTGTTAATGATCGGTAACCTGGGCTGGATTAAATCATTCAGTCCCAAAACTCTCAGTGGTCATATTTTGTTGCCTTCTTAATTCTTGTGGGTTGGGCAATTTTTTCCCTTACATGGTAATACTAATAGAACACAATTTTTACAGCTTCCTTTACCGTATCTTAAAGTTGGATATCTTACTGCACCACCAGTGGGGAAGCCAATTGCACCGCATAGTGATTGGAAACGATCACAATTTATTTTGAATCATGAAGGGCTTCACCAGGTAATTCTTTGCCAGTTTTCTAGTGTATATGAAGCAAAGAAAAATTATCTGCACAACTAATCACACAATTAAGTGTAGATGGCTAAATATGTTGCTTGTGCTGCAGGTATATTCTTTATCTATTAATTACTTATTTGTTGCCTTTCTATTCTTCATCTACTTCCCTTCAGCAGGTTAGCAAAGGTGAGCAAAAACAAGTACCCCAAAGTGGCTCTGGCAGACCAGGAGATGCAGCTATAAAAGTTGACGTTCCAGATATCATTTCTGTTTCCGCATGTGGTGATCTGACTTTACCACCTGGTGCGGGCCTCTGCATTGATACTATTCATGGACCTGTCTATCTGGTAAGGATCATCTTTTGTTACACAGAGAATCCCTTCTATGAAGAGAATGATGTCATGTTATATTCCAAGTTAAGAATTGATAGGTCTTAGATACAGAGGCCATATCCAGCTTTTGCATGCTATGATTTCTTTGAATAGGGTATGGAAATGAGTTTGAGTTGTTATGAAACAGTGGAAATCTTTCTCTCTTCTAATCCTATCTATAAGTTAAGTCAATGCTTTTAAGTTTTTCATTGGTCATTTTTGGTCAAGCTTGCTTTCGTTAAAAAGCTTACTGTCAGGAATCAAGAAATATATTGCATCATTGCTGGTCAAGCAAGCAAATTTATGAAACCATGAGCTTGCTAATTTTAAGCAAAAAATACCTTAGCTTTACCAAGCAAGAGAGAACTATATGATTTTTACATCCTTTTAACATATGACTTTGCAATACTAGGTAACTTTCATGCACTGTCAATTGCTAATACTCTTAATATCTTCTGTTGTAAAACACCGCCTCAGGAAATTTATTGTTTCTAGTTTGCAAGATGATTAAAAAGTGAAAGCTGTTCTTTGATTCTTTATTGATGTCAACAGATCATTATAATTCTACAGGTGCTGTCAAATGCATAAAAAGTGGATAGAAAGCATTGCTATTTGTATATTAGAAACCCATCCTAATGTGAAATTTCATCATTCCTCCAGGTTGCTGATTCATGGGAATTCCTTGATGGATGGCTTGATGCAATCCGTCTAGTTTACACAATCTATGCACGTGGTAAGAGTGAGGTTCTGGCAGGTATTGTAACAGGCTGATTTTTTCTTTTCTAATTTTTTGTCTCTTAATGTATCATCAATTCCTCGATTTTGGTTTGGGTGAATGTATAATTTTTGTATTGAGAATGACTTGGTCAAATAAAATCTGTATATTTATAAACTTTGGATGCGTTCAATACAATTTTTCTCTGCATAATGAGATTATTTTACTCGAGTGCAGACCTGGTTTCTCTTTTCTATCTCCTAGCATTTACACTCAATTGCAGCTCTTTTCATCCCCCTTTTAAAGATGATGCATGTATTAACGTCCTGCATCTCATCCCATAACTGACTCGCATCGCGTTGGGTTTGTTGTTTATTATGTCCCTAAGTGCTTTGATCTTGATTATTGATGGACTTATACTTAGATGCCATGCAAATAATAAGAGAAAACAAAGACTATAAAACACACATAAGATTTGTTATCGAGGTTCGGCTAACTTTGCTTACGTCCCCGTGTGATCTTTAGAGAATCATAGTTGTACTATGAAGATTAGAAAGATATTTCAAGAACCTATTGAAAACCCTAACTAATCCCCAAAACCCGAGCTTCCCTTCTCTCTCACTCTTGGCCTTTTTTGTTTCTGTCCCTTACATATTTTTTGAAGAAATTTCATCAAGCTTATTTATATATATAAGTTGCTGTTTACATTCCTTAACTTATTAGGATAGCCTAAACCTTCTAGAATAGGGAAATGAACTTTCTTTCCTAAATTTAACCTTAAATCAACTAGAAATACTAAAGAGAACTATTTTCTAAAGCTACTAGGAAATATTTGTGCACACTTTTCTCTAGTTTCCTAAACTGATTAGGAATCCTAAAACCAACTAGAACTTCAACGAGCCAAACACAACAATCTCCACCTTGGTGAGTTGAACCATTGAAATGACTGCTGCAACCTTCAGGATGTCTTGAACTTCTTGAAGTAAACCCTAAACAAACTCCAAGAATCTTCACCTTGGCAGGTGTCTTCTTGCCTTAATGCACCTCAGGTGAGAAGGTGCTGCACCTATTTCTTAGCATGTGACAAGATTGATTAAGTTCAAGCAATGCCTGAACTTATCTGTTGTGACTGGCTTGGTGAAGCAATCTGCAACATTTTCTGCTGTATGAACCTTTTCCACTATAATCTCCTTTTAAGTCAACCCAATCTCTAATCCGATGATAGCGAACATCAATATGTTTCGATCTTCCATGAAACACTTGATTCTTGGCTAAGTAAATAGCACTCTGACTATCACACTTGATCATCAATGAGTTTTGATTTAAGCCGAACTCACGAACTAAACCTTTCAGCCATATTGCTTCTTTCTCTGCTTCTGCTAAAGCAATATACTCCGCTTCAGTAGTAGACAAAGCTGCAATTGATTGCAGCGTAGCCCTCCAGCTGATCGGCCCACCACCATAAGTGAAGACATAACCTGTTGTGGACCTCTTTTTGTCTAAGTCTCCTGCATAATCAGCATCCACATAGCCTAGCACACATGCTTTCTTTTTCTGCTTTTCAAACAAAATCCCAAAGCTTTTTGTACCTCTCAAATATCTAAGAATCCACTTCACTGCCTCCCAGTATTGTTTACTCGAATTCGCCATATACTTGGAAACTACACTTAGTGCTTGAGCTAAATCAGGCCTAGTGCAAACCATAGTGTACATGAGACACCCTACTGCGCATGCATATGAAACCTTCTTCATATATTCCAACTCTTTTTCTGTAGTTGGGCTTTGTGATGCACTCAACTAAAAGTGCACAGCAAGTGGAGTAGACACAGGCTTTCCTCCACTTATATTGAATCTCTCTAATATATTCTGAATGTAGCTTGATTGTGACAACCATATTCTTCCCGCTTCTCTGTCTCTCCTAATTTGCATTCCAAGGATCTTTTGTGCAGCTCCCATATCCTTCATGTTGAATTCACTACTTAGTTGTGCCTTCAATCTTTGAATTCTTGACATATTTTGGCATGCAATCAACATGTCATCTACATAAAGCAGTAGTAGTATAATCATACCATCCTTGAGCACATGATGGTAAACACAGCAATCAAGTAAGCACCTTTTAAAACCAATTTTCAGCATGTATGAGTCGAAACGCTTATACCACTGCCTTGGAGATTGCTTTAAACCATAAAGTGATTTCTTCAATCTACAAACCAGATTTTCCTTTCCTGTTTCAACAAATCCAACTGGTTGAGCCATATAAATAACTTCTTCCAAATCACCATGAAGAAAAGTTGTTTTAACATCCATCTGCTCTATCTCCATGTCTTGTTGGGCTACTAGTGACAACAACCTGATGGAAGTGTGTTTGACAACCGGAGAGAATATTTCATCATAATCAATCCCCTCCTTCTGCGAGTAACCCTTGGCCACTAACCGTGCCTTGAACCTCATGGCTTCACCTTCATGTACTCATTCCTTCTTTCTAAACTCCCATTTACAGCCAACAATCTTTCTATCTTTGGATTTAGAAACTAACTCCCAAACTGAGTTCCTTTCCAGAGATTCTATCTCCTCAGTCATAGCAACCAACCAACTTTCTCACTCCCTGCTTGCTATAGCTTCTTGATATGTAGTTGGATCTCCTTGACTTATGTTTAGAGCATAATTAACTACGCCTTCTTCAAACCCAAACTTCTTTGGAGGTTCAATGTTTCTCTTGGGTTTGTCTAGTGCTATGCATCTTTGGAATCCTTGTGCAGGTGTTTAATGGACTAGGGAGTCTTGGATCCGAACAGGTGATTGTTCCACCTGAGCCTGCACTGGTGACTGCTGTTGTTGCTCTATTTCTTCTTGATCATTCCCATTGACTTGATCAACTTGCTCACCTTCATTAATTGGCTGCTCTTGAGCTTGATCATCTCTAAAATTGTGATTAATGGGAATTGGGATTGCTTCTTGCTCAACAATAGTCTTCTTTACCTCACTTGTCTTGTCCTTACCTAATGACATAGTCTTCTCATCAAATGCAACATCTCTGTTGAGGATAATCTTCTTGTTGACTAAATCCCACAACTTGTATCATTTCACTCCTTTTTGAAATTCGAGGAATATACACTCGAGTGACTTTGGTTCTCTCATCTTTAGGAATATGAGCATATGCAGCACAACCAAACACTTTTAATGTAGAATAATCAACAGGTTTTCCAGACCATACCTCTTTTGCACATTTAAAGTCAAAAACTCTTGATGGTGATCGATTTACCAAATAACAAGCATGATGGACAGATTCTGCCCAAAAATTCTCAATCAAACCGACATGAAATCTCATTGTTCTTTCTCTCTTCATGAAAGTTCTATTCATCCTTTCTACAGCTCCGTTCTGTTAGGGGGTTTTCTTCACCGTAAAGTATCTTGTAATACTTTCATCTTTGCAATATTGTAGAAAAACATTGCTGTTATATTCACCGCCATTGTCACTTTTCAGGAACTTAATCTTTTTCCCAGTTTGGTTCTACACACTAGCTTTCCACTCTTTAAACTTAGTGAAAACCTCATATTTTGCATGCATAAAATAGACCCAAACTTTTCTTGAGAAATCATCTAGAAAAGTAAAAAAATATTTGGCTCCACCTTTTGACATAGTCGGCGTAGGACCTCACACATCTGTGTGAATATACTCCAGCACCTCCTTGCTTCGATTTCCACTATTTGTCAACTTGAATGTAGTCCTTGTTTGCTTCCTAAGAGTACAATATTTGTAGAACTCTAGCTTGCATTCACCAACACCTTCTAGCAATTTCCTCTTGTGTATTTCTTGCAAACCTTTTTGACTCATATGCCCTAACCTTTGATGCCAGAGCTCAGTCTTGTCCTCCACAGTAGTAACCGCGGCTCCACCAATGATTGTAGTCCCTTGAAGCATGTATAAACAGTTAGCCTGTAATGTGCCCTTCATAACCACAAGTGATCCTTTGACAACTCTAAGATTTTCGCCTTCAGAATGTTACTTGTAACCGGTCTTGTCTAGAGCTCCCAAAGAGATCAAGTTCTTCTTCATTTGTGGCACATACCTGACTTTCTGAAGTGTCCTAATCACTCCATCATACATTCAAACCTTGATAGATCCCAAACCTTGGATCTTACACGATGAATCATCCCACATCACAATTCTTCCACAGTTTGTCTCTTCATATGTGTCAAACCAAGTCTTTTGGGCACACATATGAAAAGAACAACCACTATCCAAAATCCAATACCTGGGGCATCGGAACCTGAAACTACAAGAACATCACCGTCACTTTCATCTTCTTCTGTCGTCACATAATTGGCTGTATTTGAGTTTCCTGCAGCATGCTTTGCCTTTCTATCTTTTCAGATTTTACAATCTTTCTTCTAGTGATCCGTTGAACCACAAGTGAAGCAACCCTTAGAATATTTTCCTTTTCCTTTTCCCTTGGATTTGGATCTTCCTCTATTACTGTATTTACTATCCTTAGTTTGAGAACGACCCCTCTCTTTTTCCTTGCCCTTTCCATAAAGACCTTATGACTAATTCACTTCTTTATTCTTGTCCATCTTAATGAACGATTTAATGTTCTCTATGCATTGGTCTGTTCCTACGGTGTCCTTCTCGTATAAGAGAGTGGTTGCAAAGTGATCCATTGAAGGAGGTAGCGTTCCTAGCAAGAGTATGGCTTTCTCTTCATCATCTAGCTTATTATCCAGTTTAGCCAAAACATTGACTAGATCTTTGAACACAACAACATGTTCACTGAAATCTGAACCTTCTTCCATGCGAAGTGCATACAGTTGTTCTCTTTGCCACCAATTGATGGCTTGTTCCATCTATGTCGTCCCACTTGTCGTCAACTATAGTTGTTGGCTTGTTCTCTTTGCCACCAATTGCTGCTAAAAGACCCTGGGAGACAAGGACGTTTTTCATCTTTCTTTGCCATAGAGAAAAGCTGTATGTCCCATTGTAAGGAACAAATGAGACCATGCTGCCCTCTACTTCCTTTGCCATCGCCAATCACCTGAACCTAGGCTCTGATACCAATTGTTGTTTATTATGTCTCTAAGTGCTTTGATCTTGATTATTGATGGACTTATACTTAGATGTTATGCAAATAATAAGAGAAAACAAAGACTGTAAAACACACACAAGATTTGTTATCGAGGTTCGGCTAACTTTGCCTACGTCCCTGTGTGATCTTTAGAGAATTACAGCTGCACTATGAAGATTAGAAAGAGATTACAAGAACCTATTGAAAACCCTAACTAATTCCCAAAACCCGAGCTTCCCTTCTCTCTTTCACTTTTGGCCCTTTTTGTTTTTGTCCTTTATATATTTTTTGAAGAAATTTCAGCAAGTCTATTTATATATATAAGCTGCTGATTACATTCCTTTAACTTATTAGGATAACCTAAACCTTCTAGAATAGGGAAAAGAACTTTCTTTCCTAAATCTAACCTTAAATCAACTAGGAATATTAAAGAGAACTATTTCCTAAAGCTACTAGGAAATACTTGTGCACACTTTTTTCTAGTTTCCTAAACTGATTAGGAATCCTAAAACCAACTAGGACTTCAACGAGCCAAACACAACAGAGTTGTATCTGGCTGCTCTCGATTTGTATATAAGATGAAAGAGAGCCAGTTATAATTTAGGCCGCGGATCACACGCGCCTCTGTTATAGAAAGCAGTCGTGTATGCTACCCTCCCACATCAATTCGTCATGCGTTGATCACGTGATGGGATGCTTGTAAGAGAAGGGCATACAGGCCATGCCTTACCGAAGACTTTCTCGCATAGAAACCCTCATTTTGAAGGGCAACTTGCCAAGTTCCTTTCTCTTATTTTTCATACTAGTTGGCTGGGCTGGATGGGAGGATGATGATGATGGAGCTAAGGGATGAAGGTATTTCAGGAACAGGCTAAAATTAACCCTACTGGGAAATGCCATATCTGATTCTCTAAAATGCTTTCACTTTGTTAGGATTACTAATGTTGTGATAAATTTAAAGTACCATATAAAATGTCATGGTGAATATTGGAAACACCTCTAAATCATTTTCTTCAATTTTTTACTCCGCATCTCTCTTTTTTCACTTCCATTGCATCGATTCGTGTGAGCCACTACCCCATCCAGCAAAAAGGGTAAAATGGAGTGGAATATATTGCTAAGTGGTGGTCAATCACCTACCAAAGTGGGTTGTGACAAGGTGAATTTTATTATTGTTTAGGATCGGATGCAACCTGTACAATTCTACTAATCATATCCTGTCCCGTTTTGAAAATCAATTGTGTGCATTTTGATGTGATGTCTTTTTTATTACATTGGAAGGCATCCAACAATTGATTTATTCTATTCTAATCATAATTCATTACTTTACCCTCCCCCACCTCTTGAGCTAACCCAAAGGCTATCCTCCCTCACCACTTGACCTTTAATGTTGTTACTTACCCATTTCTCAATGACCACATTTATATAAAAGTCTAACCTAGGAACCCAAAAATTTCATGCATATGGGGGGTTTTACTTTGGCCAGAGCAAGAACTGAAGCGGGAAGAGTCCACAGCCCTTCACCACAAATCAATCCAGAAGCCACCGCAGGAATCATCAGCACAGCCTTCTTTCTGTTAAGCCTGTGCCATACAAACACAATTATACTCCCCATGCACATATCAATGGCAAAGTATGCACCTACTAGAAATGGCACAGCCATCACCATAGGAAGTGGCATCCATTTTCCAATCTTTGATGGTGCAAAATCTCTGACCAGGTTAACTATCACTGCGAAGCCAAAGAAGCCGTAGCAGAGCTGCAGGCAATGCTGAGGCAGAGCTGAGAAGCCTTGAACACCTAGAATTGCCATGTTTCTGTAGATCAAAGCATAAGGAGCTTTGAATTCTCCGTGTGGGTTTCCCACATCAAATGCCTTGTAGAACAAAAAGAAGCTGAGAGGGGCTGTCACACAGCCTATTACAGTGCCAAGGACTTGGCTCATAAACATTGCTCTAGGAGAGGTGGAAGTTAGATGGGCTGTTTTGAGGTCTTGCATCAGAATGCAAGCTACAGAAACTACTGATTTGATGAGACCACAGCCGGCAAGCCCTGCCACCACACCATGCTGCTTTCCCGTTAATGCAGCCAGCACGAAGAGGGCGACTTTGCCATAGTTATAGGCCATGTTTATATCAGTGAGACCAGCTCCGTAAGCATTGCAGAATGCAAGAGATGGAGCAAGTATGTAGGCTATGACAACATAATACCATTTAAGTTCTGGGAACATCATTGGGATGGCTATTATGGAAATGATGGAAAATATAAGGTATCCGGCGACTCCAACCCACATGGGAATGTTTTCACTGAGGAAGATTTCATTTTGTTTTTCTTCAATGGGCTTCACATGGCCATCCACAGCTGCAGTGAAAAGAGAATATGTCTATTAGAGTTACTATTAGTGATTTGGCAGAGACTTTAGTGCACCTCTGTGACTGTGAGCACCACTAACAAACTTTTAACCAAAGAATATAGTAAGATCGAGCACCATAACAAGTGCATTGGCCATGATTAATTTTTAAAGCAGCATAACAAAAAGAGATTCCAAGGCTGCTCTTATTACCTGTGTTGAGGTTCTTGTTTTTCAATCTGTCATGAATGTTAATTATAGTGGAAACAAGTATCTTGATGAAATTGTATAGTCCATCACCAAGGATTAGAGCAACAGAGAGAAAAACCTGACAAAGGTTTTATGGGAAACAGTGAGTCAGTGAGTACGAGATGAGGAAAAAGTGCATAGAAATTTAAAGGAGTGAGTGAGAGAGACCTTGTAGCCATATAAACTCTTCATGTCATATTCCTCTAAGCTCTCAGGGAACCATTCTCCTTTAAGCCGACCAATAAGTGGCCACATTACTCCAAATGCGAGCACAGCTCCAAGAAGCAAAGACAAGTTTACTAGGTGGGAACATATCATGCCTGCTCCAACCAAAGTCATGCTAAAATCGAAGTAGAATCTACAGTTCAGTAGCCAATAAAGGGTCAGTGACTCAGTAACATCTAGCAAAAGCAAGGTAAAAGAGGGCGACTAGGAAATTAATCGAAGATCCATACGTTTTCTTCCAAGCTTGCAATCCGAATGTGGGGAATTGTGAGAATCCACACTCTTCTGTGGCATTGTAAAACCACTTGAACAATCCCCACAAGAAGCTCACTGAAAAATACTTCATGAATCCACGTACTTGCTTCCTGCAAATGATCATAACTTTCGTTAAGGTTTCATCCCGGAAATGTTCTCTTGCCAAATAGTCTGACGTGTTATGTTATCAAACTGACAATCTAAATCATTGATCATATATTTTTATTTGAATGTATGAACTATGGTCTGGATTGATAATCTGATAACACAACATGACTTCTGACAAGTGAAAAGTATCCTTTATTCTAATTTCTAATACTACTTTCTAAGAAGAAAGAGATGGCAACTGTTGACAGATGTTTACTTAGCCATCTTATCTCCCTGAGTGTGGAAACCATTGATGAGAACAGCAGTTGCCAAGCCACTTGGATAAGTTAATTTCAGGTCAACTATCATGATCTGTGAAGGAATGAAAATTCCATAGATAAGGAAAAAGAAATTCTGTTTATCATAAGAAGTTGGACAAGAACTAAAGACTATAAGAAATACCTTCCTGAGAGGAATTAAGACAAAAAGGCCAACAAAGCAGACTAGAAAAAGGAAGCCAGTCATCCAACCAAGCCCAGGTTCCTTGACAGCAGTGGCAGAGTTTCCCTCTGTGTGCACCCCTGACAACTCATATGTCTTCTTGTTTAATCCCAACAGATAAGATGCAAATCCCCCTGCAACCAAAAGTACAAAGATATATAAAAAGTGAATACGTATAAAGAAGAAGAAAAGAGAAGTGAGCAAAACAAAGATTTGATATCCAAAATTTAGTATGTGAAAGCCAAATACCTCCAACTGCAATGCTGTAACATGCAACTGCACAAGTTTGTATCATAGTATTCTCTTGCCGAGTGAAGGGTTTTGATTCATATCCAGCCTTTTTAAGCAGGTTTGTCCATGTCCGGATAAATATGAAAGCAAGGAGAGCAGCTGAGACATTGAGATTAGGAACAATCCCAGTTGTGAGGTTAAGCTTCATGGCTATGACACTGTAGACCATTCCAATCACTATGCTTGCAACAACTCCCCGGAATGTTAACTGCTCTGTCCATGGTAGGATTGTCCCAGCAGCTAACCCCTCAGATTTGATTGTCTGCTCTTCCGGGTCCTCTCTCTCAATCTCTCTCTTTTCTTTTGATTCCAGGTCCATGTTAATGGCTTTCACTGCTACTATCTGCACTGCTTAAATCACATGAATTCCTTCGTTAGAACTCAACATGGTCCTTAGTTGAGGTTAGCTTATTTGTTAGGCAACAGAGACAGACGGATAAAATTAAATTAACTTGCCACTTGTAGTATGAAAAATGAAGACTCAATGAGAAAATTAAAAAGAGTAAAAGGGAATCCCATGCATGGACTCACCTTGGAGTTCTTATATTTTTATCCTTCTCTTATAGCTAGCTACAATTAATGGATGGGATTGGATTGGCTAGAGAATTACATAAATTACATAATATTGAAAAGATGACAGATATTGCTGCCTTGTGCCTTGTGCCTTGTGCCTGTCTTCTTGTTTAGCTGATAATTCAGAACCTCTCTAGTCAACTGGGCAACCGGAGAACATGCATGAGGTTCTTGTTGTCTTCCTGAATATATAGCCCACCACTCAGCAATTAATATTGGACAGGTAAGTGGCAGAGAAAATATATATATATATATTGGATAGGTTATCCTCTTCCATGTTTCTCACTAGCCTCGAAGTACAAGTAACACATAAATATCTATCACTAAAAATTTCTCCTTCTTGTAATATGTCTATGTATATCAACCACTTGCAAACGTACCAACCAATAAGTAAGATTTATGAAATGCTAGGAGGGCAGAACCTGGCAGAAAGTTCTTGATATTGAGGTATGACAATGGACTACAATACTTATCACAAAATATAACTATATATGATTGCCTACTTCACAGGTATTGGCTTTGCTTGCTGACCTTATCATTAACCTTTCTCTTTATATCTCTTCCAGAAGGTAGTTATGGTTATGATATTAATGGAGAGATATTATCTCTTTATGGGAGTGTTTAATTAAATTGGACCATTGGAAATCTGTAAGTTGTACACATGCGGGTCAATCACCTCCATTGGGTAGAAAATGATAGCTGCAGAAGAAAAACAAACATTGATGTTGCTTCTTGAGTATGAAAATTTCAGAATTGCAATAAAGATATATAAAATAAATTCGTTCACAATAAATCAATGAAAATTAAATATGTACTCACAATACTTGAAAGGAAATTTGTCTGAGGCTTGCTGATGCAATTTCCTTAAAGACAATATTTCTACCCTTGCTTTGGTGCACACAGTAAATGGGAAGAAGTCTCTTAAGATACGACAGTCTTTCGCTTTGTTAATCTACACTGAAAATAACAAAGCCCTATCAAACTGAAAATAAAGAACTTCTTCAACAGATATAGAGTAAGAATGTTTTATGTTTTTCTAAAAGATTGGAATTTAACAAATTGGCCAAATTTGATTCCAATTTATAGGCAAGGCTAGTGTATGTTCGAAACAGACACACTCTATTGAAAAGTAGTGTCTGTTTGAATAATACAACTTTCTGATGGGTGGTGTATGTTTGAATAGACACAATTTTCTGATGGGTGGTGTCTGTTTGAAAGAACAAACACATCCTTTCAGTTTAAACCTTTGTCTAAAAGTCATGCTCCTTTCAAAAGGTGCAACAATTTAATACCCAAACAAAACATATATCAATTCTGCAATTTCTCATTCATCTGAAAACCTTTTTTGCAAAACGGGTTTTCCAACAATGGGGTCATGAAAGTCAAGAAGATTCTCTCTTGTATTTGATCATTTCTCTGTCAATCATACTGTCATAGTGCTTATACTCCACAGAATGTGCTATGTTGTTCTCTAGCACAATTTTCTTGGTTTGATATGTATAATACGTCAGTTACAGCAAGTGCTACTAGTCAATATGGTACCGTCTGGATGAGAAGCTGAAGTTCAACAATTTAGGAAGCGAAATCTAATCAAAAAAGAAAGTGAGAGGATCGAAGCTAAACAATTCGGAGATGACATGTCAATGAGAATGAGCGGAAGGTGGTGTTTGTTCTCTATGAAAAAAGCAGTGGTCATGAGGTGTACACACGCCCATTCAGCCCAGCTGTGGGTTTGGAACCTTGCATTAAGATGACACAATTGCATTAATTGATTGAAACCTCAGGTTTGCCAATTAGTTAATGTTCAATAATGACTTCTTCTTCTTCCTTTATCCAAGAAACAAAAGGAAATGGCTAGCTAAGAAGGGTTTCATTAGCTTTTTCAGCCCTAGTTTTTGTTTCCAGTTTTTGAAAGCATTTATACTTCATCACATCGATCATATGACATATGTTTTGTTCTTTTAATTCAAAAGATCTACCATTAGAGTGGCCAAAAAAAAAAAAAAGATCTACCATTAGAATATTTAGTGGTGGACCCATGTGCAAACTTGGGAGGACATGGCCTCAAAAAATTTCAAGATTATGCATATTATCAAGTTGAGGGTCATTTAAAAGTTCCCAACATATGCTATTACCAATAATTGTGAGAAATATCAACTGATTCCCCCAACAATGTAAAGAAATGATGTAAACTCAATAACTAGGGAGAAAGGAATGTATTTGATGATGTAAACAAGCACAAGTTTATGACAAGTTTGTGTATTCCAATCAAATACGTTTACTCCTTTTCAAGAATCAAATATGTTCACTTTTTTTTTTTTTTCCTTTTGGTTAGGCAAATTGAGGGATGTAGTTAGGTGATTGAACCCCAACCATTCATGCGGTCCTTGGAGATATATATACATATATATATGTATATATGTGTATATGATTGCTATTTAAGAGTTAGGACATTGATCTATTATAAAATTTTAAAGCAACCATCCTATGCCTAACTATTGATGCAGCTTTTCTGTTAACTTGTGAAGGCATGCTGGATGAGGAGCACTTTCGAGTTAAAAAAACCAATTAAACCCACAAATAAGGGCCACTATGCCTAGGTTTGGCTTCACTTTCCAATTTTGAAATCTCCACCATATGCTGGAGTTGACTAAATGGAGATGGAAATCTTCATCCAAGTGGCTTGCCATCATAGATCTAATGACCTTAGTGGAGCTTTAAGCAATCTATGCTGATCTTCTATGAATAGACATGACATTGCAAGTCCATCACACTTCCTTCAACCTGTGATAACTGTTTTTTGTTATATTAAAATAAATCGAAATCCTAGACTTAGCGTAATCTAACTCACTACTCTACTATTTTTAACGACTTGAGCTAACTCCCAAAACTTTTTCAACTTGTAATAATTTTATTATACCAAAAACTAATACGTATCAATAAAAGAGTGGTGCATTAAAATTCATGTATGAATACTGGCCGGTATTGTAGAATAACCTCCAAACTGCTCTTTCTTTTTGCACTAAAAGAATACTTATTATCCCTTTTACTTGGAGCTTGACTTTTTTTTCCTGCTATTCGATCTAGTACAGAATTTTGGGGCCAGTTAACATGGTCCCCTGATCTCCTACTTTTTTCATGTGTGCTACGCTGCTAGCCAAGGATATATGATGGAGCAGCCTTTCTGCACCATACTTCTTGATAGGCTTTGGTATTTTCTTGCTCTCCATCTTAGAAAGCGAAAACAAGTGATAGGGTGGGGTTACAATTCATTCTCACCACACAAGCAATCTGTCATGTTCTTCGTGATAATGCTCTATGCCGGATGCACTGCGCCAGATTTGAAGAAATTTATATATTTATTTCAAAATTAATTGACAATGGGAGAAGTAATCCAAACTTTTATAAATAACCCTCACATTTTCAATACGAGATTTCTCTCAGCCTAACACGTGGACAACAGAACTCTGACGTATAAAATGTAACCTCCATTATTGTGTGTGAGAATCCGACGCAGAGCTTGCCGAAAAATTCCTTGACAAAAGTAGGACACACGAATCACGATATGGGCTTTACAGCCTGGTAGGAATAATGTTTGGGCTGGATCAGAAGTTTAGAACACCCATGGTCTTTTGGGCCAATCAATTGGGGGCCCACATAAATCGTTCAACTATAAAAACCAACACAAATAAGAGATTCTTATTTTCTAATGCACCAAACAAGTCGCAGACTCACAACAACTTGTGGAAGGCGCCAAAAAATGATAAAATATCATAACCATCGACCTGGTTCCAAAAGCTTGATGAATGCAAATTGTGTTATAAATTTATAATATCCCCAAAACCAAGACAACGACACCACCCAGTTGGGCCAATCCCAACACAATCCGCAGAACCATATCTGACCGTCCATTAAACATTATCTCTATACTCTCGCTCTTAATCGACGGCCCAAAGACCGTATCCAAAATACCGCGAAGCACCTGATTATCCCGAACTTCCACGAAGGCTGTTGCATGCAAGCCAGCACGCAGAAAAATCTCACAAACTTGTTGGCGGGCTTTTTTGTCTTTTTCTCCACGTCATCAACAATTAAACCGTGTGCTCATTACCCCGGGAAATCCGAGCCAAACACGGATGACCCAACTATATATACAGAGTACAAACTCCAAGAATCTTATAAGTTCTCACTGCTACCATCCAAATCAACTACTTGAAATCTATTCGGGTCAGTAACCGGGTAGCCTTCTTCTCCAAACCAAGATGTGTAGATCGACAGATTCCTATGGATTTCAACCTAAGAGAGACCGATTGAAGATCCGAGCTTTCTTTCTGCGGTTTTCGGGTTTGAATGCCCGGAAACAACCCTTACCCGAATCGCTCACTCTCCATTATCTTCCTCGGATCAATGAGAACGCGCTTGAAATCGCCGGGTCCAAGATCCGACCCGACTCTCCGGCCTTCGTCACGCTCTACCGGGTCGTGAACGCGAAGGTGAGGGATGGGGAGGCGATATTTGGGTCGCGGGAGCGGGTCGTGGCCGGTGACGGGCTTCGGTTCGAGGTGTATCTGAGGGAGGAGAAGGTGTTAAAGGGAATTTTCAGGAAAGACGAGGGGCAAGAGTGGAATTTGGAGTGTAAGTGCGTGCTGGAGAGCGAGGCGGTCGGGGCGGAGATTACGGAGGCCGAGGTCTGCGTGGCGGTGGAGGGACACGTGGCGATGAGGGAGAGAGTGGCTATGGTGGTGAAGAGGAGGAGGGGGAGGTGTGGGTTTAATTGTCTGGAGGAGATTCCAGAGGAGGGAGCGGTGGAGGAGGAATCGGACGGGTGTTGTTGCACGTGCGGCGAGATGATGGACGGTGGAGATTTAGAGATGGGTGGTGGTGACGTGGAAGAAGAGGTGGAGGAGGAGGAGGTGGAGATGGATATGGAGGGAGTGAGATGGGCCGTGGATGTGGGTATTTGGGTTATGTGCTTGGGTGTGGGCTACTTGGTTTCTAAGGCCTCTGTCAAAAGTTTGAGACGCAGCAGAAGATTATTTTGAGCCCAATAATTTTTATTTTTCTAATTCTAAAATTTTTGATACTTCTGAGTGGAGTTGTAAAGTTGCGAGGATTTGATTTTCGTGATGTATCATAATTTATACTTTTCATATGAAGAAATTACTAAAACCCATTTCAAAAATGAAAACTGATTAAATTTTTTATTATGAAATCAAACATGACAATAGGGGGTTAGTAGTGTAATTTTCTGAAAATAAAATAGAGATTTCTGTTATTTTACCAAAATTCAAAGAAGTTAGTGTTGCGTAGTACTGTAGTGTAGTTTACCCATGGCCTTGGACCCTTGGTGGTGGTGAGGTTAAGGATGATTTCAATTTGACCCGAAAGAAATGATTTCGATGGATGAATCAATTTCAGTTCAAGATAAGGAAAGAGGTCAACTCAATCTTATCAAAGCTTTTATCTCCACAATTGTCGAGGTTAGTTACAATAACACCAATTAGTAGGGTTATCAACTTTGAAAATTTTCCAACATGCCTTGTTTGTGTTGTTTTCAATCAAAAATTTTGCACCCTTATATTATTTCGCAATGTATCAATTTTACAAAATCAAGTCCTACCTATTTTCTCTTTGGCAACTCCTTTAAAGATTAAGTTGACCACCTTAATCTTTAAGTTTGGTTTGGCTTGGGGGGGGGGGGGGGGGGGGGGGAGTTGCCTTCTATACAGTCTATATAGCCTATAGGTTGTGTACCACCAAAGAGTACAAGTTGTGTACCACCAAAGAGCACATGTTGTGTACCTTAGGTTATGTAGGCTATGTACTACCAAGGAGCACATGTTACGTTATACTAAAGAGATTCACACTTTATTATCGACTTATACTTCTAACAACAAAAATAAAATCTTGCACTTGATAAAAGATGTTTCTAATTTTCTTTGGTAGTACTTGAGATGTATAAACACATCACTCTATTCAATAAACTTTGTATTGGAAAATTGATCCCACATCTAAACACAACTCGTGTCTTAGCAACTTTGTGAAGTGATGATGCTGTTTAGTCTTTATTATGTGCATATGAACTTATCCACATATTAAATGATGGATGGGCAACTTTGATCGAGCAGCCTACCCTTTGCATCATTATTTAATGCTTTATGCTCAGAGGGGCACAAGCCAACCCACATGAACATGCTTAATATATAGTCGTGGAGCTGACTCTATGGCATATGAGAGACAATACAACTAGACATATATACAAGTACAGTACTACTCATATCTCCATTTGATCATGGGTGTCCTTGTACTTAAATCAATGTTAAATTTCTAAACTATAAACTTGAAATCTCTAAAGTACTCCCTAAATGATATCATGCTAAACACTATCCTAATAAATATGTATAGTGTTTAATAAAGATTGAGCCACAGAGATTTTCAGAATTCTCAATTTTTAAGACTTTAATAGTGAATTTAATATTTAAAAAGTATCGGTTACATACTCAAATAACAATACTATACAATTCTTTTGTTTTTTGTTTTTTCCTTTCCAACTTACATGACATGTTCATATTAAGATTTAGACATTATTTTTTCTTAATGCATATGTAAGTTTGGGGAAAAAAAATTCAAGCAACATTTTTCGAAGAATAGTATGTAAACCTCAATGTAAGCATGCCATATAAGTTGAAAAGGAAAAATTTAGATTTAGTTACATAGCATGATGTTATTCAGCATTAAAAAACAAGATAGTCATATAAACGTTTCAGATTGGAAAGTTCCCAACTTTCCCTATTAAAAAGCAATATTAAGCATGGGAATGAAGTTGTTATTTTATGAGTAAATTATAATTTAGTATCTAAACTTTACATTTTGTTTCAATTTAATATCCCAACTTTGAAAATTTGTAAAAAAGTATCTCAACTTTTATTTTGTGTCAAAATAGTACCTCCGTTAGTTTTTCTGTCAAATAAATCGTTATCTGCTGACGTGGCAGAGGCATTTTTGTTTTTTTTCTCAAATTTTAAAAATAATAATATTTTTTAAAATTTTTAATAAAATTTTTTTTATTATTTAAAATTGAAATTTTTTTTAATTTTTTCCCCTCCTCGACCCCAGCCATCCCCTCCCCTCCCCTCCCNAGTTTTAATTTTTTTAATGTTTATTTTAAAAGTTTTCATTTTTTTATTCAAAAGTTTTTAAAAATATTATTATCTTTTAAATGTAGGTAAAAAGACGAAAAAATATCAATGTCACGTCAGCATATAATGGTTTATTTGACAGAAAAACTAACAGAGATACTATTTTGACACAAAATAAAAGTTAAGGTACTTTTTGTCAAATTTTTAAAATTTGGGTACTAAATTGAAAATCAGTGTATAATTGAGATACTTACAAATAATTTGCTCTTATTTTATTCATTTGATTAAACAACTTGAAATATTATAAAATAAAATAAAAACTCAGCTTGAAATATTTAACTATAATAGAAATGCTATGATGGGGATAGAAATTTGATTCATTTTAGGTCTACATCTTATGGTGTTTAGAAGAAAAGAAAAAGAAAAACCACTAATTTGATAATCTAATTAATGATTTAATGAGAGGCAGTATGTCATTTGGTCATTCCCATAGTTTTTCGTTTTAAAAAATAGAAAATTAGAATTAAATATCAAATCTCAATAATTTTTTGATATACCATGAATACTATATAATATTTTAATTGAACTACTAAATTTAAATGTAGTTTTTTAGATTAGGTCACAAATATGTTGGCTCATTTGATTTGAGCATTTTTCATTTGACATTTTTATTTTTTGGCCCACATATGATGAGTGTTAGTTAAAATTTATAAGGTTTTAACAAAATTATCCTTAAGGCTTTTATATTATATTGAAAATTTGCTAATGTAGTATCAACTTCACATTTAATTATGACTGTACGACACTTACAACTTCAAATTTAGTTGTGACTGAATTACAGTCACATATAAGTTGTGAGATAGTCACAGTTAAGTTGTGACTTAATTGAATTTTTTTTAGAAAAATTATACTATAATATAGTATAAATAAATGTTAAAACAATACTTTTACTCAAAATAATATATACTATAGAGGTGCGAGTTGTCTCTTTCAATTTATCAAGACAGTCACAATTAAGTTATGACTGGATTGATTTTTTTTTAATACAATATAGTATAAATTAATGTAATATAATATTTTTTTATTTTTTTATTGTAGTGGCATGTGATGTAATATTTGTAAATTCTAATACTTTTTACTTTATTAATTTATTTAATTTTTTAACTAGTACTTAATCTAAAATACTATTTAATTTTAGTACTTAAATTAAAAAGTTATTAAAATTTAATAGTTAAAATCAATAGACTTTAAAAAAAAGATAAATTAAAAAATAAATAAATTTTCGGATAAAACAAGAAATCTGGCCTAGAAATTCAAAAACATAATTCCAAAATATCGGGTTGTCTGAAAATTACCAATTAATTAGCAACAGAGATTCAAAAATGAGAAAATTTACCAAAGGGCAAAGGCAAACGGCGGGGGAGGTCCGTCCCAGCCGTCCCATATACTGACCGGTCCACGTGTCAACATCCCCATCACCTTCCACCACCCCGACACGTCAGCACCCCAACTCTCTCTCTCATCACAATTCACAAGCCAGTTCTGTTCCTGAGTTCTCTTTTCAGTCTCGCTTTTTATTTCTATACCGCTTCTCATGGCGGTCAACGAGTCCATATACATATAATACCATCGAAACGCAGCGCCCGTAGGCTCAAAACGCACACAGACAGTCTGTCAGACTCGGATAGAGCCACAGCACAAGTCCTCGCTCTAGTCGCTTCTTCTTCTTCTTCTCCGAGAGTGGTATGGGGAGGATGGGAGGTAATACCAGAACTCACTCAGCCAACCCCAGCGACTACAAGCTTCTAGAAGAGGTCGGCTATGGCGCCAGCGCCACAGTTTTCAGAGCGATCTATCTCCCTTTCAATGAAGTCGTCGCTGTCAAGTGCTTGGATCTCGATCGCTGCAATAGCAATTTCGTCAGTTTCTTATTTATTCTTATTACTCGAATATCTCAGTTTTGTTTTCTGTAATAAATTTTGGGAATCATTTTTGGTTCTTTGGTTATTGAGTGAAGCTAGATTTAAGGTGAGCATGAGATCCTTGCTTTGGTTTGAGATTGGACTTCAATTTGTGAACTTGATTGGCATGGTTGGTGATTATATGCGCTTGCGTTAGGACTTTGATTTTGATTTAATGCTTGATTTGTGAGTGTGAAATTAGTACAAATGCCATGGAATTGGGTCGGATTTAATTTGGCTGGGTATATGCCTCAGATCCTCAACTGTCTTGTACAAATGCTATTTTATATTTGTTGCTGAAATGATTCATTGAAATGAATATTGTTAAAGAAAACCCATGTTCTACTGTTTCAATACTACAGTTAATTCAAAACCCATTATCTGATATACTATGTTTATGTTCTTCTGTAGGATGATATACGCAGGGAGGCACAAACAATGCACTTGATAGATCATCCAAATGTCGTGAGAGCGTATTGTTCATTTGTAGTTGAACGAAACCTTTGGGTGATCATGCCATTCATGGCTGAGGGTTCTTGTTTGCACCTCATGAAAATTGCATATCCGGATGGGTTTGAAGAGTCTGCGATTGGTTCTATCCTTAAGGAGACACTTAAGGCTTTGGTTTACCTTCATAAACAAGGTCATATTCATCGAGATGTTAAGGTTGGTTTCATTTACTGGTAACTGTTCTTTCTGTTTCTTTATCATATCTTTGTTCGGAGGATCTCACTTTTAGTTTGTGTTAATATTATGTATGCAGGCTGGAAACATACTACTTGATACTAATGGGGTGGTGAAGCTTGCTGACTTTGGTGTTTCAGCTTGCATGTTTGACGGAGGTGATAGACAACGTACAAGAAATACTTTTGTAGGAACACCATGCTGGTAAGTTTTAATTTCACAGAAATTATTACTTAATCCCTGATTCGGTGCTCCATGTTATACTAATTGATTTGCTATCCATGAATTTGGGATTCCACTTGTTTCCGCTTTCCAGGATGGCACCGGAGGTATTACAACCAGGAAGTGGATACAATTCCAAGTGAGTTTTATTTGATGTAGTAACTTAAAAATATATTTTAAGGAGTTGGGAGTTTCCCCTCCTTTACAAGCCATGGCACCAGGCTTGTGATATTTGCGACTTAAGAGTTGTCATCTCCTCATCAGGGGGATAGAGAAGTAGGCTTTGTGTTAACATGCAAGATGCCATAACTTTAGAGCATCAGAGCTTTTTATAACAGATTTTTTGTTCCTTAACAGCTGTTGCTGTGCCGTACATATTGAGCTGATAACTAGATAAGAATACATACAAGCTCCTGTTTTGTGAAACATGTTAGATCTATACATATGTGTTCATGCACATGCCACATAATAGATAGTATTAAGACGTATTACCCCTATATAAGGGACTAGGGAGACTCCCTGTACGGCCCTATTTCCACATCATCTAACCTTCTCATAATAACCAGAAGAACTCACATTATTCTTGCAACTGTTCAATGCATTATCTGCTTAAAAAAACTAACTTCGTCACTTGATTTGTTGAGCAAATGATAAGTTCTGTTCTGTAATTTATAATTCAAAAGAAGCTCCTATATGCTTATTTTCTTAGTTCTCTGTTTTATGATTCCTGTAAAGTTCTGTTCTGTAATTTATAATTCAAAAGAAGCTCCTATATGCTTATTTTCTTAGTTCTCTGTTCGATGATTCCTGTACAGAGCTGACATTTGGTCATTTGGTATAACGGCATTGGAGTTGGCCCATGGTCATGCACCATTTTCAAAATACCCTCCAATGAAGGTACTTAATTCTGTTACAAGGGTGTTTAACTAGAATGTATACAAATACATGGTAGTGCTTTATTAAAACCTCTGACATATCAAACTCTCTTTGTATGTTCTCATAGGTTCTCCTCATGACCATACAGAATGCCCCTCCGGGACTGGATTATGATCGTGATAAGAAGTTCTCTAAGGTATTGGTTTTCTTTCTAGATGGAGAGTTATATTGACGCATATGTGTTTAATGTATGTAAAGCATTTATTAGTGCATTGTGTATCATTAATTGGTATTTAAGTGGTCAAAGGCTTCAACTGTAGTTGCTTCTGTATATTGTATTTTGCTTAGGGAATAATATTCTAATTAGAGGATTTCCAGTCGTGATCAGTCTTTTAAAGAGATGGTTGCAATGTGCCTGGTAAAAGATCAAACAAAGAGGCCAACAGCAGAGAAATTGTTAAAACACTCCTTTTTCAAGCATGCAAAACCTCCAGAGCTTTGTGTAAAGAAATTGTTTGCAGACTTGCCACCACTTTGGAATCGTGTAAAGGCCCTCCAGGTTAGCTGTCATACTGTTTTTATATCACTTCCTTGCTTCCACACGTGTTGGTATACTAAATTTATGAATTGCTAAGATATTACGATATTGCAGATTAAAGATGCAGCACAACTGGCGTTGAAGAAAATGCCTTCAGCAGAGCAAGAGGCAATATCACAGGTATGAGACGTCTCTTGAAGCTGTTATTTTTTACATAATCTTGAGTTAAACATGGTCAAAGGATCTTACATTCAGAGCTCAGTCATGTAAACTTGATAGCTAATTTGTGTTTTACAATTTCTTTTTCTCTAATCTTTAGTGGTGTCATCTTGTATTCTCTTGATCAGAGTGAGTACCATAGAGGAGTTAGTGCTTGGCACTTTGACATTGAGGATTTAAAAGCTCAAGCATCCCTGGTATGCCACATGTTATTATTTAGCAAACTGTGAGCATGTTTCATATATGGGTGGTATCTCTAGGTGTTAGTTTGTTTGTTTGGCTTTATTAATTAGTAAACCTGAATTAATTTCTTTCATTTTTCTTCTAGGAGCGAGACGATGATGATATTCCAGAAATGATGGATGATGATGATAAATTAAATTCTGTTGTTCATTATAAGGTCATTAATTTGAAATCTGTTGGTTTTTCCTTTTAGAACTATATTCTTATGCAGAAAAATGATTTCTTGTTTATTGCTAGCAGGATGCAACTGATTGCCAATCAAGTTTGGGGAAGTTGAATGAAAATAGTGAACCACCACCTTGGACTGATTACAAAGGAGAAATAAATGGTGATGAATCACAACAGGTTGAATGCTTGAACAACAAAGGCAAGGTTCTTGAAAGTAATTTATTGGAATCTGATGACCAACAGAAAATGAGCTGGAAGAAAAATGGATCAAGCTCTGAGGCAACAGTGTCTACATCAGAAAAAGACATGGTACAGGCCAAGACTAAAACTGTGAGAAGTCGTCAAACGCAGAGTGGCCCACTCATGCCTGGTGCTGTGCTTAGTCATTCATTTTCTGAAAGGGGACGCATCTTTGAAAGGTTTGTCGTGGTTGATAATGCTCCAGAATTTGAGCTGTGGTTTCATCTCTCTCTCTCTTTCTCTCCTGTGGGATAAGTGGCTAATGCTTTTTTATTTTTAGGAGTGAGAATGAACATCAACCACTAATTGACAAAGCTAAATGTGAAGTACGGCGAACACCAAGCTTTAGTGGTCCACTGATGCTTCCAAACCGAGCTTCAGCAAACAGTTTATCAGCTCCTATAAAGTCTTCTGGAGGTAATGAGAATGAGAATGTTCATTATGCTTTAAAGATAATCATCAACAATGCAATTATATATTCTGCCATGAGTACTATTAGCTCGGAATTCTTGTAGCACTAAGTGTTCAACGCGTATAGGATTTAGAGATTCTTTGGATGACAAGTCAAAGGCTAATTTGGTTCAAATTAAAGGGCGGTTCTCAGTGACATCAGAAAATTTAGATCTTGTAAAGGTAAGGCTCTATTCTTATGGTATGTTTATTATATTTTAACAATCACTAACTTAAAAAAATTGCAATAGGATATTCCATCAAGTACAGTACCTCGGCGATCTTCACAGGTAGGTGGCGGTATTTGCTTAACTGTTTCCCAAGTAAATTTGTTTAGCTTTCTATTTCTAATTCATGTTCTGTTTTGTTATTTTAGGGATCACCTCTAAGAAAGTCTGCTAGCGTTGGTGATTGGGTATTTGATTCCAAGCATATGGTTTGTGTTGTAATCTCTCTCTCTCTCTACACACACATTGAAATTTTTTCTTTCCAATTATTAGATCGAAGTCCAATGCCTGACATTTGTTAAAAAAAAGAAAATTACTTTGTTGAGCTTTGAATATCATTTTCAATATATACATGTTGCTTTCTAGTTTTTACTATGACAACATGTAGAAGGTTGAGTCACTAATTTTTTCACTGTGGTAGCTTGAAATTTTATTTGCCCTCCCATTTATGTCATTTCATTCTTTATGTTTTCAGCCAGCTACTCCGTCCCCCAAGGAGATCAACAACAGCAACATACCTGCATCACTTCTCCTGCCTCACCTTCAGAATCTTTTTCAGCAGACATCAATTCAACAGGTAAAGTGAAAATTTGGTCCGGCATACATGGTGCATTTTTTACTTTTGAATTTCTGAAGCTAAAAAGGTTCTTGGTTATAATTTCTATTAATTACAGGATATTATTATGAACTTGCTGAGTAGCTTGCAACCAGCTGAGGTAGTAGATGGTGAGTGGAATATCTATAATTGTATGATACTTGATATTTGTTATTTTAGTAAAGAGGTGTTGGACCAGTTAGTAAGCTACTCCAATTTTGTTTCAGCTACTCAAAATGGAAAGTTGCCACCACTGCCCCGCAGTTCAGAGAACAATGGAAGTGTAAGTATGCTTTGTTTTTTCTTAAATGTTCTTATATGAATGTGACTATTATCATGTGAATGATACAATTTTCCTTCTCAACAGCTTCGATTAGTTTTTTTTCGAATTATGAATGACTTGACTTTATTTGGAAGAATTCCATCAACTTTTACTGGTTGATAAAAAACTTCCCTCAACTTTGACTGACGTGTTGTTAGATTAGTTTATTTTGGATCAGTCTTTTGCTTACTAGATCAATTATTGTTGATACATATTTGTTGGGAATATTATGGTGGTGACCTTACTCTATTGCATTGAGTTTTAAATTTTCTACTTGGTGGGTCATGTAATGTGGAAAGCCATCCGTCTTTTATTAGACACATTTTTCTTTAGTTCATTAAAAACTAAATTGGACCGATATTTATCATCATCAGTCATTAGCTTTATAGACTTCATCATGTTCTCTAATTTGTCCAATCAACAGGTTGACGCTGCAGTTTCTGAGAGGGAGCGTTTACTGCTCATCAAGATCACAGAGCTTCAAGCTAGGTTAGTCATCTTAAATCTATATTGAGTACCTTTGAAGTCCTTTTCTGTTTTTTATTTTTGTCCTGTTTTCTTATAAGTTGTCTAATGATGTAAAGGATGAACAACTTGAATGATGATCTGACTGCTGAAAAGATGAGACACATTCAAGTGAGTTTCCCAAGGGTTCATAATTACAATATTCTTATTTAATTCTGAATTTGTTTCCATTAACGAGTTGGTTATCGCTTGACAGTTGCAACAACAGCTAAATGCTGTATCTGGGCAGGAAGAAAATGGAGACACAAGATAAGGGAGGGGTGCCCGAGAACCCAAAGTTGTGATTAGTGTAAAGTGAATCCACCATGTACATTCGTCTGGGGAAGAGCTGCAAATCGTGCCGAATGTGTTTTCCAACAAAATTTTTCTCTTCACTGAAGAGGAATAGATTATGGCTGCTGGTAGAAGCAGAGATGCATGCAGGGGGTAGCATTGATGTTCCTGGATCTCTTCTTCCACTGTATCTAGTAAGTTGGTTCCCTCAGAGAATTTCAGCCACCTAAAGGCGCGGAATGAATAAGCGAGTTTATGGATTCACCCGGATGTGATTTATCTTGTTCAAAGATGGAAATTATTAGCTCCAATTCCCTGTAGTGATCTAACTCCTGGGCTGGCGGTCAAATTTGTTCTATAGTTATAGAGGCTTGTAGCCATCAGAAGGAAAGAAGTTATATTTATAAATAGGAGTGTATTTGTTATATATATTTGTAATGTTAAAACATATAGTATCGCATCATTATTTTTGTCAAAAACAGATTTGTGAGCTTGTATATGATGGCGGTAACAAATATTGTTTCTTATTTCATTAATACTAATTATGCTACTCCTATTCCTATAATATGCTTCTCCAAAAGCTTTTACTTTTAGTTTTGAATAAGTTAAGGATTTCATATTTGTGTACCGAATTCGGATTTTAAAGAATGTGTAGTTAGTATTGAACCCTAAAAGTTGAGGTATATTCCTTTTTTATAAAGTGTAACATATCGAAAAATGAATAGGGTTGATGTGGCATGAATGAAGACTCATTTGGTGGATGGAACAAGCTAAACGACGTGTCGTATGAAACAAATTAGTAAAAGAATTAGGAAAAGAAAAAGGTCGTGGATTGGTCCGTGGAGGCGGTCGGACTTAGGTGGGTGTGCATAGCAGAGCTCCGATTACATTGGCAGTGAACGCATGTGAGGTCCTTCTCAGCCAAGCCATGGTGTCAATCCACTGCTCTTCCACTCTCAACGCTCTGAAACCTCCTCCTCCTCTTCCTTCTCAGCTCTCCAACCTTATTAAACCCTCTTTCCTCCACAACAAGAGGAAGATCGCCAAACACAAAACGTGTAGAGCCCAGTTCTCGCAAGACGCGCCCTTCGCTGCAGCCATCGGGGCCTGCATGCTCTCTTCGCTGGTGCTTCCGGTCAGCTCGGGTGGTTCAGATGATGATGCTGATGGTGGCTCGGCCATTGATTCCACCGATGCCAGGTTTGCAGTTATGGGCATCGTCAGCTTCATTCCCTACTTCAATTGGCTGGTAAAGTAAAACCCCATTTCTGAACTTCTTGTTTGTTATTTTATGTTTTTATTTATTGGGTTCTTTTTGTTGGGTTGGAAACTTGGAATTGTAGAGTTGGATTTTTGCGTGGTTGGATTCTGGGAAAAGGCGATATGCGGTGTATGCGCTTGTGTACTTGGCTCCCTACCTGAGGTTTCAATCTCATATCCTTAATTCACACTGCACTGTCTTCTTGCTTTGTTTCCTTTATATACTTGAGCAATTGAATACTTGAGCTTATGCTTATCGTTTTGATTTTGTGGGCAATGTAGAAAATTTGTCCTACCAATGAACATCAAATTATTGAGCTTGATGATTTGAAATAGTTGATAATCCTGAGTAGTGATATGTAGAAGACCTTTTATGAGTTTTGATATTTATATCTGTGATTCTTGGCACTAATGCAATTGCTTAACTTTACTGTGATCTGTTAGATCGAATTTGTCATTGTCTCCTGAGGAGAGTTGGCTGCCCATTGCTAGCATTGTTTTCTGCATCATTCATGTCCAGGTACAAGTCCTCTCAATTAATCTTTCTACTTGCTTCAATCTGTATACTTTGTTGGGGTGCACTAGAATGTGTATGTTTTATGTTCTTACAGAAACTCCTTACAAGTAAATACGTTGTCACTCTTGTAAAGGAAATATATTGCTAAGCTACATGGAGAAACTATAAGCGGTCATGTAACTTCTTTTTCGTTGGTGGGTTGTTTGTGCTAACTCTAGACCAATGGTTTTGAGGCGTTTTGTTGTGAGTTCATTCAATTGTTTGTACATCATGAAATCTTATTCTTGTGATTCCACATATTTCCACTTGCAGCTGGAAGCAAGTATTAGGAATGGCGACCTTCAGGGCTTTCAATTCTTTAGTGAGGCTGCAAAGCATATTTCATCATCGACTAGAAAGAAAGATCATCTGAGTGGGCATCAAGGAATCTCTGAGGAGGTATCAAACTGCTTAGGGTCCATAGAAGTTTTTAACTATGCTACATTGCTTTTGTGTCCTTGTCTGACAACGGCTTTAATCGCTTTAATAGAATCTGAAGGGGAGGAAAAGAGAAGATAAGAAACTGCCATCCAGTGAAGAATAATCGAGAAACGACATTGGGAGTTGGGGAGTTCCCAAACAAGATCATGAACCCTTGAGAGAAGATTGGGATGACAATGAAAGAAGGAAAAACTAGGTGGTCAGAATTGTATGCAATCTATTTGAGTTGCAGAATGTGGTTGTTGTGCCCCAAGCAAAAAATATTATGAATGTTGATAGTGAGTGTCTTCTCTGTAATCAAGATGACCATGAGTGCAAGCTTATTGCATGAAAGAGAGCAAAATTGGTGTATTGACGGATCATTTGAGGAACAAAATTGGTGAACAAATTTAGTGATTAGCATTGTTGTAAAGTTAATCTTAGATACTAAGGTAGTAACTAGTAAAATTGTTTATTGATTTGATTATTTCGTTTGAGGAATGAGGAATGAAAGTAAGACGCACAATAACACCATCAATAAATAGTCATTTTATATATCATCGACATTTGAAATAAAATCACATTGATAGGAAGAATATATTTAAGCTGACATTTGAAGGATGAGATTGTCAATTCTTTGAAAGGGGTAATATTGATTTTGACCACACATCTACCTTGTGGGGATACACAGGTGAAACCTCCTTGAGCTCTGCAAGCAGGCAGCGGGCATCCCATGTTCCTCTCAATGAGTTCATAGACGATGAGAAGAATGAGAATCCATCTTTAATACCAATCACCTTGTATTCATTACTAATCACATGAGCTTATGATGGAGTCTATCATGAGAGAGAAGATGGTGGATCCCTCCAGCTCATGTGATGCTTATGATGGAGTCTATCATGAGAGAGAAGAAGGTGGATCCCTCCAGCTCATGTGATTAGTGATGAGTACAAAGTAAGTACTCAAAATTGAGTACCCAAGCATTTTCCTTTCTAAAATATAAACTTTCTCAGTTTACAATTCATAAACTCCTACATGGTCTCAAAAACAAGAGCCGAAATCAACAATTCGTGTCTTACACAATGTGAATAGCTTTATGATCATAACAAACCCCGCTTGAAAATCAAGCCACATTGTTCACCGAGTATTTTGTGATTGAATGTGGGTTAGTAAACATACTGCGATTATGATACAAAGTAATTGTATTTTTCCTAGTATAAATACCTTGGCTTAAATGGAACATCACCTAGAATTGGATCCTGAAACAGACTTCTTGACAGGAAAAGGACTTAAGAGCCTTGTCTTAAAACAATAGTCCAGAGCAACAGCAGCAGAAAGAAAAATAAAGAGATTCTGAGATACATACACCGCACCATCAAAAGCATGTGACAAGAAGCTATCAGCATTTAGTTCCAGAGGTTGTCCACCATCCAGCGTAGCAAGACCTGCAAGGCCAGTTCATTTTCATTTCAAACCTAAACTATGTACTATACAATGTCCTCAGTTATAAGTTTTGGTAGTTCACATAAACAGTACCTTTGACAAAGCCAAAAGCTGCAGGTGCTCCTGTCTTAAGCTGAAGATTGTCCAAGTCTCTTCGGATTGTGTATCGAAAGGTAACTCCAAATAGTGCACAGCTAACAAAGGTGATTGCCAGAGGGAGTATCAGCTGAGAACTGCTGGCCACCTGAGTGAAGGAGAAGGGCAGTCCAGCAAAGGTGCCAACAAGCGCAGAGACAGAAGCTGCTTTTATGGATTCCCATCTCTCTTCTTCCCTGTTAACTTCCCCATTTTCAGTCTCTGCAGCATCACCAAGTCCATTCCCATCTTGTGAGAGGGCACGTTCAGCTTCTTCAACCATGGCTTTTGCCTCTGATATCTCCTTTTGACATTCTGCAATCTTTAATGCGCACATAGTCTATTATCATTAGCAGCACCAGATGCTCAGTCAACATGAACACATAACTGTCATCATATTTGAACAAAATTAACTTGTTCCAGGAACAGCCATGTGTAAGCAATATATGGTATGTTGAGTGTACAGAGAACCAATTATAATTAGCAACAAAATGTCTCAATAACACACAACAAGGAATCAAATGAACACACTTCGTCTAATAGAGCATAGTTAAATATCAATGATTTTAACAAATAACACTGACCATTTTCAGCAACAATAACAACAAACAAAATGGGGGCTAAATTACAAAGTGGAAGAAGGCATCTAAAACCAAAACCCAACTCAGAAACGACCCCACAAAAAGCATATCAAAATGAGAATTGGGGAGAGTGAGAACCTCAGAAGCCCTGCTCTCAAGTTGGTTAATGTAATCCCTCACAAGCTTAGCCTCAAGTTCCTGTTTCTCAATCTCAGCAAGCTCTCTTTTAGCCATCTCTACCCTCTGGGTCGCCTTTTCCAACCCATCAAGCAAACCCCTGTTCTCTTCTCTGTTCAAGAGCTCCTCCACTTGCTCCCCCACAATGCCACTCAGTGCGTCCTTCAAGCTACCGCCGCTCTCTTCAGAGGGGCTGGTCGAGCATTTCACTATAAGGGGTCGGGATGTTGAAGAAGAAGAAGAAGCTCTGTGAAAGACTCTAGAGCAGGTTTTTGATCCTACGACGAGCTTCCCTGGGAAGAGAGATATGGGGTTTGTGGAGGGAACCCAAGTGAGCTTGATGGCCAAGGGCATGGTGATCACTGAGTTTGGAGGATTTTGTTATCCTATTAAGGGTCAAAACCCAAAAGTTTCAACTTCGGTAAAAATTATCAATTTTCAAACTTTTCCATACTCTTTGGGTTATTTATAGTAATGCCTCCAAATTATCGCTCCTGTCCCACGTTATCTACCAAACATTATATCGTCTTGTTTTGCCTCTCGAATTGTAATTCCATGTCTGACATTAATCTTGAAGGGGGCATCTATGTCTATGGAATATTGCTCCAATTAACAGTTTTTATTATTGAATTTGATTTTTTTCAAACTTGTACTGATAAAATCATAAAAATACTTTTTTAATTTGTTTTCATTTATACAAGCTCATTACAGTATGGACATCTGCACGTTTGGATCCAAAGCCGAATGTTCGACCATTAAAAAAACATTCTACTAAGGATTCGATGACATATTTGTATGTTTATTTATTCGGACCTAATTCAATCTGTTATTTATAAATCACAAGTCACGACAATATGATAGATGAAAAATTTAACTAAACTAGGGCTAACATATAGGAGTAGAGCGACACACAAATTAAAGTTTGGATACAAAAACAAAGTGAGATAAAATAAAATTTTTAGGGTTAAAGTGAGAGTGTGAGACATGAGTAATAGTCTCGGGCATTGCCAAAAATAAATAATTTTTATTATTGTTGTTGAATAATAAAGTGGGGGTTTAATGGTAAAATAGCCCTTGACTGTTGGAAACCCGCGAGGCATGCTTTCTCTAGCAGGCAGAGGGTTTAAGCAGAGGCTACCATTCGTCTTCCACAGCCACCACCACCACCCACACTTCTCTCGCACTTTAATGGCTTCTGCTACTCCAACCAAGCGAGTCGGCACTCACAATGGGAGCTTCCACTGCGACGAAGCCCTCGGCTGCTTTATGATTCGCCTCACCGATAAGTTCTCCAACGCCGAAATTGTTCGCTCTCGCGACCCCCAGGTTCCAACACCCCCTTTCCTATTTCTGTTTGGTTCCCGGGAAATTATTGCAAAAAAATGAAATTAATTGATTGGAAATCGGAAACTCGTAGGTTTTGGAGGGTTTGGATGCTGTACTTGATGTTGGTGGTGTGTATGACCCTAGTAGGGACCGATATGATCATCACCAGAAGGGGTTTGAGGAGGTTTTTGGCCATGGTTTTAAGACTAAGCTAAGTAGTGCTGGTCTGGTTTACAAGGTACTTCAAAAGGTCCTCTCTTTTTGGACTTTTAAGTATGAGCTTCTCTTCGAAGTTTCTGACTTTCTTTGTGTTGAATTCTGTTTGTAGCATTTTGGGAAGGAAATAATAGCAAAGGAGCTTCAAGTTGATGAAGGACACCTAGATGTGCATCGGTTGTTCTTGGCTGTTTACAAAAGCTTTATGGAGGTACTACTACTACTACTAAATTCTGCATTTTTCTTTCTTATTCTGAGTGAAACTAAAATTGGGTCGTTTTAGCTTTAATATTCTCTTCGTTTAAACTTGCATGGAATCATGGATACTGAGAAACCTCTTATGTTATAAAAGAGAACAAAAACCCTTAAAGGATGCTAATTTTGCATATGTTTTCATTTTGTTACTCTTTTGGTATTACTAATTGTCAGCAGATTCATGTTGACATGGATTCTTGTTAATTGAACTGTGTTTTGAACATTATTGATTACTTGTAACAGGCGATTGATGCTGTGGACAATGGGATCAATCAGTACGATACGGATCAGCCTCCAAGATATGTGAACAATACACACTTGTCTTCAAGGGTGGGCAGATTGAATTTGGATTGGATAGATCCGGACCAATCACCTCAGAAGGAGAATGAAGCCTTTCAACAAGCAATGGCCCTGGCTGGCAGTGAGTTTTTAAATGTGAGATTAAGACTTGACAAAATATGGAGAATTTTTTTACTTATTTTTTAATTTTGATAAATTCACATCAAACATCTTCATTTAATATTTTCTTTCAAGTCTGAGCACATGACCCAGACAGAAGGAGTTAACAGTTTGATGAGGTTGTGTTTTATTGTGATTTATTTTTTCAAACACCGTCGTTAATGACCTCTTTCCAAATTTCAGAGTGTTCGCTTTCATGCAAAATCATGGTTACCAGCACGGTCTATTGTAAAGGAGTGTCTCTTAGCAAGATGGAGTATTGATCCTAGTGGAGAAATTATGGTTTTGAATCGATTTTGCCCTGTAAGTATGCAATGGGTGTATTTTCTTTGCCTATCTAATATTTGTAGTCTTAAGCTCTTTCATATCAATATCTAACAATATTAGTTGTACAATTTCTTCCATTACATCTCAACTGTTTTAAAATAATTTGGTTGTATCCATATTTGGACTTGTTTGAGACATTTATGTCTTTGTGCCCTACAGTGGAAGCTTCATTTATTTGAACTTGAAGAGGAGATGAAGATTGACCCTCCCATCAAATATGTTCTCTATCAGGTACTTGTATCTATTTTCTACCCTTGTCCTTTTTTTTTTTTTCTCTCTTTTTAATGTTTCCCTCCATAAAGCATAAGTTTTTGCTTGTTATTGTCAAAAGTATCTGTCTAAAAACATAGTTAGGATAAAAAAAAAATGACAATCATGGA
The DNA here is from genome assembly GCA_003254865.1 of Dryas drummondii. NCBI lineage: Eukaryota > Viridiplantae > Streptophyta > Magnoliopsida > Rosales > Rosaceae > Dryas > Dryas drummondii. The sequence goes on from QANW01003914.1 coordinate 885,831, forward strand.
TAATATACATGTTAAGAGAGCATTGGCATTAAGGAACTTGTTTGTGTATTAACATTCCAGTGCATTTTACGCAAGTGGAAGTTGTGTAGCTTCTATTCTAAAGTTATTGGTCATTTGGAAGTGCAAGTAGCTTTAAATGACTTATAAGCATACTTTTATGCCCTCTTTCCACATTCCTCTTAGTTATGTAGCCAATATATCTGCAAATTTTATCTGAGAAGAGTTCCAAATATTTATTATCACAATAAAATTATGTGCAGGATGATAGGAGCAAACACTGGCGAGTTCAAGCAGTGGCGGTAGCTCCTGATAGATTTGAGAGCCGAAAGGCTCTCCCATCTCAATGGCGAGGACTTAGGGATGATGAGCTCTCTAAAGAGGCCGGGATTCCTGGATGTGTTTTTGCCCACATGAGTGGTTTTATTGGAGGAAATCAAAGTTATGAGGGTGCTCTGGCAATGGCAAAAGCTGGTTTGAAGCTTTGCTAAAGAAGATTGACTTGCATCAATTTGTTTACTATTTCAGATGATTAGTAAACTTTCAGCATTTGAGCTACGTCTTTGCTAATTTCTTTTTCTTTAGCCTGTTTTATTAGATGAAATTTTCGCTATTAAGTTCCTACAAAGCGTGAAGTAAACATATTGTGCAATGATTTCAGAATCCACAAACTGGAGGCTACTTTGATATGAATTATAGATGAGTTTGAATTGATTTTCTGTCAATGACTTGGAATATGCAACTTTTTCAGTCATAAATCTGATTGATTAAGCATATATTTATTTGGCCTTTTAGATGATTTATTTATTATTCAGATGCCTGAAATTCACACCATGGCAGGCAACGCATTGAAATGAATTTGCAAACTAGAAGTTGCTTTAGCTTTAAGGTGTTGAAATAAATGTATAATACAATGAAATGGTGTGTAACAATCTCTGTTGGTCCCTTTGGTTTTAAGAGTGCAAATCTGGATCACTAGCCATAGCCAAGTTGGTTCTTCATGCTTGGAAGCTCTTCAATTGTTGGTGCCTGTATTCTCTAAGAAAGGTTTTGGGCTTTTTCCAACAATGGTTGCTGAACTTCTCAACCCTATTCTGACCAGACCATGAGTCCATGACATACTCAACTTCTCAGCTGAAGTTCCAGGAGTCCACCATGCAGCTTTACACGTGACAAATCACCAAACACTCTCTCTCGCTCTCTCTAGTCTCTCCCTCTCCAAATTGGAAGTTACCGTGTGAGTGAGTGAGTGAGACTCTCTTCGATAATCCCAAAGTCCAAAGAAGCAGCCATGGCGTCACTGACTCACCCCACCACCACCACCACCACCTCATCATCCCTCAGAAAACCCATCTCTTTCACTCCCACCAAACCCCTCACCTTCCCTTTCTCCCCATTCAAAACCCTAAACCTCACCACCTCCTTCTCAACCAAATGCACCACCACTCCCTCCGATCTCTTCACCACCACCACCTCCATCTCCCTTTCTCCCCAAACCCTCAAGTCCCGCCTCCAATCCGGCGAAACCCTCTACGGCCTCTTCCTCCTCAGCTTCTCCCCCACCCTGGCCGAGATCGCAGCCCTCGCCGGCTACGACTTCGTCGTCGTCGACATGGAGCATGGCCCCGGCGGCATTTCCGAAGCCCTCTCCTGCCTCCGAGCCCTAGCCGCCACCCAAACCCCAGCCATTCTCCGATTGCCTGAAACCTCCGCAACTTGGGCCAAGAAAGCCCTAGATCTCGGCCCACAGGGCCTCATGTTCCCCATGATCGAAGGCCCAAAGGCCGCCAGAAAGGCAGTGTCGTACTGTCGCTTCCCTCCCGCTGGAATCCGTGGGTCGGCCCACACCGTCGTCCGGGCCTCCAATTACGGAATCGACGAGGGGTATTTAAGTAATTACGAGGAGCAGCTCCTGATCATGTGCCAAGTGGAGAGCGAGGAAGGGGTGAAGAAAGCCGAAGAGATCGCGGCCGTTGATGGCGTTGACTGCATCCAAATGGGGCCGTTGGATCTGAGTGCTAGCATGGGGTGCCTGTGGGACCCAGGAAATAAGAAGGTGAGTAGCATGATGAAGGTCGCCGAGAAGGCCGTGCTGGGGAGCAAGCCGCACAAGGGTGGGGCCTACTTGGCTGGTTTCGCTATGCCCCACGACGGGCCTCTGGATCTGTTGACACGTGGATACCAAATGATTTCGGGAGCCGTTGATGTCGGGCTGTTTAGGAGTGCTGCTGTGGAGGACGTGAAGAGGTTTAAGATGAGTTTGGTCAACGGCTCTGATGAAGAGGAGGAGGGTGAGAAGGAAGCTGATGAGAAGTACTGGAGCGAATGAGAGAAGAGGTCTTTTGGTGTAAACTTAGAAGTTCGAATCTTTGACTTTTTATGGCAAAAAAAAGAATCTTTGACCTTTTTTTTTTTTTTTTTGTAAATTTGAGTGGTTTTGTGGGTGTTTAGGCCTTTTGGAATTGGACCGTCTTTAATTAATAAAGGTCAAATTGCCGGCCAAAAATAGATAAATTAGATTAATTGGACTCAACAAACAATAAGCCTACTTTTGTGAAGTAGCCAATACTCAATGGAGTCGATTTGAAACATAATATCTTTTTTCTTAGCTAAAATAGTTACCATTTTTCATATATAATATGAAGATATTTCTTGATGGGTTGATTGCCATGAAAGTTGAGAATGGACTCTCTTTTCGGTCGAAACCAACAAGGCACATGCACAAAAAGCGACCAAGTAAATATGAAGATGTTGAAATGTCACCACGATCTGATCATGAACAATAAAGACATGCAAGTCTTTGTCTTCTATAGTTAGCTTTATATGCACTTAGCTTCGTGAACTTGGGTTAGGTAGCATTATGATTCATTTAATTTTAAATGGACAGTGGACCAACACTGGAAGGCAGTTTTGCCAAAATCAAGTGGGTTATTCAGATGTTGAATATGTGTTTAGACTTTTTTCTTAATAATTCAGGCCTAATGCACTATTGTTAATGGGATTGCATTCGAATGGATTGAGCATCTACAATCTAATTTATATTAGTCTTAGATGCGAGTTTGTTGATAATTAACGTTTTTGAACCGATCAACGCTGGTAGTGCTACAAATAGTGTTTGCTATTGATGGAGACCTAAGATTTGATGTGCTTTAGACTAAAATTAAAAATCTGTTATACATATTCATAGGTGTCACAATATCATGACTTAATCTAACACAAAATTAGTAAGTTTTGGTTGATAATTTTTTAACACAAATATAAATATAACACGGTACGTTAAACACGAATAATATACGAATCAGATTAGTATCAAATACATTTAACATGATTATAATACGATAAATACATTTAACTAGTGTTATACAAAGAAATTAATTAACTTCTTTTCTTTTTTTCAATATGTATCATATGAGTTATTATATAACTATATAGTTATTTTCTTATAATTTTGTTTTATAAGTGATAATGTTGAGTCAACTCATTAAATTAGAGTTAAGTCATTTGATATAATTAATTAAATAAATTAAATTAAGGTCGATTAGTATTTAATATGAATATCAAATGATACCGATTAGAACACGACCCAATAACACAAATTACATCTTCTAATTTAGAGAAGAATTACCTTCACCGTTTGTGCATTTAGATCAAAAGAAAGAAGTACAAAATAGAAGTCATAATATACTTGGATTTACATTTACCCGAACAGAAAAGAAAAGAAAAACAGTCAAACTGACCCATCACCCATTTCACCCATCCAACTCAAACCGGTGTGTGTCTCTGTGTGAGTGTGTGAGTTATGGAGATTGGAATCCCCGCGAAATCTTGAAACGCGGTCGTCTACTCCCCTTTGCCTTGTCATTCACAAATCCCATTCCCACCACCTAAACTCCGCATTTTGTCGGTACCAAGTCCTTTTTAAGCTTTTAACAACACACTCGTTTCGTTTGCACTCCCCATTCGCTTTTGCTTCTCTATCGGACCCTTTGTGCGTTGTGAGCCTCTAAGAGACTGAGACTGAGAGAGCTCGCTGCAATGGAGTTGCTCTACGTCCTTCTGTTTGGGGCTCTCGCGGGAGTGGTGGCAGCGTTGGAGCTGAGCAAGAACAACAAGGATCGCATTAATACCCCCTCTGCTTTCAATGCCTTCAAGAACAACTACCTCCTCATTTACTCTCTCATGATGGGTACACTCAGATCTGTCCTTGTTTCTCTTTTTCTCATTTGGGTTTGCTTTATTCTGAGCTGTATTTACAGTAATGTGGATTTTCATTTACTGTTGCTCTTTATCTTCTTGATGTTGGTTTGTTCGAATTTAGTACTGTCTTTTATGGAAAAACAGTGGATGTGGGTTTTGGGTACCCTTGCAAATGTTTTCTTTTAACTGTGATTCAGTTATTTTGGCTGCGAAGAAATGAATGGATCAGAAAATAGAAAAGAAAAAACAAGATGGGGTGAGAGAGAGTTTGAATATTTGGATCGAATTGCTGGTTTTTTTTTTTTTTTTCCCATGAATTGATATGAAAACCCCAACTGGACTAAAATTAGAGACTGAACAATTCTGGTTACCTCATGGGGGCAGTGAGATTATCTTGATCTAGTTGTTTAAGCCTTTCTAATCACTTCTTGTTTCTTCTGCCTTACTTTTTATGTGATGAACATGTTGTTTGTAACTCGTATACTGCTTTGTACCATGGTCTCTGAATCTTTTGATTGTAGTGAACTTCATTGCAAAGATTTTGGTAATATAAACATTTATGGTCAAGAGTATTATAATCTTTGAAAATAGCTTGGAATTGAAGCAGATGGTTGATTTTCATTGTGAATCATCCTTGAAATATTTCATCATTCCTGGATCTGATCAAATTCGTTGTGGCTATAGCCGGGGATTGGTTGCAGGGCCCATATGTTTACTACCTCTACAGCCAGTATGGATTTAATAAAGGGGACATTGGCCAACTTTTTATTGCTGGGTTTGGGTCATCTATGTTGTTTGGGACAATTGTCGGATCACTAGCTGACAAACAGTAAGGTTTCGTGTTCATCAGTTGTATTTTGTTAAACTTGATTAGTATTATTGATTCTCAATAATGATACGTCAAATTCAGGGGTCGGAAGAGGGCATGTGTTACATATTGCGTAACATATATTCTAAGCTGCTTCACCAAACATTTTCCTGACTATAAAGTTTTAATGCTGGGGCGCATATTGGGAGGCATTGCAACTTCTCTACTTTTTTCAGCTTTTGAGTCTTGGCTTGTCGCAGAACACAATAAGGTACGCTGTTGCTCTGCTAATTAATTGCAATTCTGGAAATCATATTTGTGACAGGTTCTAATTTGTAGTCAATGTTTTAAAATTGTGGATCAATATATCCTTCTTTGATATTATGGAAGGCCCTTTATATTCTGCACGTCGTAGGAGGTGGAGCCAGTCATTTATTCAGTTCAAATGGCTGAAGTCATTCAATTTTGTTAGTTATTGTGTTATAAAGTAATTCCATTCAGTTGAATTGCTCTCTCCATGTTTTATCAGGCCAGGGATTTTAAAATTCAAACTTACTTACAGAAGCAGTTGTTTTGTAACTTTTTCTGTCCCCTAATTTTTGCAGAGGGGCTTTGAGCAACAGTGGCTTTCGTTAACATTCTCCAAGGCCATTTTTCTTGGCAATGGTTTAATTGCTATTGTATCTGGTTTGCTTGGGAATCTTCTGGTACATACTTTGGGATTTGGCCCTGTTGCTCCATTTGACGCTGCTGCATGCTTTTTGGCAATTGGCATGGCAATTATATTGGCTTCATGGGGTGAAAATTATGGAGATTCTTCAGATAACAAGAACTTGCTTACCCAGTTCAGGGGTGCTGCTGTAGCCATCGCTTCTGGTGATTCCCTAATCTTATTCTCTCTTAATAATCACTCCTTTTTCATTAAAGGTTAAGTCCATAAAATATTCTTGTCCAAATAGGTAATATAAGAATTTAAATAAAGGTCTTATTATTATGGGCTGACTTCCGTATGACCACCAATGTACATCCCCCCTCCTCTTCCCCCCAATCTCTCTCTCATTCTCACAAATTCTTTTGCTATTATTTTTCATGTGGGAGCAGATGAGAAAATTGCTTTGCTGGGTGCCATACAGTCCCTATTTGAAGGTTCAATGTACACCTTTGTGTTCCTCTGGACTCCTGCTTTGAGCCCAAATGATGAGGAGATTCCACATGGTTTCATTTTTGCAACATTCATGCTAGCCTCAATGTTGGGAAGCTCTATTGCATCTAGACTGATGGCCAGCTCATCCCCTAGAGTTGAGAGCTACATGCAGATTGTATTTGTAATCTCTGCGGCATCACTTCTGCTTCCCATTGTGACAAATGTATGCCACGAATTCTAATTTATCAATCGATCTTCAAATATATGAATTTAAATTTCTTTTAAACAGGTTACTTTGGAAATGCTGCTCAATAATATCAACTTGTCTATGAATTTTTACAGTTCTTGATTGCACCTTCGAACGCGAGAGGTGGGAGCATCTCGTTTTCAGGGTATTCTCAGCTTATTGGCTTCTGTGTATTTGAGGCCTGTGTGGGAATATTCTGGCCATCTATCATGAAAATGAGGTCCCAATACATCCCAGAGGAGGCAAGAAGCACCATCATGAACTTCTTTCGCATTCCTCTGAACATCTTTGTCTGCATTGTGCTGTACAATGTGAGTGATTTGATTTCATTTGGTCATAATCCTTTGGGGGTCCACCTACTAGTACTTTCTTTATTTCTTTGTTTTTTTTTTTTTTTTTTTTGAAAAAAAAGAACTGTGGAAGTATCCTTTCAATGGTTTTTTGTCTCATGGAAATCCATATACATCTGCACTTCTTTCTGTATAATAAAATTTGGTTTGTGTTTCCTTTTTGAAGGTTAATGCATTTCCCATCACCATCATGTTTGGTATGTGCTCGATTTTCCTGTTTATGGCTGCTGTATTGCAGAGGAGGCTCATGGTGATTACTGATGGCCAAAAGTCAAGTAAGTTGTGCAATAGCCATTGCTTGTTGCTATTTTAATTCATATATTTCAACTCTAATATTACACTTATTACAGTTGCATCCTTTTATTTTTATTTTTCCTCCTGTGGGTTTTCTGTTTTGATGATTAATAATGAATATGCTGTGTTTCATCATAGAACCACAAGAGTGGAGGACACTGGAGAGGGACACAGAAGCAGAGGCTGCAGAGCCATTGAATGACTAATTGATAATAATTATAACAAAATAATCAGAAAAACCTTTGGAATTTTTTGATGGTTAAAAGAAGCCACCTCTTCAAATTTGGATTTTCAAGCTGCATCTTGGTTTTCTGTTTGCTGTCCAATTGACGAGGAAAATACGGTTTGATGCCAACTTCGAAATGGTATGAAGGATTTTCAGGGCCAATTAGCTGGTGGCTATAACACAAAGAAATGATTGACTAAAGAGTGTAGTTACTATGTGTAGTTCATGTATTCTCCAATCACTGGCATCAAGTATATTTTGTCATATGTTGGTTTTAGAAAATGTAAGGATGCTTCAGTCACCATATAAAATGTCAATTGATGCTTTTCTGATCTCTGTCATTTGGTGTTATTTGCTGTTTCTTCCCCTTCAACAGCCCCTCATTTTTGTTTTGTTATTATTGGACATACTTGGAGGCAGCATCTAATGATTGTAACATTTAGTCTGACCATATAAATCTATATATTGGAAGTACACTTTTCACCCATGTAATTTATTAAATTGAAATTCAATTTGGTCCCTCCATTTCTAATTTGAAGATGTTAACATTGCAGATATGAACTTTTTCTCCAACACTCCATCCATGTCTACCCTCGGCTTTCAGTTTTGCTCCTTTGAAAACATCATTTATGACATTAGGTCACTTTAGCATTAACGTTTTTAGTTATATTAGAAGGAATCAAACCTTAAACCTATCTTAACATTAATTCATTACCTTATCCCCTCTCATTACTTGGGCTGTCCTCAAGGGTTTCACTTCTAACATAAGCATTAATTCATAATGCTTGAAGCTGCATTGTTCCCTTTCTTTCTCTTCATGAGCAACTTTTTTACAATACCAATCTTATGCCAAACTTTATTTTCACTCACATTTTACTTCCCGCATGCTTAAAAAAGTATTATGATCTATTTTATTTTTTGTTCACACAATTTTCAAAACTCTTTAGGCTGGTACACTAAAATAACCATAGATCTCATTAAGTGGAAAAATTAAATGGTAAAGATTACAAAACCATGCAATTACTTTACAGAAGTCATCCTTCTTTGAAAATGCAAAATTTAAATATTGATCTTCAATTATTATTGGACAATAAAAAGCATTAATATAGTTTTTTTTTTCTTAAGCAGACGATATAATTACTCTGACAAAAAAAGATAGACAACATAATTACAAATAATTTATAGTTAGATGTTTTATATGTATAGCTTTGAATGATGAGTAAAAAAAGTGAGCTTTAACTAAAAAGATGGCTTTAACACAAGCGCCTAAATAGTGTTTCACCCATGAGCGGCCTCTGACTGAATTCCAGACGATTAAGCATGTGTGACAGGCTTTCATGTTCTTTCATGTCTTCTCCACAAACAAACTGAACCCATTTGCCTAATCATATTCCATAGAAAACTGAAAACCCCACCTCCTCAACTTATATGCCCATTTTGAGTTGCACTCATCTCATGTATGACTACCCAACTTGCCCATGTGTCATTATTAGCCTCTATGATTGATTTTCCAATTAGCCCCATCAGCAAATCCCATCCCCTGTTGTTAACTGTGTCTAGCTGCTAGTCACCTGTTTTATGATACCACTTTTACCAGGAACAAACCAAGCCTCTGCCTCTCTACAATCTACAGAGATCTCCACCATCCATTTTAATGATGTTTTGCCCTTTTTGCCACAACTGGTTTGACTTTGAGTCTTTGACCATCTTAAAAGATGTACCATGATGTAAACGAGGGGCATTTGGTAATTGTCTTCAGGTTGTCTGCAGACACACTCTAGCCAATAAGATTTGCCATCCAGTGATTCATGGCTCACTCCTAAATTTGAGAAAGGGAGAAGTCTAAGTGAGAGAGAGAGAGAGGAGCTAAGATGACCAATCTCAGAAGTCCAAGGTACCAGTTCTTATTGGCTTTACAATTCCTTATGTTAATGCAATCCAAAGTGCTCTGCTACCAGTACAAAGTTGGAGATCTAGATTCTTGGGGAGTACCCACTTCAGGAAACTCAGAAGTCTACACCAAATGGTCTAAATACCATGCTTTCAAGCTTGGAGATTCTCTCTGTAAGTTCTCTTTTCTTCTACATTCTTCTTTCTGTTTTCTCATTCCAAAAGCACCCATAAAATGCTTTTGTTTCCCTATATTGCAGTGTTCTTGTACCCACCAAGCCAAGATTCAGTAATTCAAGTCACAGAACAATCCTACAAGACCTGCAACCTCAAAGATCCAATCTTGTACATGAACAATGGCAACTCTCTGTTCAACTTCACTGCATATGGGGACTTTTACTTCACCAGTGGAGAACCAGGTCACTGTGAAAAGAACCAGAAGCTTCACATTTCTTTTGGGAATGGCACTGCTTACTCTCCCTCCTATGGTCCTAGTGCATTGTCAGACATTGCACCTTCTTATCCCACTGTTTTTGGCACAATCCCAGCACCCCCTTCTTCTGCACCATCACAAAGTTTCCCAGTTCTCATAGGAGCTGTTATTGGATTTGTGGTATGTGCACAACTCAGTGGCAATCTCTGAAGAGCTTAAACATTGAATTGAAGAATTTTCTTCCCACGTTTGGATACTGATTCTTTTTCTCCCACTACTTGTTCTATAATCTTTGGCATATTGGTTGATATGGAAGTTTTGGTTTTGTAATTCTTTTTGTCAATGTAATAGAATAAAGCAATTCATATGGATTTAACAATTGCTTTGCTTGTTTTTTTATACTTTTTTAACCATTTTGTGTGAAACCCTTGAGTTTCGGAGTGTAGACAAGAGTATCTTCAACCCTTAGACAGGAAGTTACAAAGTTACTTCCTTTTTTGTTTTACCAAGAAAAGAAAAGATAACATAGGTTCCATAATAAGGACAGCCTGACAGGTCTGAGAGAACACTGCCCTGTAATTGTGGTGGTGACAACTGACAAGTTCTATAAAAATTCTACAATTATTAAAGTTGCCCAGCTGGATATGCACGTTGCTCTGGAGTCTTGACAGTGTGATTTATCATCCATGTGGGTCACCGATGAAATGGAGCATCATAGATTAAAAAATGAAGTACTCCAAAAGTCAGCAAGAATATGCTTATAAAAGATATAAAAGAGAAGTAATTCTGTCACAGATTAACAAAACTCAAAAAACAATCTAACATCATATACACAGTAACTGTAAAATATTACATGCTCTATCATATGATACACAACCTTTCAAGTCCTCATAAAAACTCTTGTGCTTTTCTCTTATCTCAAAATTAGAGGGAAGCACATGTGACAAAATTGATGAGGATCCAGTCCCTTCCAAGGTCCTATATTACCATCATAAATTGTGGACAAGGGTGGGGCTTTCTCTCAACGTCTCAGTTGGGATGGCCAACCGTTTTTTGTTTGATTGAGTGATCGTGATGACTTTGATAGTTACTTAACTTAGGGATTTTATGTTTGAGGAGACCGTAAAATAATTATTTTAATTTTTTTTTCGATATTTTAATATAATATCCAAATATATCAATAATGTCTCTTTTAATTTAAAAAAAATAAAATTAACACTATTAAAAAAAATAGTATAAATGTCAAGTTGTGTAGAGTATACATATATTAAATCTTCATATAATTACTATAGATGGTAAGGCACATCTTTTGAATGACATACCCCAAGATAAATTCATAAGAATTTTGCTACAATTAGAACTTAATTATTATAAACACGTTAAGAAAATTACTGTTGGAATATTAAGTTGTATACATTTGGTGTACTAATTGTCTTTGACTCAGTGTGATACCCAATTTTTTTTTATTTAGTTAATTGTATACTTGATTATTTTTCCAGTTTAGTTCATAAGCTGATTGTATTATATTAATATTAGGTTTAAGTGTGTTTTAACAACTTTGAAGATGTCTGGTTCTTTAAACAAAAGAAATTACAAGAATAAATCACCACTGGTTGCAGTTTTTTGCAAGTGTAATTGCAAATGGGGGAAAAAGAACTTACACAAAAGGAGTTGGGTCAAGAATAAGGTACAAAATAAATGAGCTCAAATAAACACACTTTTAACAAAAAAAAACCTAAAGCAATATTAATCAATTAAATATAACAACAACAAAAACTTGTATTACCCATAACCATAAAGATCAAATATCCATACGATGTTGTGAGGTTTGAGTCAAGTAGCATTTGATCATTTAACTGTAATGTTCAACACATTGGTATTCTACAAGTTATATTAATTTTTCATTCTTTTTTTTTTTTTTTCAAAAGTTTGAAGGGGCCATGGCTCCTCTTAGTCTGTTCTATGTTCCGCCCATGTCAACATCGGTAGCTGTTGGCTTCCCTTCAGAAGCCGCATAGGGTGCCTCTGGAGCTGCAGGCTCTGCAAATTGTGAAGCCGTGGGCTTTGCTTCTGTTACTGAAAATGGACTTCTCATTTGGGCAGCATTTGAGTCCACTTCCATAGCAGAAACCCTGGGTGGGGAAGCCGGTTGCACTTCCACGTCTGGGTAAGCAGCCTTAAATCGTGCACGCAGGCCTTCATCAACCAATCGTACACCACTCAGTTGATTACCCAGCGACATCCACCTGATACAAGATAGTTCAGCAGAAATCATGAAGCCATGACCAAAATATGAAGAGAAAGAAATACCCATTTATGGGACATCTATCTAATGAATGGAGTTTAGAGACAGAATGGTAGAGGAATTATAACTACATGAAGGAGTTATTGCTATTTATCATCATTATCATGATACTCAACTTTTCTTGAAGAGTTGCAAGTATCAAATCACTTTTAACCTACAGAAAAACCCAAGACCATGCTAGATTCAGATTGTCATTGGTCCTCACAGGATCCTCTACTATCCTCATCTTAATATCTTATCAATTTATGCCAAAAATCACTAGTGTTGATCAACTAGAACGTAGGAATTCCATGTAACAATTACAACATCACTCAACAAAGCATACCCTGCATGGGTGTTGTGCATGCGAGCAAACAGTTCCAGCTTTCTTGTCCTTGGACTTATCCTCTCCAGCAAGGGGTACATCTACAACAATGCATGTATATTAAGTCAAATTTGAATCTCATAACCTGGATTTAAATTATTTTGTAGCAAAACTAAACAAGTAATAACAACAATAAAGATGATAATTATAATAAAAATATCTAGCCAAAGGTAATAACTTCTATATGACAACCTTCAGAATGCTATAAGCCCATTACAGGAAGAACCATATTTTGAATAGATGTTTCACTGTACAAATTATAAACTAACCTCATCTGGTTTACGACTTGTCTCTCTGACCTCAGCAACAATGACATCAGTATCAATATTTCTATTTACCAAAGGACTCCCCTTTATTCCAACAAGGCAATGCTCCTTGCTATGATTAAGCCAGTGGCCAGTCCTCCCTGTTCTAATTATTCGTTGAAGTTGATTAGTCTTTACCCAAATTACCTCCTCAATACGCTTGTATCCCCAAAGTTCTAAACTGTAAAAAGAATGGTGATATTTCTGTGAGCAAAAGCCAAAGAATAACTGGATCCAACTTAAGCATGTTTGGTTAAACGTTTTGCGAATATAGTTGACAGATAGCCAAAATAAACACATACCATTCACGTCCAAGCTCCATTGCACGTCCAGTGACCCAGAGGAAAATCAGACCATCAGTCTGCAATGCAGGAACATTGAGATTGCGCATTTCATCATCAGCCATTGTCCCATAAGGCAATTCCATATGAATGTCCCATGGTGGATCTGCCATTATGACTCCAAATTGCCCTAAAATGTCCATTCTAAAATTGCGGATATCACAGTTAATCCATTGTGGTTGACCAAGTTCTACCTCAGAGCAATATTCAGCACGCTGAGACTTTAGCTGTCTAGAGGGAGCGAGAGCTGCAGAACCCATCATCATGTGTGACACATCTGGTGTTGGATCGAGCTCATAATGTACATACTTGCATGTCTAACAATGGAGACAGACAAATGTATTATTGTCTGTAAAAATAGTCATTAACAAATGTCTATCACTCCAGTTACAGGGGTAAACTTTACCTTCATGTGACGGCAAGTATCTAGGAAAGAACAGTCTCCTAAATTGACATCCGTATGTAGAGCAATTATTCGCCTGAAATGAACCTGAAAGGAGAGAATAAAATACAATGTGAAAAAAGAACAAATTAGTGAACATTAAGATCAAAGTTATCTGCAGTAATTTCAGAATAAAATTAGCAATACAATCACCAAAAGAAAATGAAAAACATCTCAACAAATTCAAATGAGTTGACACAAAATGTACTGAATGGAACTGAAATAGCTAGCGTGCAAATAAATTTCCATTTCTCAAACAGGTAAAACTGAATCCAATTATCCTCGAAAGTGGGATGCTGCAAGTTAAAATTAAACCAGAGCTCATTAATTTAGTTAGGTTACACTAGCAAGCAGGAACATTTGCAGCACATTATCAGCTTTTTAGAAGACCCCCTAATTCAAAATTTAAAGCTTCAACAAGATGCATCCTCTAAATTGAAATTGTTCAACATAAAACACATGATAAGCAAGCAGGCAGCATTCTTATCACCACTTATTTCAGGAATTAGGAACTTATGATCTTATTCATCTTTTGTGCTTGTAAACACTGCTAACAGACTATTGTTTACCGACCTTCTCACATGCAAGTAAGGTATTAGATTGACGACGGCAGTCCTCTTTTGTTAGGGCTGAGCAGTATTCTTTCAATTGCGAACCACCTTTAGTTTTGAACTGAAACAAAACGACAAAGTAGAGAATGATAAGAAAGAAAAGGATATAAATATGAAGAACTGCACAAGGATAGGAAAAAATCGGCAAGAAATTAAACTTCAGAGTTTCCTAAGATGCAACCAACCACACAGAAGATAGAAAATCAGAGTATATTTGACAAATAACAAAGTTTAAAGCTTAAGCATTTCCTATGTCCAACCAATGAGACCATGAAATAATTGTGTCCTATTTGTAACACAAAGAACAAATGGTAAGCAAACCAAGATGTTTCGGACAAGTCACTACAATCTACTGACTCATTAAATACAGAACCGGTAATCATTTCTTTGGTGCTCTTGATCAAAAAGCAGAGAAGGCAATACAAAATAAGAATGTATCACTTAAATTTTTATAATTAGCTAACAGACAGAAATAGTTTTTACATATAGCAGCTTTCCAATTTCCTTATATAGTTTTTTACAGCAAGAACCAGTTAGATGAATTTCTTAAGAAAACAATACAAATTAAAATATTGAAAACTGTATAACAAGGCCATAAAGTTCGACAAACCTTGGCAGCCACAGCAGTCTCTTTTGCAGTTGGCCGGTGAATGAGGTCCAATAGCTCCTCACCAGTTTTTGATTTCTGCAACTCCCTAAAGGTCTTCTTATTCAACAGTGCCTCAAGATCCTTCATTTCTTCCTCTTCACTCCTCGGCTGCTTATGCGACATTGCATTGGGGATATCCATTGCTGCATTTAGCCCCATATTAGGTCTATGCATTGGAGGAACACCAATCCCTCTAGGCATTCCCATCATGCCCATAACTCTAGGTGCACCCCTCGGACCCATCAACGAACCGGGGGGTCCACTACCCGGAAACATAGGTGGCAAACCCGCCATGTGGGGATCATTAGGCCCCATCCACATTTCCGGCATTGGCCTCTGAACAGGCCCTCCCATTCCAAACACTCCACCATTAGCTTCAACCCCACTATTCACCACTTGCTGCTGATTCCCATTCCCATTCCCATTCCCATCTCCCAAATTCGAATCCTGATTCTGAAATTGCTTGCTTTCCGGCAATTCCTTCATCAGCCGAGTCCGGTCAATCCCCACAACCATGACTCTCGACTTGCCACTCACCACAAACTCCTCCAACTCAACACCACCATTTTCTTCAGCCATTGACCTCAATGCCATCTCCACCGCCAATATCGCCCCGGACTCTCCTCCGACCTCGCGAAGCGCCGCCTTCTCCTCCGGCGTCGCATTCTGGTCATTCTCAAGCTTCCTCAGCACCGTCGAGGACTCAATCGGTGAAAAGGGAACCCTTTCAAGCAAGCAAACCGCAACCAAAGCCCGAACCACCGACAAGGGGTTTCCGCTCTCATCCATGGGGCTGAATTTCTCGCTTTCGGGTTGGCGACCCGGGTCCGGCTGCGAAGAAAGTTGTGGGTTTTGGGCATTTTGGTTTGTGGGTTTGGGTTCGGGTTCGGGTGCGGGTTCTGGGGTCGAAGGGCGAGTGGGTTCGATGGGTTTTTTGGGGTTGGGTTTAGGTTCAGGGAGAGAAGGTGTGGGAGTGAAAGGTCGGTTGCTGAAGGACGAGAGGACCTTGAGAGAGAGATCAATGGAGGGGACAATGGCGGGGACTATTTGCGCTTGGAGGTAAGAGAGGAGTTCCAGCTGAGCGCTGCGTTGGGACTCCATGCGAGCTTCGAGCTGTTGACGCATGTTTTTGATGGAGCCTATGGCGGCGTCTTCGTTACCTTCCGATTGAGTTTCCATTGCTCTCTCTGTTGCCAAAGCTCCCTCTTCTTTTGCTCGTTTCTCTTGGTTTCTCTGTGATTTGTGTGAGTGAACTTGGAGGAAGCTGAACCAAACTTCGAGGTTTATGATTATGTTTTTTTGGTGAAAAGAGGTTTTTGATTTGTTCGCAACTTCGCACCAAACCTACACATATGAGAGTTGAGACTATATGAGAGGAATAGGCGCGTGTGTATAAATTATGCAATTTTGAGAAAAAAAAAAAAGTATAAATTATGCAATTGTTTCCTTTCAAACAAAAATAATGCAATTGGTAATTTGGTACCCCTCAATTGCACACCCTAAAATTCTTTAATAAAAATAAGGAGAAATTTGGAAAAATAGCTCAAATCTTTAGTAAATATAAGCCTATTGCGATTTTGTGTCAAGGGTGGAACTAAACACTTGTGAGAATAATGAATTGACATATAAAAATATCAAGTGAAACAATAATAGAACGTTTGTATGCTCGATCATAAAAGAGCTTGTCTTTGATATTTTAAAATATTGTCTTGAAGATTTTGCTATGACATATTTCTATTTTGTAGGGTTAGTTAACTTCAACATTTTGCTAGACCCATTAGACAAGACCAAACACTTTAGTTTTGTCGGAACCAAATTCAGGCACCAACATTGGTAATGTGCAAGAGTACCAAGGGATTTCCCAATTACATGTTAAGAATACAACAAATGATTGAAATTAAATCAATCAAATTTTCTATTCAACTAATGCAATTCTTTAAAAAGAAATTTAATATAAATCTAAATTTGAATACTAATGTATGTTTATTAATTTAATGTAATTTTTTTTTTATCAATAGTAACTAAAATAAAATTATAAAAAAAGTGTATTGACTAAAATGTAATCGTAAAAAGTTTGATTGATTTATTTGTAATTAACCCTATATTCAATTTATTTTCAGTTGAAAACGGGGCAACCTTCAACCACCACTCCTTTGGCAGTTGGGCAGGCAGCCAAGGGACACCCATCAAGGTCATTTCCCCACCAGCTGGGGCTAATGTCTTCCAAGCCCAAAGAAAAATACAAAAGCACCCCCATGAAGGCAAGCCCAGCATCAAGTGCCCCAGAAAGAACATAATTGTGACGCCTCCACCAATCTGGTCTATACCTATACACAACAAACCCAGAGAGGAAGCCCAAAATGATCCAAGAAGTGTAGTTGACTGCAGTGGCTGGTGGCATACTTCCTGTGGCACCAATTAGGACTGGCATGTTGATGAGTCTAATCCACTCTTGCTGTGGGAATGCCTTGGCAGCCAACCAAACAAGAATGGGAGCAATTGCACCAGCTAGGAAGAACCAATTGACTGCTTCATATGTGCCCAAGTCCCCAAAGATTCTTCGGGGACCAATCAGACCCCATATGACAGACGCGTCGTAAAACACGGTGTCACTTGGGCAAGTCCAGACGGATGATGTGTCAGTACATATGCCAGGGATGGTCTCCATTAGCCACCAAGCAGTGCTCAAGTAGACAATGGCAGCTATGAGGGTTCCCACAACCTAAAAAGTAAAGTTTATGGCTATTGGAGTTGGGAATTGGGATTATGTAAAGGAAATTATGCACAAGAAATCAAGCAAGGTGAAAGAATAGGAGCTGACCTGAGCCATAAACATGGTTCTGGGAGGGATTTTCATGTAGTGACCAAGCTTGAAGTCTTGCAAAAATGTGATGGCTTGTGTCATGCTTATGTATCCATATACCTTGAAGCACATATTAGCAACTGGGTACCCCGGGTAGATGTACCCAATTATATACTCTGTGATGATGTTTAAGCCTGGTGTCTGTCAAAAGGCCAACATATATGACTATTAGGCCTTGTACAAAAAAATGGTGGTGATCATATATGGCCTTGAATAAGTTGAGATGTGCCGGAAAAGGGTACCTGATTTGTGATCGCAGTGATGATCCCGATTGGGAGGGTGAAGAAAATGGCAATGGCACAGGCTAGTAGAACACCCCACCAAGGCAACTGAAGCTGGTCATTGTAATACTGACAGGTGAAAATGGTGAGTCCAATGTTGACCACAAGGATGACCACAAACCACCACTCAGGCACTTGATTGTACTTCTGCATCAGTCTTGTGTGTATGTCCATTTTACTCTCTTTGAAACTTGATTTGCTTTGCTCCCATATTTCCCTGCATACCAAAATATAGCTAAGAATGAGGTTCAAAGTCTAATTGGTATGTGCCAAATTTACACATATTGTGATGTGCCTTGTTACTTGTTAGAGAATATCAAGCTGACAGTTACCTTCCATGAAACAGAGCAACATGTACAATTGTAGCAGTGAGTGCTGCAAAGCCAACACCATAAGTTACTGCAAAAAATGTGCTGAGGTAGAGTGGACCTTCTTTCTCATATGCAGCAATGTCTAGATGGAAATTGGAGTCAATGATGGCTGTTATGTTGTATTCTTGGCCGTCTGATGTGAACATCTCGTCTGAAAATATTGGGAAGGTTTTGGCTTTGTAGACATTAAGCCAATAGCATATTGGAGTGAGTACATACATGACAAAGATAAATCCAGCAGCAACATTGGCTGTGGCAAACCATGGGCTTGCAAGTGGGCTTCCGAGGTAGGACGAGATGGTGGACCAGTCCAGCCCAACAGCGCCAATTCCAAGCCCAGAAAGCCCCGAGCCGAGTTGTTGGGCCAGGATAGATTTGGGGAATATCCAGCATATCCAAGAGAGGGAAGTTAACATTTGGAAGAGGTAGCCAGGAAAAACATAGTAAGCAAAGCTGCACATGAAGGCAATCAGAAAGAACTGTGTGCGGGTCACCCCACCTTTGGGCCTTGCTTCTTTCTCGTGGAGGGCCCTGAATATGAATACAAACTATTTGATTAGTTATAAGCCCATATCTGGATTGGGCCTTAGAGCCCAAAATCAGCGTTCCTATCATTTCTTTTTTCCATTGATGAAAAAAAGGATGGAATATTTTAGATATTTGACTGGTTCATGTGAAAGGAAAGAAATTAAATAGTAGATGAATGTCTAATTAATTAGGATGTGATATATAACCCATTTGTTTATCTTGTTGAGTATTTAAATCGTATATCACAAAGTCATGAAAACAAAATGGTATACCACAAATTTAAAAGTTGGGTATCTTTTTGTCTTTTATTCAAAAAAAAAACAAAAACCGTATCTTTAAATTTACGTTATATACGTACTATTTACATTGAAAGTTCAAAATTCCTAAAAAGAATCCAAATTCATCAATTAATTAGATTGAGCAGAGAAGTTCTATATATGTGGGCCCAAACAAGACTAATTTGAGTTAGCTATAATGGAGCCAAATACAGGCATATTTCAACAACTTGATCACACCACCTTAACTTCAAATTTCTATAAGTCGTTATATATATTTTGAGAGTGAAATCATATAATACAGACGTACTCATATATACAATTATTATTACTAAGTGGAAGAGTCTGTGTTTCGGTTTTGTACGTGATCGACTTGCATGCATAGGACATATTCTGTTGAGACTCGAGACTTTTACGTAGAAAAACAAAATATCTATGTATCTTTTGCGTGTCAAACAACTAAACTCACTGTATCAGTGAAAATGATCTTTAATACTATAAATATAAATATTATTAAAGTCTAGAATTAAATACAAAGAACTAAATTCACTGTGACTCTCATAATTTTGTGGCAAATTAGTCGCATGAAGGGTTGAAAAAGACAATAGTTACTGCTTGAAAGCAAACCCATGCACCTACCTAGCTACTGGACCTACTTTCACTCTTCTAGAGAGAGAGAGATAAGAATCTTAAAGAATCTTAAAGAATGAAAGATATATACCAACCAGTCAAGGCCAACCAACTCCATGGCCACCCAAACATATGCACCGGAATCCATGGATATCCATAGGAAAAATGAAATATGCATGACAACAAAAACATGCAAATTAAAATGACAAATCAAACGCACACCTTAACATATATAGTAACAAAATATGGTAATTAATTAAATATATATATATATATAGCACGTACCTGAACAATGAAACTTGAACCAGATTTGCTGGCCACCACATAGCAGCCGGTTCAACCAAGTACCTCCTGAAAATCCCGGCCCAACCAAACCCCAACACCTACCATTCAAACCCCATCAAACCTAATCAACAAAATATCAATTAAATCATATATATATATATAATCCTTAATTCAACCATACCCATCAAATTAATAATTACAAAAATGAATTAACCTGAGTCGTTAAGATGACAAGTAGGGACACGAAGAAGGTGATGTGTTTCTTATAGAAAACCTTAACCACAGTGACAATATGAATGGCGTACACCGTGCCAGCCCCAGAATTGGCAAAGATGGTGATGAGAACATGTTCCTTGACATTGAAGGGACCGGGGTTCAAGCTGAACTCGCACTTGGTCCCTTTGAAGAAGACGCGGCTGGTGATTTTGGAGGCCATGAGCTGACCCAGAGGGACCACGGCGATCTGGGCGGAGATGGCGGTGATCGTGAGTGGCTCCGTTCGGTACCAAAAGAACTGGTTGAGGAAGGAGAGGAGGACGCAGGAGAGGGTTCCTAGGACCCACATTCGGAAGGTCAGGACCGGGAGGGAGGGGTCGTCTGTGGTGAGTACGGTTAGAGCTACTTGCTCCACAGGTGAGTTCTCTTCTTCCGGCTCATCTTCATCATGAATCTCAGGATGGGGTTTTGATGCTGAGGAGGATTCACCATCCTCGTCTTTAGATACTGCACCAACACAAATATGATAAATAAGCGGAGGAAAAGACACTTACGAAGATTCAACTTCAAAAGAAATTATTGAACGAATGAATTAGGAGGGGATTAATAACTGAGAGGGGTTGTGATTTCATGGGAGGATTCTTCTTCCATGGCTGCTGCTTTGCTTTCTGTCATAACATTTATGTGCTTGCACAACAAACAGGCATGTTTAATTTGTATGTACTATTGTAAGATGGTGGACTGAATTTATGAATGATATGCAAGAATCTAGGAGGAAGGGGATGGGTTTGGATATTGAGTCCTTCAAAATGTCGTAAAGATAAATTTTCTTGGGTGAAAATTAATTTTAGGAGGATATATATATATATTATTAATGTACGTACAATAAATTTAATTAGCTGCATATGCCGATATATGCATTTTAAGTAAAGATAATTAGCTAGCTAGGTGGGGAGCAAGTCATGTGGTTGACTTGTTGCAGCTGGTGACCCACGTGGTACTAGTAGCTATATTCATATTGAAGAGTACTATTTCATTATTTTCATATGCATCCTCATTTTTGAAGAGGGGTTGGGGAACATTAGTTGGTAAGCTTGGCCATCCAAGCGGTAAGGTTTAATTCCGTGTCATTTTCCAGTGGGACTAGGTAGCTACTTTTTCCCATAAGCCTAAAATATACATGTCTTTTTTTTTGGCCTGTAAAATATACATGTCTTTAATTTGGCAATCTATTGGACCTTTACACTCATGTACTCAGCAACAAAAATGATATCAGCTTAAATCAATTTGAGGGGTCCCCATGGCTGCTTAGTTGTCTGTCTGTTCTATATATCATTGTAGACTGTAGTTGTTGACCAAAATAATAGGGTGCAGTAATGCCTACCTACCCTTATTTTTTTGGACTTACCCACCCTTTTCCAAAGCCAACTAACTTTCACAGTTGTTAACTTATTAGTATAAATAGCTACAAGATCTTTAAAAAAGAGAGAGAGAGAGAGAGAGAGAGAGAGAGAGAGAATTGAAGGAACCCTGATTCCGAAGATAGAGGAATCCAAAAAAATTGCACTTAATTCCGGTCTACATTTACATGACACACATACACCCACGTAGAGTCACAAACAGCCAGTGGCAAAATCAAGATTGAAAATTAGAAGGAACAATAGGCAACTCATACCTCCACCCCTACACCCTACTACCAATCGAACGAAAAAATCTCCTACACATGCAAAATCTACGAATTATGAAATCAATTATTGTAAGGGAGACATTGTTTACAAGAGTTACAAAATTAACTAAGGCTCTTTCTTACTCTATGATATGATGTCCCCAGAATGTGGCTAAAAGTCTTGGCCAGGTACATGCCTAGCTAACATGCCATTCTATCAACATCGTTTTCTTTTTTGGTGATACCATGCCCACATATGCAGCATGCATCAATTTAGTATACAAGAGAATGCAACTTGCATCTATTCATGTCCCATAATAATGTTTGCTGTCCATCCAATATCATCATCGTGTCAGATTGCTTCCCAAAGCGATAATAAGCAAATGATAATAATATGCAAAGAGACACAGCCCACAGGCCTTCAATTTCAAGGGACCCAGAAAGTCAGGAGGTAGACGCAAATCGCACTCATCAATATTATTTCAGTTCTAAACTAGTATTTATTTATAAATTGCTTCCTATATTTAATTGAGAGGCAAATAATGTGCAATGAGACACGGCCTTTAATCTATGACTATGAGCTAGGCACACCCGGGCAGGCGCAATCATCAATGCTAAAACAATATGATTAAATTGATCAATGATTGTATTGATGTTCCATCATTTCATGCACAATTTTTGTAATTAATTGGTGTTTTATAAAAAAATTTATAAAGTATATGCATGAAATGTTCGACATGATGACTTAAACACCCTAATATCCTCTAACTCTATAGTTGTTCGAATGATTCTCACACATTTGATTTGGACGAGATTTTATATAAAAATTATGTATGTCAATCTTTTCATACATACAAAATTCTCATATAGGATCTAAATTTTCATATAGAATCTTGTTCAGATAAGCTTCTTATGCATGATTGACATAAAAAATTTCATATAAGATCTCGTCCAAACGTGTTGATGCTAGAATCCATACACCATTTAAAATTTTTAATATCATTTCTTGTTTTCAAAATTGGTTCGAGCCATTTTAGCTAGTTTGATAGCTAGGTAGTGGGTTCCTGGCCAAAAAAAAGATAGGTAGTGGGTTGGAGCATAATCATTTGGTATATTGGGCTAGCCCGTTAGAGTTGCTCTAGGCCTTATATCGGACAAGAGAATACTTGATACACATGAGACTAATTTGATCTTTTTCTACAAGAAAAATAGTAGAAATTTATTAATTATATATACCCCTTTGTCAAAGGGTTGAAATGGACATGAAATAAACCAAGGTACAATTTGCAGAAAATAACTTGTCAACCTGTGATAGGGGCAGACTTGTATAACCCCATAAAGAGAAAGAAAGAAGGAGAGAAAAGAGAAAAAATGAGAGATAGAAAGAGATACCAGCTATCGTATTCCCGAGACATGTAAATCCATTTCCAGTTTGCAAGGTGACACACCAATTACCATAGATTTTCATTTGAGAGCTGAGATATGATAAAGAGTTAAAGACTACCAAGGCACTGATGAAATTGGTGACTAGAGTAGACTTGCACTTTACTATCTTCCTATTTTTGGCAGCACTTCTTTACCGTAAAAAATAAACAAACAGATAAAAATAATTAAGTTAATGGTAAACTTTGTAATTTAGAGGGCAATATGATGTCATTTTGTCGGGGTTCAAGGCAACTTGTCATCCTGGCAACTTGTCATCCTTGCAACTCACCAAAAACTCCGACACATCTCTCTTAGTTTAGCTCAAATTCTCAGAGAACCAACCCTAATCAAACTCTCTCTCTCTCTCTCTCCCTCTGTTCCACAGCCACCTATGGAAACCCACCGTGCCACACTGGCCAGGTACAAATATGAATTCATTTTAATCTATACATGTAATTCTCATTTCTTCAACATTTCTAGCATTTACTGCTCTTTGCAGCTGATCAGTCCACTACACAATTCATAATTGAAGAAGAAGTTTCGAACTTTTATGTTACAGATTTTGGGTTTTTTATTTAAGCTAGATTTCATTGTCAATTTCTGAGTTTTACTTATATTCTGTCCCTGATCTTGTATGATTCTTGACGTGGGAGATTTTGTTCTTTTTCTTACTTTTCTGACAGCAATTCTGTCTTTGTCAATTGCCATTTACATCTTTTTCTGTGTAATCAATGGCTTAATTCATCACCATTACTATTTTTAACCATGGTCTTGCTCAGTCAGTTGTCTGATCCTTTTCGTTATCACTACCCTGTTTTGTCAACAGAAATGGCGTGCAAGATTAGTTGATAAACCAAAATTATACTAGACCAATATCTTGGTAAAGAAAAAGGTGAGCTTCTTGTTATTTTTGAATATTTTGGATATTATAGAGTTCTTTTGGATTTTCAATATTGATTATACTAAAAAGTGATGCTGATTGCTGTATCTGTAAATGTTTGGATACCCATTAGCAGAAGGTCTTGAATTTGTACAGTGGCTTGGCGGGTCTGTGCTTGTTTATCATAATCTCGATCTTTGATGGCGGAATTGGTTGGGCCGAGGTTGTATAGTTGCTGTAATTGCCGAAACCATGTTGCCCTTCATGATGATGTCATTTCTAAAGCCTTTCAGGTGAAGAACTTTATTTTGCTTTGATTAAGCTGTTGTGGTTTTGTGGATTTCCTGCCATTAAGTTTATGTGATAACTAACAAGAAGCTGCTTATGTACTATAGAATCAAATTAAGCAAATGAAAATCGTTTCTTTAAAATGAAATGAATTGGTATTATTACCACTGCATTTTGGAGGAAAAGAGGAATAAAACCTCAACCTTTTTGTAAGTTAAAATGAACAATTCAAACTCAATTAGCCAAGGCAATGAGCCAAGTAGTTGTGTTGTGCTTGGTTCAGTACTTTTATTTTTCTGCACTGTATTCATTTGCTGTCTATGAGCTCAAGTGCATTGAGATGGGATGAGGAATGGCCCAAAAGGATAGGACCAAGGTTCAAGCCTTGTTGTAAGGACTGAATTCATTTGATTAATGTGTATGAAAGATTTTCTTGTTTTGGATGTGACATTGATGACATGGCTGCAAGAATCTGATTCAATGATTTATTTTATTAAAACATAGGGAAGAAATGGCCGAGCCTTTCTGTTTTCGCATGCAATGAACATTACAGTTGGGCCCAAAGAAGACAGACATCTCATGACTGGTCTGCACACGGTCGCTGATGTCTACTGCTTTGACTGCCGTGAGGTGCTGGGATGGAAGTATGAGCGAGCCTATGAGGAAACACAGAAGTACAAGGAAGGGAAATTCATACTTGAGAAATCGAAAATAGTCAAGGAAAACTGGTAGTATCTGTGGAGGCTTCTTGTTCATTTGTCTGCAAGTCAGTGTAAGGGTATGGGTGCTTCTATTCATCTTGTCCAGAAAATTTTCATCAATTGAAAAAATTCAATTATTTTTCCTCGTTGTGCATTCCTCTCATGTTCCTTTTGTGAATATTGTATTGGGAATTATTGATTTGTAATAAATTGTGAATAACTCTTTCAATTAAGCTTATGAATTGTTACAGAAGTAAATTTGAATTTTGAAGACCCATAAAATTTAACATCTCTGTCATGGATTAAGAATAAATTTTTTTTATTTTTGAGTATAATCTTCTTTACCACTCATTGCATATAGGACCTTTGTGTTGAACCATCTCAAGCAATTTTTCCTCCAAAAGAAAAGGAATCTCAGATGTGAGTAAAACACATGGAATGTTTAAGGAAGATGTTTGTGGTGCTAGAGATAGGTTGCTGTGGGAAATTTATGTATTTGTCAACATATCAGATTCTTGGAAAATTTTCATATGCAAGAAATAAGGAAGTTCACAGAGGATGAATTTGTAGTTTACTTGAGGTGAAACATGCCAGAATTTCCATTTCATAAAGTTTCTGTAAAGAAATTTCTGCAGAGCAGGGTTTACACCAAGCTGGTTTCGAAGGACAGTCTGTATATGGATTTCTTGCAAGTAATTTACAGAGCAGACATGTTATGCTCTAGGGATGGTTACTGGAGTTTATTCAAGCCTGCCATCATGAAAGAACTGCATTTTCTGTTCCAGAATATGTGCATAACATGTCATCATAGTAAGACCTAATGGTCTTTTCTCCGGATTGCTGAAATATGTAATATTTTGTTGCTAAACCCCAGCTTGGTGAGAACAAACATTTCTCGATGCAGAATTACTGGTGTGTGCTGGATTGGGGAATATGTTGCTAGGGAAAAGTTCCTGGGTGGAAGGAAATGACACAAACTTTTAGAAGTTTCAGCTTAGAGCCTAGAGGTACACATTTTAATCTCAGCCTGCTGTGATTAGCTCTCTTAGCCAGTCTAAACACTGAATTTATGGCTTTAAGTAAGAAAATCCTCTCAGACAAAAAAAAAAAAGAAGTAGAAAATCAAGTATAAGATATGAGTTTTGTATATCATATGGATGAATACATATGATGTTATATTGTATAATATTCTAAATGGAATAAAAACTTCACCTAAAGTGGATTTGATTTGCAGGGATTGTTATTTAAACATAGTAAACAGTATTTCAGGAATAGGATGAGATAATACTGGTTCGATCTTTACTATATTATCTAATATCAACTTATAGTATTCCCTTTAACTTCAAAGTTTTGAAAGTTAATGGTTTTTGGATCTCATACTT
Source organism: Dryas drummondii (assembly GCA_003254865.1). NCBI lineage: Eukaryota > Viridiplantae > Streptophyta > Magnoliopsida > Rosales > Rosaceae > Dryas > Dryas drummondii. The sequence continues at coordinate 912,225 of QANW01003914.1, forward strand.
ACTCCCTCTTCTCCCTTAAGAACGCAATGGAAGGGGGGATGATTTCTGAGTTGAAATTTCCATCTTCTTCTCTAACATTAACCAACACCCAATGTTCAAATCTATACCCACTAATGTAGATCGATAATGCTGATCAATTATAATGAAGCATAACCTTTTTTTTTTCTTTTCTTCTTTTTGTCATTAAAATAACAGATATCTATATAACAAATAAAGCAAAAAGGCCAGCTTGATGAAACTTTCAGTTCCCTGCATGTTCATTCTTCAACCTCTAAGTGCCCTTGTTCCCTGCACATCCACCACATCCAATCCAAGAGTACCATGCAATGGAGCTTGATTTATTTGTACCAAATGTTCCACAACACCCTCTTGAATTTGCTTGATGCGCGTCTCTATATTATTTATTAAAACCCAGATGTCGCTCACCTCCCTTTCTATCAGCACTCTCAGCGGCATACTATGTATGGCGAGAAATTCATCCACTTCATCAAGAACTTCACTAAAACTTTCTACTTCTTCCTCCACTGCTTCCTGTTGAAATTCCCATAAATCGGACAGTCTTGTTTTCAATTCAGCACGTTTGTCCGCGTCTTCCCTTGCAAAAAGCAAGAGCTCCTTTACCTCCCTTACTTGTTCCTGCAGGGTCAGTTTGTCTAACAGTCTATTAATTGCAACAAAAGACCTATTTAATTCCTCTAGTTCGACTACTCCAGGATTTAGGCACTGGAAGCAGTGATGCTTCCACACCCCAACTTTGATTAACAACTTGTGTTTCAATTTGTTTGAAGCTTTGGATAACTTGCTACCCACGAGTTTTTGCACTAATGCCATAATTACAACAAAAATCAGAAAGCTTGTTAATTTGTGTTTAAATTTGCTCAGGGGCTACTTCCTATTTATCATGGTCGATCAGGGGCATTCCAAAGTGTACTTGGATGTACAAAAGTTTACAATCCTAGAACAACAAGGAATATGAGCCTTCAACTTCAAGTAAAAGGAAGACAAGCGAACAAGTATAGGAAATAATAAAGTTACCATGTTTTTGTAACCTAATATAAATAACGTTTTCTTTTTTCAAAAAAAAGTACCTTTTGTGTTTCATTTATTTTTTCAACAAAGAAAACAAAAAGAAGAAAATATATCTTGAAGGCAATTTATTGGGTTTTATTAATTCAAATTCAGGAAAAAAAAATTCGAACTATATTTTTTACAAGTAGAAAATATAGCATCTTAATTTTTCCTCTTATATTGGAACTAAACATTAGTTTATTGAAATATCTAAGTGGGAGTCAAACTCTTTCAATTCATAGTCCCCAACTTTCTTTTCACTTATTTTCCACCCCCGTGTAGAAAGTTACAGTTACATTTTTTTATAAAAGATTTATTAGGGGTTGATAAGAATTTATTAGTGTAAAATTTAGTATAGTGTAGGAGATTTAGGACTTAGAATTTAGAGTTAGTTACTAGAATGGTCATTTACTTAGAAGTTAAACTATAAACGATGAACAAAATTCTAAATAGAGAAAAAAAAAAAAAAAAAAAAAAGTGAAAAGTCATGCAGCAAGAGCTGTAAGTGGATCACAATTTGCAACTGTCTAAGTTACAATTTTTGGTTTTTGTGATTGTCTTTAAGTTTTCCGATCTGAAATAGTACTGTATTAACATAGTAATCTGAAAATAAAAGATATGAGTTTTGTAATATATCATATGGATGCATATGATATATTAAATCAACGATTTATTTTGGATGTGACAATGATGAGAGGACTGCAAGAATATATCTGATTCAACGGTTTATTTTATTAAATCATAGGGAGAAATGGCTGAGCCTTTCTGTTTTTGCATGCAATGAACATTACAGTTGGTCCCAAAGAAGACAGACAACTCCTATGCTGCGACTGCCCAATGAAAATAGTCAAGGAAAACTGGTAGTATCTGTGGAGGCTTCTAGTTCCTTTGTCTGCAAGTCATTGTAAGTGTATGAGTGCTTCTATTCATCTTGTCCAGAGAATTTTCATCAATTGAAAAAATTCAATTATTGTTCCTCGTTGTGCATTCCTCTCGAGTTCCTTTTGTGAATATTGGATTGGGATTATTGATTTGTTAATAAATTGTGAATAAGTTAAGCTTGTGAATTGTTACAGAATTAAATTTGAATTTGCAGAGCTGTAAAATTTAACATCTCTGTCATGCATTAAGACCTTTGTGTTAAAACCACCTCAAACAACGTCTCCTCCAAAAGAAAAAAGTAGTTGAGGACCTATCTCAGGTCAGATGTGATTAAAACACATGGAATGTTTGAGGAAGATGTTTGTAGTGCTAGAGACAGGTTGCAGTGGGACATTTATGTATTTGGAAACATATCAGATTCTTGAAATTTTTTCATATCCAAGAAAAATAAGGAAGTTCACAGAGAATGAATTTGTAGTTGACTTGAGGTGAAACATGCCGTAATTGCCATTTCATTAAGTTCTGTAATAGATACCACAGAGCAGGCTGCTGTCAACACCAGGCTGTATTATGTTCTAGGGATGGTTACTGAAGTATACATAAAACCTGTCATCATGAAAGAACAGGATATGCATAGCATTTCATCATCGTAAGTTCTAATGGTCGACTACCTCCGCATTGCTGAACAAAGTACAACTACATTTGTTGCAAAACTTCAGCTTGGTGAAATATGGAATGGAGTGAGATTTTCAGGGGAAATGAGAACAATAATTTGTTGATGCAGAATTAAAGGTGTGTGCTGGATAAGGGAATCTGTTGCTAGGGAAGAGTTCCTGGGTGAAATGAAATGACACAAGCATGTAGAAGTTAGAGCTTAGAGGGGGAAGTTTTTAACTCAGCTTGCTGTGATTGGCTTTCTTAGCCAGTCTAAACACTCAATTTATGCTTGAAGTATGAAAATCCTCCCAGACAAAATGCAGCAGAAAATCTACTACAAACTTCATACACAAAACCCATCATCATTTTCCCAATTTTTATCCCAACTCTCTCATAAGGAGTAGACCTCATCATTAATTCCATGTAAAAAAAGGAAAGGAAACAATTTGAGGACAAAGTTGGGATGAATAGTATTTTCCTATTACATCACTCTCTAGGGTGACCTATACAGTTCCAACTTCCAACTTCCACATTTCTATATATGTAAATATACATCGCTGGATCAGCATAAATTATTTGCTGATTAACGACCTTGATATGTTAACTCATCATCTGTAGAATAATAATCTGAGATGCTACTGTCACTGACAGTTTCCTCTGCTGGGCTGAAATCTAGTGAGAATACATGTGCATTTTGATCGGAAGCTTTTAGCACTGCAGCTACATGCACATTTTGATCGGAAGCTTTTAGCACTTCAGCTACATGCGCATTTTGATCAGAAGCTTTTAGCACTGCCTGAGGAGGGTTTGGATATTGCTCCACTAAATCATCACCTACTCATTGTCAAAGTACATGTTATTAATTTCTATGAAATTCCAAGAGATTCAACGGATTATATATAATTATACCTTGTGTCAGTAAAGCAATCTCATTATTCAGCATTGCACCAGCCTCTTCCAAGGAATTCCAGTTTGCATAAGCTTCCTTCACCAATTTCCCAATATAGGTCTGCAATTGTCAAGACCACAACAACATACATATATAAATCAGATAAATAACACAACATGGAACAATTTTATTCTTTGAGAGAGAGACAGAGAGACAGAGAGATTGAGCTTGTGCATGAACTCATACCCTCTTGATGTTACGTAGGTCCCGAGTAGGGACAACTTGGCCATTAATCACAGCCCTCTCCACTTGACATATGGGATTCAAATAAATCGTGTCATGGGAGCCACGGAAAATGTACATTTTATTACCCATAACACATGTTTTGGCATGCTCTACTATTACTTCCCACGTTTTTGTTGATATTCCGCCAAGAATCTGGTTTAAATGTCATTTAAACAAAGAAATAATTAGGCATGCATGAAGATAAATTACTTATATGTATTTGAAAAAAGAAATGTACGAAATTATTTATGTACATATACCCTTCTAAGCTTTGAGGGGTCGACTATGAACAACTTCAAGAAGTCTTGGACTGTGTGAATGTTCTCTGAGGATAGTCTGTGGTGAAAAACTCCATCCTCCGCAATCTTCTCCAGGCGCCAAACTTCATCTTCCAACATTGGTGGATGATGCTTCTTGTACACTTCTCATCATCATAGTATGGATTTAGTTAGTTGCTAGTAAGTAATTCATGTCATATTAATTTTGGGGAATGAAATTTTTATGCAGGCCTGCATGTAACTCCAAAGGGATATGAAATTTGCCTCCTACTTGGTTTCTTGGCCAACATGAAGAAAAATTTGCTTCATTGTGCATTTCCAGAGTTACCAACAATAAAAGACAAATCAAATCAAGGACACTAATGGAAATGCCTTCTCATGTTGGACATCATGTACCAAACGTCAAATTAGTGGCAAGGTTTTTATTAAATCATGAATTTGTCTCGCACAAGTACAAATTGAAGATATATGTTCATAAGCTCTATTTCAAGTGACATTAGAATTAGAATGAGGTGGGAAAGTATGATCTATGATACTTACATTCTTCGCAAGGATCTTCAACAACAAAAGCGTCTGTCATGGCTTCAAGGATCCTTGAACCCTGATAACCAGTGCCTGGAGCCACTCTTGCACCCAGCCTAAACTTTCCGCTCCTAATCCAACTCGAATTGTCGGTGAACTCAATATCTCCAATTGTTGCAAACCCATCTCTGATGGTGACACATACCTCCCCACAGAGCAAGGGCTGCTTCCCAATTCTCTCCCTCAAGATGTTTTTATCGAATTCTTCACTTGTCCACTTGTGGTAAGGCCAAGGGAACTCCCCATCAAGAACAACAATTTGTACTTTGATTGGACGGGGTAGAGATATGGGAAACATTTTGTGATGACCGACGCCAGTACTAATATTAGTCTTGTCCACAAGCAGGATTTGAAGTGGCTTTTTTTCTTCATCTGATATCTTGCTTCCAGCGAAGATTGGGAGAGAAAGGTTCTTACCAAAAACTAGTTGTAAGATTGATGGTTCCAGCATTGACCTTGTCAAGGATTCACTCACCTGAAACATAGCATAATTTTATTAGAAAAAATATATAATTTAATGAACCTGCATACAAGTTAGTGTAGTTGGCTAGAGTTGAACTAATACAATGAGAAAAACTTAAATGTATAGGGTGTATACACCCTTCCTCTCATAACAAATGATCACATGACTATGAGGAGATGTTGTGAGAGTGTGGTGTATACATTACACACACATATAGATACTTATTAGATACTATATACAAAAAGTTTCTTAAGTTTATTAGATACTTATTTTTAATTTGATTTGAGGGGGGAAAATTGTTTATAGGGGAGGTATAGTGAGCATGTTGGGGTTTCATTAGAAAGCCCCAAAAGCAAACTAAGATTTAAGCATATGTGCCGTGCAGTTCAAACTAAGAAATTATTCACCTTTTTCCCAAGATCTTTTGGAACATAAGAGCTCTTTTCTCCCAAAGATGCAGAATGATGAGAACGAGTCATTGTGTCTTCATCATTTAATGATTTCAAATAACATGAACCAAATCTTGGAAATTCAAATCTTGATGTCACCAAAATCTTTAAGTTTGATCTTTTGAATTCATCGAACTTGTCAAGAAGGGATTCTGATCCAGGCCCAACATCATCCAGGACCAACAGTGAAGGAAGCCGCCTTGTTTCCTCCAGAAACCGTTGCAGCCAGTTGAGTGCAATTGCTTCATCTTGCAATGCAGGTACTAGCTGGTAACCCTTTTGTCGATATAGTTGCTGTACGATAAGATCCAAGTTGGGGTTTTCCGAAACAGAGACAAAGAAGATATTGAACTTGAATTTATCCTTGACTTCCTCATCTTCACAAAACTTTTTTGCCAATGTGGTTTTCCCACATCCTTGGGGACCCGTTAGCACAACCACTGGCAGTTCATCCTTAAGAAGCATCATCTTCAATCTCCTCAAAGGCGCATCTAATCCAACCGTAAGGGATGGAAGTCGCTTGACCCCTGCAGGCATCATATTACTTACCGAAACCGAGGTCTCTTTCCCATCCCTTCTTCTCTGTATGTTCATTACATCCAGCCTAATTGTAGAAGATGTAGGTTCAGCTACTGCAACTTCAATTTGATTTTCTACAACACCACTCCCTTCAATTCGCTCGACCCCCGCCTCTATATTCTCCTTCACATTCTTTGTTCCATGCACATTCAGTACATCCAATCCACTTGTAGGTGATGGAGGTTGATTAAATACTGGACACCAACTTTTACTTCCAAATTGATTTTGTACCACACCACTCTCTTCAATTCGCTTGATCTCTGTCTCTATGTTATTTATTGAAACCAGAGTCTTCTTCACATAGCTTGCTATCTGCACTTTCAGGATACTTTGCAGTCCGTGAAGAGATTCATTGAATTCATAAAGTTTGCTGGTGTATTCATGCTTTTTGTAAATGGCTCGCTGACGAACCTTGGAGCACTTGTGAACGAGCTCGACACCCTTTTCCATTAGTATTCTAAAACTTTCTACTTCATCCTTTGGGAGATGCAATACCTTGTTATATTCTGTCATCTCTTCTATTAGAGGTTTTAAAACATCTAGCGTGGATTTGAGATCTTCGAAGGCACGTTTAAATATCTTACTCTTGTCCTTCGCTTGCATAACAGCATCAAACAGCAACTGAAAAACTGCTCCTAGAGCAGCCCCTCCTCTGTCTAACAATGCCACTTGTTGCACACCATTCCCTTCAATTTGCTGGTGCACAGTCGACACTGTATTTCTTCCCGGAAACTCTTGGACATCTCGTGGTTCCTGCTGCGCTCTTAGTATATCCATTGCTTCCTGCTGCATTTTCAGTAAATCTGACTGCCTTCTTTCCAATTGATCAAGTCTGTCAGCATTTCTCCTTCCCAAAATCAAGAGCTCCTTCACATCCCTCGCTTCCTGCAACTTCAGTATTTCTAGCAGTCTTCTAAGAGACCTATCCAATTCAGTAAGTTGGTCAGTGTAACTAGCCTCTATGCAGTTGCAGCAATTGCACCAAATGCAGCAGTTCCACATACCCACCTTGCATAGCTTTCCAATGAGCTTTGCACCATCCTCCATTTGTCTTTGAAGATCTTGTATTTCCTCGTTTGGGAGACCCAATTCCACGTTATGCTCCCCTATCTGCTGGATGATCCGCGGTTGTAAAGAGTCTAGCGTGGATTTGAGATCTCCGAGGAGGGATTTAAACTTGGTAGTCCTGGCCATTGCTTTCTTAACACCATCATACAGCAGAGTAAATAGTGCTCCTCCAATAAACTCCAGTGCCATAATTACAAAACCACCAAACACAAAAATCAGAAAACTTGTATATATTCTCGTTCCAGTGCCATAAATTTTATAGTTTTGCTCAAATCCGATAGCTGAAGAATCAGTCAACTGGCAGAGAGCAAACTGTTAACGGTAGAAAATTATGCACTAAAAGAAGAGCTAAATAAATGCTGGATGTCTTGTAATATAAAGTCAAGTCAGCTGAGCGAATCAATATGTTGATATCTTCTCCTTTCATCAACGACCAGTCAATGACCCATTCCCAATTGCCCACCATCCACCCCCAATTACAAACCCGGCTCCGTCTTCTTTTCATTTGTCTCTTCTAGTATGACAGAGACATCTTCAGTTGAATCAAGATAGAACACAAAATGGATATTCCGACCTGTATAAAGAAATAATATTCAGTTGCATTTCAGGAAAAGAAGGGAAACAAATGAACCTTTTAGTATGACAGGTGTACTTACCACATGGATCAGTAATAAGCAAAGTTTAAGAGATGGTATTATCAGCATTTTTCTCTGCTCTTAACGTGAATTCATTATTCTCAGTGAACCTCTGTAACTCCATAGTTGAAGAGTTAGATGTTACATTGCCGCTTTTTCTACAAGAACCAACAGAAAAGCTTCGATGGGTTAGAGAGCCGGCTGGTTTTGTATATATATATATGGAATTTTCCTCAGAGAGAATGTCTGCATTTTTTTAAATTTAAGGACGTCAGACATCCTCTCTTTCTAGAAAGAGTATATATATATATGTCATAATTGGTGATATAATGCTTTTTTTTTTTTTTCTCATTTCGATGGGTTACAGCCGGCTGATTTTGGATTTCTGAATTCCCACACATTTCACCCAACCATGACACTTTCATTAAACAAGTAAAGCAAGTAAATTTCTTTACATCTCTAATGCTATAAAAAAATATATTTATTAGCAGAGGGGAAGTAAAAAAAGAAAAGAAAATACCATTAAATGGCTAACGCAAACAAACCAACATACAATCACAGCATATATAACTTGCAAAAGCAAATGGACTTGCCAAAGTTAAAAAATTACAAGAATCAAATGAATGTTATAGAAAAAAAAAAAACACAAAATGGAAAGAAACAGCCTAGCAAAACTATAGTATTATAGTACATCAATTGACGGCTATTTTCTTTTTTGCTATCCACCTCTTCTTTGCACTTTGTATCGCTTCTTCCCTCATCCTGAAGAGTTCACGAAACCCTTGATTAAACTGCATATCAATGGCATCCAGCTCCAATTTTAGCTCACCATACTCATGTTTGTCCCCTAGAGACAACTCAGACAATGAACAAATACTTGACAAGCTAAAAGTTTTCGATATGCCAGGACATGAATCGATATATGAGGTAGGAGAGTTCACTGCCGAGTCATTCATCATGACAGAATCACCAGAATTTGCTTCGTAACTCTTCAATTTAAGCCCACCACGAACCATACAATCTGGACTGGAAACGTACCCATCAGAACCAACTTTGGCATTCCCAGCATCTGAGGCAATAGTGACGCTATAACCGGCTGCTGATGTATCTGAGATCATTGATTCTCGGAGATCTTGGTCTTTCACATATGCCAACTGTGCCTTTGAGGAAGGCTTGACCAACCCTGAACCCCAAGGGCACCCCAATAAGGTTACATCGTGTTGAAGTACAGGGTAATCCAGGCATGAACTATTTGCTCCAGATGATGAACTTCCGAATGAAGGTTTCCAGCTGGGTACAAGCTTCACAATCAAGTTATCAATTAACTCAGCTATGACAGAGACATCTTCAGTTGAAAGATCAAGTTGCTCAACCATCTCCCCAGCAATTGAGATTGCAGTATCAGAATCAAGATAGAACTCAAAATGGATATTCCTTGCACCCCGACCTGTATAAAGAAATAATATTCAGCTGCATTTCAGGAAAAGAAGGGAAACAAATAAACCTTTTAGTATGACAGGTGTACTAACCACATGGATCAGTAATGCGCAAAGTTAAAGAGATGGTATTATCAGCATTTTTCTCTGCTCTTAACGTGAATCCATTATTCTCAGTGAACCTCTGTAACTCCATAGTTGAAGAGTTAGATGTTACATTGCCACTTTTTCTACAAAAACCAACAGAAAGTTTCTGGTAGTTAGCATCTATGTCCATCAGACGAGCTTCGGGCTGTGGCAAGTTCAATGATTTGGGCAATCTCGATGGATCACAACTGAGCTCCTTCAATTGGTCAGTTGCAAGGAATGGATCTTTCAAAAGCTCAATTGCAGACAATCTCATAGGTGCTGGAACTAGACACTTTTCTATGAACTGCTTGACTTGAGGATTGCTCACTTTACTGAGTGAAGCAGGCTTTATACCCTGCAACAGAGGAAGTTAGGAGAAATATTAGGAAACCTTTTAGTAAAACAGAAAGTGGAGGAACTTCATATTGCAGGCGATCAGAAACTTACGGAGGTAACTTTCTTATAAATCTGTGCTGGATTTTTACATTCACTATAAGGGTATTCACACGTCACCATTTCTAACATGCACATGCCAAAAGAATAAATGTCGACCAATTCATTATACTCCTCTTCATAAAGCTCTGGAGCCATGAATTCCGGAGTGCCAATCACACTGTGGGCAGTAGGTTGCTGCATGACTATTGCCAATCCAAGATCTCCAATTTTAATTTCTCCATTATTTCCATTGACAAATATATTGTCACATTTCAAATCTCTATGAATAATTGGAGGATTGTTAGAATGCAGATAGTGTAAGCCTCGAAGAATCTGCCTTGCCCAGTTCTTGATGGCCTTCAGCTCAACATTTTTATGCTTCCTCCGATACCTAGATTGATCCAAAACAGCAAGGAATAGTATTTGAGAATGGAAACTAAGTAAAACATGAAACAGAAACAGTAAACAAAACAAAAATAAACTCACTGCCTCAAACTCCCAGAAGTGAATAACTCTGTTATCATGTTGATAGTCTTGTTCTTATCATCCACCCAAGAGTTAAAGAACTTGATAATATTATCATGTTTTAATGACTTCAGCAGATGAACCTCAGAGTACAATCTTTCAAGCTGTTCCGGGGACTGCAATACCTCCTCAATATTCACTTGGCTCCAGGCTACTTCTATTCCATCTACTTCATCAAATGCCTTATATCTACATTATGCAATAAAAAATAAAAATAAATAAATAAATAAATAATAAAATAATAAAATCCAAATAAGCTGAATAAATTTCCAATTACAATTTCTTAGAATGTAAGAAAACCAACTAACAAAGAAAGGAGTGCAAGGCTTGGTTAAAGAAGCATACACAGTCTTGAATGCTCCCCTCCCCAAGATTTCATCATACTGAACAAAACAAACAGAAAATAAATAAGAATTAAAACATCGAATTCATCTTTGAATTAAACACACACAATTCAAATTCCAAATTAAAGAGAGCAAAAAATTAAGAACCCATACCCGCAAGTATCTACCAGTTGGATCCTCCTCCACAATGTCACCATAGTCACGATCAGACTTCCCACCCATCAAACGAGAACAGTAATCCATACCCAGAACGACGACGAAAATTTCCCCCAAAGAAACAATTTTTTGTTTTCTTCAGAGAGCGAAAAGACGAAAACGATTTCTCGCAGACCGTATCAAAGAAGCTTGATTTTAACCCCAACCGGAACCAGGTTAAGAAGACGACGCTGTTCAGAGAATGCCTCGCAAGCTACGGAGTACGAATCGAATGCCGATCGAAGACGAAACCGGCAGCCGATAAACCACATGTCGGACGACCTGAATTCCATGCCACCCGAATTCCGGTTCGCGACGGAGCTCCACATAATCGAACCTAACCCAGACTCAGCCATGGCTCTATCTGCATCTTTTGGGTCGCCAAAATCGGAAATTTAGGGGATTTACAGCTCGAAAAAGTCGAAGCCAAACCTAATTAGGGAGACTTCGATTCACAACCCAAAATCCCTAATTGCAGAGACGGCGGCGACAGAGAGATTGGAGGTGGAACCCTAGGGATTGGGAGTGAAGGAGAGGTATGAATGAAGGTGAAAACAGAAGAGGAGGGGTTACAAGTAGTGTTTGCGAAAACATTGGTTTGTAGTCGGATTACGATTTTGATTTTCAGAGACGAGTCTGAGTCCTTCTATGATTACAACATTGAATTTAATTTTGGTCTTTTTTTTTGTGGAAACAACTCAGCTTGGAGGGTATTGGCGGTAGGCTTAATTTTTAATTAATTAAAGCACGTTGGTCCTGACAGGCTGGAATTGGTAAACGAATTTGGTTCTTTATTAGTTTATTTTTTATTTTCCGTTGATTTTTTTTGTTTGGGGGTTTTGTTTTGGGTGTTTTCATTAAGATCCATTTTTTTATTTCTATCTCCAACACATTCTCTATATCCAATTCAAATTAAAAATTACAATTTATTGTTAGATATAAGTTATAACAAGTTTGTCCAAATTATTCTTATTAAAACCACACCCAACCTATTCTACTTTTTATACCCAATGTAAACACCCAATTATATTCCCACCACCACCACCAAAACATAAGATCCGACCGCACCACTACCGAACACCACCAAAACCTCCATTGAATCAACACCATACCCAACCAACTCTTTCATGGATCAAATCTTAAATTTAGGCCTTTGACTGTAAATTATTTGTTATATAATTTGTGTTTGAACGAAAATAGTTTGAACAAAATCTTAAGTTATTTGTTATATAACCGTAGTGTCGAATTTGAACAAAATGAAAATAATTTTGAAAAAAAAATATTCAGGTTTTGTTTGACCTTGGTTCTCCAAACATCTATAAGGATGTTCGATATTGCACGACCGAACATGTGTAGGGAGGTTCGGTGCAACAGTGCAAAATATTTTTTTAAAATATTCTGAAACCGTTCGATAGTTGACTACCGAAAACATTGCTTAATGTTTAATGGGTTATTGTCGAATGATTCATAACAAATTTGACACTTGTCGCCATTCCAAATTTTAAATACGTTAAATTTCAAAGGAATAATAAAAATAACTCATTTAAAGATTTTCAAACCTTGATTTGAGTCTCCGTCCACCAATATTACACTTGTTTAGATCAATATAGAAAATGTTGTAGTGAGATTAGGATTTTTTTAGAATGTTAGGTGGAGAGGGTGAATGGATAGTTGATGATTGGGTATAGAGAAATGTGGTATAAGTTTAAGTGATTATTTTTTTTTTAATGTTATATTCCTTAAAGTTAATTTACATTATGGTAGAATTGTAAGTTATATTTTTATCAATGTGTTAAGGATGCATGCACCCATTCCAAGGGGGTACAACAGCAGCAACTCCACGAGTCTGTATTCGTTGATGCCTGCGTCTTCGGATCAATGGCTTCACGTTAGGAGATCATCAGCTTTAGAAATAAAAAAAAAAGTTGGGCTAAATTGCAGCACCATTTGTTTTGAAATTCTAGAAAACTATTTGTTTTTTATATTATGGATAACCAGTAACCACTATACTTAAGTATTCCCACATGTCGGTTTTTTAAAAATAAGAACAAAAAAATGTGAGTGGAAGGTGTTGATAACTTTTATGGTGCCTTATGAAATGGGAAACTATTCATAGATGATTAAGAATCAATGGTAAAGAAGGTCTTCTAGTTGTAGGGTGATTCATCCATTCTTATCCTTAATGGATGTCATAATTGATTCCTAATTTGGATGATATATATGATGTGTTATCTTTCAACTATTAAGTTGGATTGAAACTCTTTGTGGAGTGAAAGTTGTTGATGTATGTTTAGGACTTTCTGGAATGTATTGACACTGAAATGCATTTCTGTTCTAAGAGTTTGGACTAATTTGGCTTCTGTTTCATGACATTGATTAGGTGCTCGAGTATCTACGGCCCTAACTTTTCAACCATCGGATAACTTTAGGCTATCCGGCCATAGGTGTGATTGTTATATATTGCAGTTGTTATTTATCAACATGGCATGATTTAAACTAAATATTAAAACAGTCTCTATCTACAATTTATATATGGAGTTTGATGGGCTATAAGTATAAAAAGTATATGCTTGACAATGCAAACTAAATGAATAAGTAAATTAGCAAAAAATTATAAGTTTTACTCATAAATTCATGTAAAAGATTTATTTAATTTTAAGTCATAAGAAGTGGCTTAAAACTATACTTTTTTTTTTTTGACGCCATATGAAACCCTAACAGAGATACACTTTATTTTGTTCTTATGCAGTATGTAAAAAATTACATTTTATTTTGTTATAATGCATAATGTAACTCTTGTAGAGTTACACTTTATAATTTCGTAGAATTACATTTTGTTGAATGATGTAGTATTGTTTTAAGGTTTAAGCATTTAGAGTTTAGGTTTTATGACTTCACATTTAGGGTTTTAGCCCTAAATTGTAAAGACTATAACATAAATCATAAACTCTCAAAAGAATTCAAAAAATGATTAAACGAAAATTTGGATATGCTTGAATACATTACTTGGGAATGTTTGAATTTGAATAATATTAATTATTGAATGATGCATACTTGATTTTTTTTCTTTTTTGTGAGTTTATGACTAAAAAAGATTGTATGTTGTGACTTATTAATAAAGAACTCAGTTATCATTTAATAATGTCCAAAAGATTATACATTCAAATATAACTTTACCTAAGTAACGATTGGTTGTGAACTTGTGATTGCTTATATGATAATTGATAATACACATCGGTCTAGTAAAAAGAACATTACTATCCACAACTTAGATTTTGGCTCACCTTTATGTGTGCATATATACATATTAATAAAGCATGGAATGGAATTGAAGCCTGTCTTCTCCAACTTGTTTAAGGTGCCCACTGAGAATGGGATGGTAATAAAGCATGGTTACTGGGTGGTGTGTGGACATGAAAATCATGTTTCTCGGTCCCATGGTTTGAGACTTCTTGAGTGCAAATCAATGTTCTAGAGGGCCAAAGCATACTTTATGATGAAAGCCAAAGTTTGTGTGTCACTCTCAGTTTTTTCTGTTTGGGCATGAACAGTGGCTTGATCCTATAAAAGAACAGATAAAAATTCAAACAATGTTGGTGAAAATGTGTTGAAATTTGATTCTCAAAATCAGTAACAAATGTCCATCTTTTAATACTCACTTTAGCGGGATAAATAGAATATTTATTTCTCTTTTTTGTGTTTTAAACATTTGAGTGCAGTTGAACTGATAATATCTGATACTTGCACATGGTTTTTTTTTTTTTTACTTTGCCAGTTCAATTATCCCAAGCGGTTAAAAGAAAAAAAGAAGTTAGAGCTAAAGTTCAGCTATAAAGAATTCATACAAATCATAAAATTAATTTCACTTGAAGGTAAGTAAAGAAGGTGCAGTTATAAAGATAATGACTATTCTGCCATAGCCAAATATTAAGGCACAAGGCTTGAAATGGTTGCGGAAGCATTCTACATACATCCCAAAAAGAGAAGAAAGAAAAACCCTCAAAACGAAGATCAAGGATCATCCATAGTTTGCATGTTTATGCTCTCCAGAGATGTATGATATTTGTTCTTTGTTATTTGTTTCCTTCTAAACTTAGTATAACATCTATTGCAGAAATATAGTACTAATGAAAAACTGTGTTGTACTGCTTTTGGTTTGAAAGGGAGCTGAGGATATATATATATATATGCATACATCACCAATTCAGCAACATTCTCTCAATCATCCATATCAGCTGGGACAATCAATTCAGGGCCTCGGGATGAACTATGAAATTTTAGTCGACAGATAACAAAGAACACCACAGGTTGATTTGTAATATTAAGGCTAATCAGAAACATCATAGCAGTTCCAAGTTGTAAACAAAATATTCTGCCATCAAGAGACAAATTGAAGCCCAATAGTCACAGCCAGGTCACTTCATTACAACCAACAAGGTGATGGAGGTTAAAAAGTAAACATTTTTAAGCTTTCAGATGATATTATCTGTGACTCCATCTTCTCAATGGCTTTCTCTATAGCAGGTACATTCTTTTTGAAGGTTGACCATTGCTCCTCTGTCAAGCTTATTCCTGTTGACAAAAAGATAATAAGGGATTAAGGCGCAAGGAAGGAACAAAAAGAAGGAAGAAATGACAGAACATCACTACTACAGTTACCACAATCATTGACCCTTAACAACAATACCAAAAAAAAAAAAAAACGGTTGCACATTGGTAGTTTACTATTACTAGTCTGGTACTCAGCCTCCTTTCTTCATATTCCCTCAACAACCCTTTACTGCCAAGATGAAAGCTGACCTATAACTTAGATTGGATCACTGAAATGTGTAAAACAATGTGAGAATGAGAGACTTATGTATAGCACATTCACATTTCTTTCCACAGGATTGCTCAACAATCAAATAGCGCACAAAAGAAACTGAGTAAGAAAGAAATCAGAAGAGCTTTATTTCACAACATCAGTATCCATTCTAGGAAATTATTCCATCGTATGCTGCAATTCATGAGTCAAAAATTGCAAACTACGGTCCAGCAATGCAAGCGTTTTGCAGCAACAAATGTAAAAACTGAACAGAAGCTTCTGACACTCCCATGGTACTTAATATTATGAGACAGTGATAGATAGCATCAGCCATTAAAAAACCCAGACAAATGAATTGTAAATAAGCTCTATAACCAGAAGTTGCAAAAGATATATGGGTGCTTAGGAACAACTTTATTAATCCATTTTCCTACTTAACCAGAATCGATAGACCATAAACAATTCTTTTCTAATCAATTCTCTCAAACCTCTTTATCTGGTCCTAGAGTACCCAATAGCTGCAAATTCCTCACTCCTCCCTACCTTAACAATTTTATGTTGAATTCATTGTAAACTTAACCCACGCACCCCCCCCCCCCTCTCAACCTTTGAATTTAATTAACCCAATCCTGGAAAAATATTATTCCCTCTCCTTTACAGCCAATGGAAATTTATATGAATATGCCTACATTTCTACCTTGCAAAAAGAGATATGCAAGCCTACAATATATATTAAAAAAAATTCCTGTAATATTTTGGCTATCAATAGGAGTTTGTGCTTTTGTGAATCTCAGAAACTGGTCCATTTTCATTTGGAATATAAAGTGCACAATGAAAGAGAGAGAGAGAGAGAGAGAGAGAGAGAGAGAGAGAGAGAGAGAGAGAGAATTAAAAACTGCAAAGAAGAGAGTTTTAATGGAAAATGAGAATCTGTAGAGAAACATGTTTCCTTACGCATACTCTTAGCTAATAAGGAAAAACTAAAACCAATGCTAAGGTTTTATACATGATCAAATGGTCAAGGTTGTATACTCAGATCTAAATACACTCAAACCATTTTTTCATACAGATCAATGAATGCTAAGCTTATTATACCTTTCAAGCTGACAAAGATACAGTTGCAGGTCTCTCTGGGAACCAAATTCCCTTGCTTTCTCCAGGAGGCGACCTCACAAAACCTGATTTGTCAAATAAAATTCTGTTAAAAACTTTTGATCTCACATACTAGTACATCTTACTATATCTGCACATTCAAAAGATACAAAAATGTATACCACAGCAAATTTCCATCGCTGAATGCTTTTCATCAGAAGATGATGTTCCCCCAACCTAAACACGAGAAAAATATATTATAAGTAAACAAGGAATGACAATGCTGAAACTTTATATATGATTCAAAATTGAAAAGTTCAACTGACTTATGTAGCTAAACAAGTCATGCATTAGGCTTTCCTGTTGGGCCTCTAATCCTTCAAATAGAATCTATCCTACATTTGAGTGTAGGCCTAACATACATCAGAGCCAAATGTTAAGGCATTAGAGACCCACAGATTGGGGACAAAATTTAGTGTTAAAGTTAGTACCAGAAAATGCTCTTCGTCCTTCACAGCTTTTATTCCCTGCACACTGAAAAGATTTTGTCTGGCTGTAGGAGAAGTAGGTAGAGGCACTGCAACATCAGTATCATTATCATCAATGCCACCAGACTCTTCATGTTGCCCAAACTCCATCTCTAGTTTGGTTATTGCAAGGGAGGCATCCTTCACTTTTTCCAAAATCTGGTTTTTGAGGATGCTTGTGAGTTTGTACATCGATATATTCAGTCGATGAAAATCATTGATGTACTTATGCTTTCGACCACTCTTCCACACTGGAAGCTTACAGCAGTTGTGAAGAACAAGGCCATTTGTCATTTCTTTTTCAAAGCTTCTTGCATCTTCCTCTGATAGGTTCAACAGACTCTTCTCTTCTATTAGTGCTTCTATCAAGGGGTTTAGAGTCAAATGTAACTCTTCAAAGTACAGTTTGAACATCGTTTTCTGGTCCTTCACTTGGATTAAGGCGTTACTGAGCTCCCGATATGCATTTCCAAGAGCTGCAGCCCCCTCTCCTCCTTTGACATCTCTTGCTCCCATGTGCGCAGCCCCCTCTTTTCCTCATTCGACACCTCTTGCTCCTAACTGAGCTCTCTGCATAGCATGTGACTCCATCTGTAACCTTTCCATATTATCAAGTCTGTCGCTTATTCTTTTGATCCCAGATAATGACTCCTTGTTATCCCTCGTTTGGTTGAATTGTTGTCTTGTTATAAAAATCCTCAAAGTGAAGGATGCCTCCCTTGCAATAACCAAACTAGAGATGGAGTTTGGGCAACATGAAGAGTGTGGTGGCATTGATGATAATAATACTGATGTTGCAGTGCCTCTACCTACTTCTCCTACAGCCGGACAAAATCTTTTCAGTGTGCAGGGAATAAAAGCTGTGAAGGAGGAAGAGCATTTTCTGGTACTAACTTTAACACTATATTTTGCCCCCAATCTGTGGGTATAGATTCTATTTGAAGGATTAGAGGCCCAACAGGAAAGCCAGGACTTGTTTAGCTACATATAAAGTGCATAGCTACATATAAAGTCAGTTGAACTTTTCAATTTTGAATCATATATAAAGTTTCAGCATTGTCATTCCTTGTTTACTTATAATATATTTTTCTTCTTTTACCTATAGATCGCTTAATCTCCATCTCCATTTTGGATATTTTTTCCGATAAATTCTTGACATGGATTTGTATATGCACCGTCAGCATACTATACAGTGTTTGAAGAGATTGAATCAATTGAGCAAGTTTGCTGGTGTAGTCATACTTTTTGTGGCTCTCCCATGGCCACAGACGAACCTTGCAGTTGTGAACCAGTTGTACACCCTTTTCCATTTGTTTTTTAAACTTTTCTACTTGTTCCTCCGGGAGAGGCAAGATTCTCTTATCTTCTGCCATCACTTCGATCAGTGGTTTTAAAATTTCTAGCGTTGATTTGACGTCTTCCAGGTAGCGCTTGAACATCTTACTCTTCTCCTTCACTTGCACAACGGTATCATACAGCACCCCAAATACTGCTCCTAGAGCTGCAGCCCCCCTACTTCTTGGACATTACTTACTCTCTGCTGCGATCTATGTATTCTCAGTAAATCTGACAGTATTCTTTCCATATGATCAAGTCTCTCAGTTTCTCTCCAAACCCCAAAATTCTAATATCAGAAACTGAAATTCAAACCAAATCGAAAACCGGAACCTTAGAATTCAAGGAATGCAAAGAAGAGAATGTAAGATAAAAAGATTTTGAAGAGACTAAATGGTATTAGTCGAAACCCTAATAACGGAAGGAAAAGCAGAGTACTCTCGGAGAAGCGGTAGGAAATCCGGAGGAGATCAAAACTTCGAAACCAAAAAGAAAAATTGGGAATTCAGATCTAGCTGAACAAGGAGACACTACCGAGAATTTTAGAGAAGGAAACAAACCCTAAAACACTTCTGGAAAAGGGGGGGGGGGGGGTGGTTCGCACAGCCCGAGGGGGGGGGGGGGGGAAGGCAGGAACAGAGATGTTTTTTTTTTTTTTTTTTTTTTAATAAATTACACTTATCATATTTTTATACCATAATTTTATATTATCTTATATGACATTCATTGGACACTAAGATAAATGTGTGAGAAAAAATATGGGGACAATTAACATTATTGTATTTTTTTTTTTGGCCCTGAGGCAATAAGAGATGGTTAAATAAATGTGATTATATTAGGAGCATTTTACAATAGTAAAAAAGCATTTTTGGTAGAGTGGCAAAAAAAAAAAAGTTATTTTTGGTAGTGTTTGACATATCGGTGATGAATCGAGATCTCGCCAGTTGGCCAAGAGTAAGGGCTAGTTTGACACTGATTTTACATTAGTAAAAGTGTTTTTAGTAATATTTGACATCTCGGTGATAAACCGAGATCTCGCCGATTGGTCGAGCTCTTGGTAAGTCTATCGAGCCCTCGGTGGCTTTGCTGAGCCCTTTGTAGGGTTATCCAAAAGCTTCTACCAAGCTCCACATTCTTCCATATTCTTCTCCAACTTTCACCATTCTTCCCTCCACGCTAGCTGCCCACCCAGCTAGTAGTATCTCAGTCGTTAGATCAAACTAAGATCAACGGTTGAAATCACGCCACTTCAACAAACTTGAAAATTCTACACTCTTCCAACTTCTCACACTCGCAAAAAATACGATCGAACTCCGAAAAAGATTCAGAAAAATGCTTATCGTGAATGGGTGAATAAGAATCAATGGCAACTAAGGTCTTCTAGTTGTAGGGTAATTCTTATCGTGAATGGGTGTCATAATTGATTCCTAATTTGGATCATATATGATGTGCTATCTTTCAACCATGGAAGGTAAGTTGGATTGAAACTCTTACACTTATCGGAGAGAAAGTTGTTGGTATGTTATAGAGTTATTTACACTTATACCTTAAGTTTTATCGTATTTTCACATGGACTTTCAAAAATTATACATATATCTTTTGAGGTTTCAAAATTATTGCATATAATCTCAAGATAAAACAATAAATAAACAAAGAAGAGATATTTGTATTGAGGTTAGACCTTACACCTTGACTAATCTTATTAAGCCATTACACCCCCTTAGCATGCTTTTTTATATATTTTTTCATCATTTTAAATCTCATTGTAGGGATTATATGTAACAATTTTAAAATCTTAAGGAATTATGTGTAATTTTTAAAATCTTATTGAGTGTATGTAAAAAGATGATAAACTTCAAAATGTGCTGACGTGATGAAGATCTAATACAGTAAAAGCCCTGTATTAGGAGGAACATTTGGGTGAGATGGTTGTACGACGGCACCTTCATTATAGATTCACCCATGTGTTTTTTTTTTTGGGTCCAATAAAAACTTCATTGCATTAAAAGCGAAAGCCACATGACAATTACAGAGAAAAACAACAAATGAAACAAACAAAAACCAACAGAAACATAAAATCTCCAAAATAAGACCAAACCGTAGACCAAAGAAACGAAGGAAATGCTAGTCTAGAGGGAGGCCATCGGAGAGCAAAACGCCACAGAGAGAGGAAGGGCCCAATCCTGTTCTTTTTAGCTAGCAAAGGCGCAAAGCTATTCACCCATAGTTTTATTCCTCAGTAATTGCTCCATATAAATACACTCAAACCCATTTTTCACACAGATGAACGAATGGCAAGCTTATAAAACTTTTCAAGTCATAGTATCATTATTTCAATCCCAGCTTCCATTATAGGGCCAATTGTTTGAAAGAATTTTCAATGAAGGCACAAACTACACATCCACATTAGAGACAAATGGTATCTATCTTTACCTCATCATATCGTTCTAATAAAAATGGATATACTATATAGAGAAGCAAAACAAAGTTCCCTACTTGCAGTTGCAGGTCTCTCATCTCTCTCTACATATTTCGATAACACTAACTTAGCATTAGATTTCTCAAGAATTCAGCTCCACAAAAAGGCTGGCCTGAGGATGCAACCCTGCTTCTGTCAAGGATAATGACAGTTTGTCTGTGCCGTATACCACCCGAGGGAAGTTAGAGACGAGACTATAATCTACGATGTCCAAACAACCCAGAGAGTCGACGTAATCATAGAGAGCTTGAATTGTTGAGGTACTGTGGAACCTCCTTTCCTTCCGTTCTCCGGTAGGGAACCTCACCAAAACCTAATTTGGCCAATAACATTCACAAACAGGCATTAGGTTAAACAATGCAAGAGCCCAAGCCAGTACACTAAGGGCATATATGCCTAGAATTTAGGAAAATGATGCCTTTGGGTTACCAAGGCCTTTAAACATAAAAATAAAGTCAAATAGATTCCGTAAGTTGATAATACTGATGGATACAAAGTTAACATGCTGCATTAGTAGTAGTACATGTAATTATATGAAAGTAGTTATATGAAACATCTATACATCCAAAAAGATACAAGAAAGTATCAAGAGAAAATATAAGTTCTGACATAAGAGGAATTACTCGTGTAACATTAGGTCCTTTTTCAGGTTCAGCACCAAGTGACAAGGCTTTCTCCTGCCGCATCCTAGCTAGTGCAGCCTCTCTCTCTGCAGCTTCACGTGCTGCTCTTTCACGAGCCTCTTCTTCCTCCTTAAGCTTCCTCTCAGCTTCAGCAGCTTCTCTTTCCAGACGTTCTTGCTCTTCTCTCCTCTGGTTTTCCCTTGCCTGATGTTAAGTATGACAACATTAAGGCAATTTTTAAAGAAACAACAACATAGAGCTTCTAAAACCTAAGACTTTGTTGGTCAGGTGAAAAGTGGCATGGAGTCTGTCCCAGAACAGTAAATTATAATCAAGAAACTAGTTAAACTATTAGCATACTTGATCAGCTTCAAGTGCTGCTCTAAAAGCAGCATCTTGCTCCTCCCTTAAACGAATGTTGTTTCTTCTTTCTTCTGCATCAATCCTTGCTGTAACAAGAACAGAAGCACTTTCTTCAAGTACTCTGTTCAGCAATGAGAGCATTTCTTCAGGAGATTTTGGCCCCTCAACCTTGAAAACACAAAAATGATATATCAATAAGTCCAAAATGAACAAGAACAACATGTTGTCATCAATCACCTTCTAGTTACCATAAAGTTGAAAGGAAAATAGGGAAATGGGACCAAAAAAAATTCAAAGTCAAAACTTTATCATATGATCCAAAATGAATATTTCAACTCACTCACAGAACATCAATTTGAAGAGGCACCATTTTAAGAAGTAAAACATCAATCTTAAAGGTGATAACACTCCTAAAAGAAAATAGCACAATGTTTTTTTTTCTAACAGTTATGCATTAGACTCTTCTGTTGGGCCTCTAATCCTTCAAATCGAATCTATCCTACATTCAAGTTTAGGCCTAAAACGCATGCTTTCAATGTTATTGGGAAGGAAAAACAAAGAGAAAACCTTAAACACTTGAGTTTAAAAAACAGCAGTAGAAACCCTAGAGAGTGGACCAAAAAAAATCAAAGAAGATTGAAAAACTAAAATAAAATAAAGAAAGGAGAAAAAGGAAAGAATTAGAAAACTAAACTACAACAGTAGGTTGATGTCTATCTATGATTCCAACATTGACCACAAACACCAATCAACCCTCCAAAGTGTCATGGTTCTACTAACATTACTCACAGCCAAATGTTAAGGCATGCATGGAATATGAAAGTTTGTAGCAATCTGAAATGGGAAAAGCCAATGAAATCAACCTTTATTTCACTAGTGCACTCTGTATGTTTGCCCGTTAACCCCCAACAATCACTAAATACTGACTGGTCGCTTGACTTTACATAAACAGAAAGAAGCTACTTAAATTGTTTTCTAGGAACCTTCATTTTCTAACTTCACCAAGCTTCCCTAATAAGAACTAAGAAGATACAATGACATACATGCCATTCTTCTATCTTCTTGAGAATGACCTTGATAAAGGCTTAAATTCATCCTCCAAGATTTTCCAATCCATTACCAACTATATAATATCATCTGTACCCAATATATAACCACCGAATTCATGAAGCCCCCACTTTCTTCAATGTTCAAAAATCCATATAATGTTGCAACTCCGGTATCATAGTTATCTTGTAAGTAACAATATTATTCATCTATTCAACTATTAAAACCTACAGAGTTATCAATTCCACAGACTCGAATACGAAGAGAAGGAAGAAAAGAATAATATACCTGCTGAAGCAGTACAATCCTCTGGTTAGTGGCGGCCATAACAACAGCACAGAAGGGAAAACGCGAGGCCTTCAAGCTGTTACTCATCTTGAAGCCTTCACTGGCCCGAATACTACCTCCCCACGACACGAAATTCTCATTGATAAACGCCGCCAAGGTCTCCGAGCAGAGAGTCCTCTGGCAAAACGACGGCGAATCAGGATGATCCGGCGAGTGCAAGTACACGAACAACAGCTTGAACGAGTTCCTCGACCTTTGCAAGGCGTCCATAAACCCTTCGCTAACGAAATTCGGCCTCCTCGTCCCGTAATCCCTCTCGAAACCGCCCACGAACTCCATGGCCTCCGACGCCACCGCCGACACCGACACTAACCGGGCCGACGACTCGCCGCCGCCGTCCCGGCCGTGGCCCAGCCCAATCATTCCGAGCGAGTACGAGAGGACGCCGCCCGCGGCCCACAGACCGAGCCCAATTGCGCCAGAAATCAACCCTAGACTACCGGAAATGACCGAAATCGGCAGAGTAATGATCTTCCAAGCCAAACCGGGTGCGGCAACAGCATTTGAAGGCAGTCCAGATTGCTGCGACCGTTCTTGGGGTTGAGAAATAGAGTTTAGGCCGCCACCGCCGGCGTCGGTGACAGTGGAAGTGATGCCGCCGTCGGCACTCTCAGGCGAAGGATGAGTGGTAGTGGTGGTGAAGGAGGAGATCGCGAGCTCGAGGTCCCAGCCATGGGCGGTGAGGATCTCTGCACACAAATCGGGGTCGTCTAGGCCCGTGATCGCTTGGAAATACGCTAATTTGTCGGCTACATCAACCATATCTGCACGGAAGATGGTTGCAGAGATGGATTGGAAACTAGGGCTTCTTGTTCGAATCTGGAAAGAGAGACCGAGTCGAACCGAGTTGAGCCGAGAGAAGACGACGACGTTCTTCGAATGGTTTCTGAAAGGACTGAGGTTTATGGTAACCAATGGACAGGTAGAGAGAGACACTGCGAGTCGTATAGTTTTGGGGTGGAATAAATGGCCCCTGAATGTTGGGTAAATAACGGAATTGCCATTGTCGAATTCGGAATTATTAATATCGTTATTGTTAGCTTATATCATTCGGCGGGCTGAGAAACCGACACTATAACTGTCAAAATAACTAAAACGAATAAACGACGTCGTTTTTAGTCAGCTAACAAGCCTAACATAGCGAAAGTTATCCACACCTGTTATGCTGTCACTGACTTCTAAAGTCGGACCACATTCTGTGGATTTGGTGATCTGGAATCCACATTGAATCCAAACCCGACAAGCCATTGGAGGAATTGGGTTCTGCAGTACTCATTCAAAATGAAAAAATTTCAATCATGGACAAAAAATAGTAATGGTCTGTGTTAATCTCAAAAATCCCAGTGATAACAAGTGGTGAAGAAAAGATCTGATTGCTAAATCTATACGGACAAAAGTACAGAGCAAATTTACAAAGCCCTAATCATACAACCGTTAAGAATACATACTCTCTGCTTCTCTCATGCCCATGAATTTTTTAAAAAAGAAAATGGTTAACTCATTTAATCTCCTGGATCAAAACCTTGCCCCTAGGTTCTGCTTTATTGTCCACTTTCCCAGGCCTTGAAACAGCTTCATAGTTGAAAGCTGAAGTCTTCTCTGCACTTACAATGGCTGCTAAGGAAGACCAAGCTTCCCTGGGTTGCTCATGCACCCAACACATTATGAAATAAATTTTCCTCTCAGCCTGCTTGAGCTTACTCCTAATTTCAACTCTTCGCAACTTTTTCTGTTTCTCTGATTTCAGCTCCCACTCCCCAGCCTGAACCAGCCTCTGCAGATCGCAAAGCATGCACAATAAAGCTGCACTTCCTAAAGTTAATAGGCTTATTACATCATCTATAAGACCGAGGCCAAATTTCAGGCCACCCATCTGTTTGAAAGCCGGAGAGCACGTCTGCTCCAAGCAATAGGACAGAGCTTCAAGGACAGTCTCCGGTTGCCCACCTTGACCCAATACAGAGGACACAGAAAGCACCACCATGGCTGATCCTATGGAATCTGATTGCCAATCTCCATTGTAGAGACGGAGTGTGAAACAGTAGCTATATATAATGTCAACCAGATGAACAGCTAAGGATGGTGATGGCTTTGTAGAACTGAGCTTACTGACTGGAGGCAGTGGGGTGTCCGGCCCAAGGGGAATCTCACTTGCTTGGTCGCTTTCTAAATCATCTTCTGGTGATATTGATTCTTCCTCTTTGGAAAGCGGTTGGATAAGTTGGGTTCCTTCCTTGCTGAATGATATTGTTCTGGCAGAAAGCTTCAACCACCACGGATCCCAAGGCTTAATCAGCTTACTCAGTTCCCCAGATGCAACAGCTCTTTGGAATAGTTTCTTCTCTTCTGCAGATAGATCATCAAAACTAACTTGACCTCCTGCGAAGATTAATGACAATAAACCCATGTCAGCTTTAGGAAATAACAAGGAACTCAAAGATCGCTTAATCCAGAACAAATACAATTAAAACTTCCAACTATAAACTAAGTAGTGTAAGGATCTGTCTATTTAAAATGTAAAATCAGTATGAATGAAAGATGGGAAATAACTTGAGAGGTAAAAACTAAATACATTAATGAAAGGATAACAGGAATGTACCAGACAGCACTTTTTGAATAGTCTCCTCAGATAGAGTAGAATCTGCCAAAAAAAATTAAGAAAAGACTTTGATCAGGAATTGTTAAGCGAATTTGCTGAAAAAAGCATTTAAGGACCATAAATTAACATGAATATTAACTAGGTAAGTTAAAAATACACAGAAAATAAACAGAAACTCTCACTCTTCACTTCAAGTATACAAAGTAGCAATTTTATTTAATTACAGCCTTAACTGCGCCATCAATAAGAACCAGTTCAAAATTGCACAGAACCTGCTTCATTTGTTCTCAAATACTAAAAAGATCCAATGCTTCAATAAACTTGCGCATGTCGTCAACTACTCTACAATCAGTGAGCATTGCATCAAAAAAAAATCAGATATTCGTCACTCCACACTCAATCCCAATAATCATTTATTCATAACTATAGTCTAGTCCTAATTCCTAAACCAAATCAGTAGTAGCAAACCCTCAATAAGAAACTTCTCTGTTCCTAAGCAGAAATCCTAATCCCATCTTAGACCTTACAATGAATACCATGCAGAATTCCAAGCATGCACCAAAAGGGTCATTGAACTTGCAACCCCATAAATTTTCTAACAAAAAAAGAGCACCAAATTAAAAAATAATAACCTACCATCCTCATCCATCATGCCATCAGTTTCTTCTTCAGAATGAAACCGTTTCAGTATGTCTAGCATCTTCTGTTTAGTTTCGTCGTCAGGACCCAATTGCCCAAGCTCCCCCACCACATTTTCTCGCATAAACGATTCGGTGCATCGAATACTATGAGACTGTTCAAAAAAATACAAAACATATCAAATTAATCAAACACAAAAACACTATACAAACTCCAATCAATCCCAATAAATTACTAGAACAATTATTAGCATACCTTGTAGCAGTGCAGGGAACAGTACCGAGAGTTGCACCGAGGGCATGTATATTGTGAAAATTGCTTCTGGCAACTGCATTGAGACATAGAACACAAAAGTTTGATGTGAATTAAACTCCGCGAAATTCACACAAAATTAACCAACTTTGAAAATTAAAAAGGGGTGGGGTTGGAGAAAAGCATACACGTGGCAGACGATACGAGAAGGGGGTTCTAAAGGGGACGAACTGGAGGGTTTTTCAGAGGTAATAATGGACTCCGCCATGAACAAAGCTGTTGAGCTTCGAAGGGTTTAAGACAGTGACTGCCGTGAGGCCCGTGACGAAGTGAAGAGGAGAAGTGGACCGTCGAGAAAGTTCCTTTCTTCAATTGTTTGGTTATATAGGAGGGCCAAATGAATTCGAATTAGAAAGCCCACTAGAATATTGGGCTTGATGTTAAAGCCTGGTAAGGTTGTCAAGAAATTAGGTACAAGGCCCACCAGAGCCGAGCCTATTTGGGAATGCTTCCATACAAAGCACTTTTTGTTCAACAACGCTTATGATGGTATCGTTTGTGTTAGAAGCACTTAAAAATGCTATAAATGTATTAGGATTTAGGAAGTGCTTCGTTAGAGAAAGTACTCACTCACTAGAGTGTTTCTCTAGAAAACACTGAAAAGTACTTCTACAACTCAAAAAAAAAAAAAAAAAAGTTTTTTGATATTTCTACCAAACAAGATAGTAAATATTCGGTAACATCAATTTCTGTTTCCAGTAACCTACTTTCTTGTATTTTTTCTAATGTAAGACATGAACGCGAGATTCATTCAGGATGTGAGTGTGCGGTCGAACGCTCAGCTCTTGAACGGCATCAAGTGTTTGAATTTGTACCCGAACACATCCTGTAATATTCCCACATCCAATGTTTCGCATTAGAAATGGTATCCTTTTGTCCAAAAAAAAAAAAAAAGATGGTCTCCTACTTTCTTATGTCACTGGCCCCAGTAAAAATGCATCTACAAACCAAATACATGAGTTTGATCTCATTAATACTAAAATTAATTGCTAACAGCACTTACACAAGAATATCATCTTTATTGAAGTAACTGTCCTTCACAACAATTAGTACCCAAGAAAGAGAGATTTTTCTTTTATGATCAAATTGCAAACTTTGGACAAGAACAGGTGACACAATGTGTTGTAAATATAGAAATATTATGCTATTTACATGTGCACTTGGGACATTGCCAAAATAAGTCAAGTGCCATATGCATTCAGAGCCTCAGATCCAGGCATAACATCATACTGTAAAATTGGCAGATTTCAATTGTGGTCCAAGTTGTTAGTGCTATGATTTTAGAGCACCACTGCCAATCTGCATTTTGTACTGTGCATGACAATCTGCCAAGAATGTTATACAACTCTCAG
This sequence comes from Dryas drummondii, assembly GCA_003254865.1. Taxonomy (NCBI): domain Eukaryota; kingdom Viridiplantae; phylum Streptophyta; class Magnoliopsida; order Rosales; family Rosaceae; genus Dryas; species Dryas drummondii. Next base: position 940,644 of record QANW01003914.1, read on the forward strand.
ACCCTTCGAAGGGTCCTATTTCTTATCCTCTTCCTTATGTTGATCTGGTACAACTTTTTTCATAGGCTGATTCTGATTCGTCTTCCCATCCGCGACGAACTTGTATTCAGCCAACTCCCCTAGCTCTTCAACTGCATTAACCATGCCTTCAATCCGCGCAACAATTTCAGTCAGCAAAGAAGCTAAAGTTACAAGTGGAATGATTTGCATGAGAGGAACTGAAGCTTTTGTGGAGCCTTGCTCTTTGTTTTCAGGACACTCAGCTTCTTGCAGTGGCTGGGGAATGAATAAACTGGGGAGTGATTTTAAGTCCTTTTGAAGCTCAAGTACTGCATTGTTCATTTCTCCAACTAGGAAATCTATTGTTGATGATCTCTTCATTGTTTTCATGGTCCTTGCAAGCTCTTTTATGACTCTTGAAGAGTCAGAGCTTACTTTTAAACAAATGTTGCTGATGTGCTTCTTTGTAAACTCATGGACCTGTTGTTCAGATGAAATGGTTTAAGTTGAAGCTTGCATTGGTGATAGTATATTCCCCAATAGTACTAAGAATATAAGAGTGTATAACTCGTATTACCTGATTCTCAGAATTGATACAACCATTGAGGGCCTCGATGCAATAAGCACAATCGCGCATGGATGCCCCAATTTTGAGGTATTGTTTCCACGGATGGCGAAAGTTGAACCGGCCATGTGCAGGCTCCCATCTAGCAAAATTGGCCTGGAAAAAACAATGTCAATGTCTAGTTTCAGTTAAAAATGAAAAGAGATCGAGCAACTCAATGAAACCATGCAATTGTATTTTTGTTACATACCATGGATTCTTCTGTTGCCTTTGAACCTAGAACACATTTGTAGCCAAGCAATTTTTTATCAGACTCTTTGTCACTGGTACTGGACCCTCCATTATCATTGAAATACTCTGTAACACAACCTGAAACATAATGGGACATGTATATTGTCCGTGAGATTGTCCTAAACCTTAGCACAAGTTTATTGGTATTTGATTAAAGTAGGTACCATCTAAGGAATAGGCAAGCTTATCCATATTGCGAGTGATAAGCATATAGAGTTCCTCCCCAGCCCAAATGGGGCAAATGATCATTGTTATGATGATGCACAAGGAAGTCCCAATGATGATGGTGGATATTCTTTGATTGGCCAGATCGAATAATTTATCCACCCGGTAACCCGAAACTGTAACTAAGCTGAATGTGAGGATGAAGATCAAAGCACCATAATCAAACCGAGCTTTTATTGATGGTATAAATCTGGAGAAGGTTGCTGCAGAAGCTGAAAAGGGAAAAAAATGATAATAATAAGAACAATAACCCTTTGGAAGTGTAGCCAGTCAGAATAAAGAGAACGTGAACATATAGGACTACATACCTAATAAAAAAACTGAAGTTCCAACAATGAAAGGCTCAAATTTCTCCCCTGCGTGACTGGCTATCCAGTGGGTGCCAATGGCAAGAAAGCCAGCAAGAGAAGTTCCACAAATTCTGTTTATACATTTGCACAATGTTGCACCTGCATTTTAAAGAGTTTGAGATATTCAGCTTCAGGCAAGTTACTGTCATATTGCAGCATTCTAAACATTGATGTTATGTGAGTGTAAATCACTAAATCATACATGTAAACTTTGTGATGAAGTCTAGGAACTTACCCACATTATTTTCAAAGACAACCACAACTGTCATAACTGCCCACATGGCATTTCCTCCCACACCTTCATACAGAGGTCTCATATAGTAAAAGAGTGAGACCACAGTGAGAGCCATCCCCACCTTGAAACAATGAATCACTTTTCTGGGATCATTATGTCCCAAGTCCCAAGCTTTCTTCAGGAACCTCCACACTTTTAACACCAACCCTACAATCAAACCCTTTAAAGTAAGCCAGGCTCTTGTGGCAGGCCCTGCCTCTGGAGCCAAAATTTCAGATGAACCATCTCCCATTCTTATCCTCCACTCCATTCCACTAGCTACTTGCTTTTCCTGAGCCATTTTGGCAAAGGGCAGAAAATTATTTCCAACTTCTAACCTGGAATGAAGAACACCTGTTAGAGTTGATAGTTGCCAGGGTCCTCGATGTGATGCAAAGGGACTGTTAGTTTTGGTGAGGAAAGCTGAGTGACTATTGCAGTATATATACAATATACAGAGTGGATTTTGGCTACGTCATAGTGGTCTGAAATAAACAAATAAACATATAAAAAATTTCCAATGGCGAGGCAATGTCAGCAGCTAGAGGCCAATGCAATTCTTTTTTTCCATTTGGTAGGTCAGTTAACCTTCATTTCTATTGTCCCACTTTTCTCTCAAAAACCTGCATGCACTGAAGTTTATTCACTAAGGGGAGGTAATATGCATTTTAATCTCATAATCCTGCAGTGCAGTTCTTTACAAATGGACCATCATTATCAATTAGTCATTTCACATGCAAAACCGACAGATCAGTGTTCAATCTTGGAAATGCAGCACTTTATGAATACAACTGGCATCACCTTGCAGACCAAATAGCATTTAAGAGTTAAATGTGACAGTCTAAATCATATAGGAATGAATAATGTTAGAGGAACCACGTTTTCGAATCACATTAACTCACTCGATTATGTAACAGTTGATTTGTTTGATGTAAAAAGTAAACTAGACATGCAGATTTAGGAAGTGGAAACTTACCGGATGTAATTAGATAACTACATGGGGGAAGTGGGACCTTTTTTCCCAATTTGATTTTAGTTGTCTGTATATTTTTTTATTCTACTAAATTCTACAAGTACATTGGTAATAAAGCATGCCTATTTTCCCTTAATGCCCCCAGAGAGAGAGAAAGAGTCTTTAAATGACCTAATACCAAACCTTCATGAACAGGTGACATAATGTTTCCTACAATTGAAAAGTGAAAACATCAGCGCACTGTGATCACACAGGTACTGATTAAATATATTTTGCTAGATAGATGTGTAAACTGCTCATATTTTGTTTCAAGTGGGTCTTTCATCAGATTCCTCTTTCATCTGTTTCCCATGATAAGAAAATTAGGAACCAGCACTCAAAAAATATTTCAATATTATGTTATCAAGGATCTTAATTTGATTGAACAATTGCAGTCACACATTAGTCCACTTGCCTTATTTAAATTTTTCATACTAAAGTCCTTTGATTCCCAACTAATTTTATAGGCCTCCCTCTATGGCTTTATATGAAGCTACAGAGAAAATCAAAATATATTTTCAAGTCCCTTATAGGAAAAAAAAAAAAAAAAAAAAAAAAATTGTCTTAGCCTCTTAGGGACTTGTTTCTTTCCCACTCTGCAAGTGTGAATGACCCAATTCTTTATTCCCATTTTTTTAAGATGAAGCTCCAGGCCTCTACTGTCTCAGTTACAGCTGTTTTGGACCGAGAGAGTGCAAAAATTTAAGCCCATTCGTTAGGGAGAGAGAGCCAATGTTAGACCTGTAATCAATGCAGTAGTGGGTTTCAACTTTCAACCATAGTGGAGAGCCCAATATGAGTGTAGAAATGTTAATATATGATATGTTTAATTAATTTGAAATTAAGGCATATTAGGTCATGAATTGAACCATCTAAACGTAGATAACTTTATATATAGTCAAGTAGTGGAGTATTAGAGTAGAGTTAAAACTTGGGCTGCTCTTGGTTGTTGGTGATTTCACTTTGAATGGAAAGAGCACTTATCTGATATCTCCTTAAGCTGGAGCCTTTCCACTGCTACATGCACTGATTTGAAAGGCTATATCAACTATCAAAAAACCAAACATTTCCTCTACAATTTCATCAGATTGTTTATCATATATGTTTAAGATAGTACATGTATTAGCACCGTGTGTGTACAAAATGCCGAAAGCTGATGCATACATTTTAAACCCGAATTAAATACTAAATCCTAAACTTTTAATCTTACAAACACTTTTTTTTTATGTTGGGAGTTCCCGTCTTTCGACTTTTATTAAATTGTACTAATATTGTTTCTAACTTAATAACTTGAAATGACAATCAGTGTTGATTTTTTATCCTAAATGGTCTCGATATATAATTTACATAAGTATCTCTTTTAGTATACTCAATAATAAACAAAATATCCAATTTAAGACAATTGTATTTGAACCACACAATTCTAACACTTACCAACAAGAGCATTATTTACCTCCTGTAATTTGTTTCTTACGATTGGAATGATTACTTTAGTCTTATGGTATATTCATATACAAAATCTCCCACCTCCATTAGATCCTTGGTTCCTTGTGGTTTCATTAGATCCCTGGTTGATAGATTCCTTCATTCCTTTCCCAAACTCTCTTTTTTTTTTTTTTGTTGTGCTATAGACTTTCAGTTTTATTTGTGCAGATTACATATAATCTTTCAGCTTTCTACATCAATCAGTGGGAAGTAGTACTCAATGTACGACATGCATATGATTTAGCAGACAACCAATAATTGCAATAAGCCAATAACAATTGTGTGCTAAAACTGATGGAAAACACCATTTCATATGTACCCAAAAAAAAATCTTACCTAACTTTCAATAAACTGTGTCAGACAAAAGTACGTATACGGTATACCTAATTACCAAATATTTAAGCGTGACAGAATTCTAGTGCATGATGATTGACAACCACTATATGATACAGATTTTTATATTTTTCTTGACATTGTTAATTAGCTTTTAATATGAATCATATAAAACAAATCCAAAGATTTTCATGTATCTATTATGTTGCATTTGGGTAGTGGATTTGGAACTTAGAAGAATTTGGATTGAAAATTTAGTATAAATTGTTTCATGAGATTTGGAAATATCAAGGTTTCATCTTTATCAAAGTTAAACTGATTGCGCTTGACACCAGGTAAGAGAAGAAGTGGGCACAGCTGGGTTTACAGTTTCGCTAATGGCCGTTGAGCCGGGTTAAGATTTGATAGTGGGTTTTCATGACCTCAAAAATGACATAATTATCGACTCTTGCATGGGCCTTGCACAAAGTTACACCTTGAGAGCTTCTAAATGCACCTAACAATTTGATCTGAATACCAGCAGGTCCAGCAGCTAATTTTTATTTGGGCTGTTTGTGAGTGTGAGTGTGAGTGTGTGTGTGTGTGTGTGTGTGAGAGAGAGAGAGAGAGAGAGAGAGAGAGAGAGAGAGAGAGAGAGAGAGAGAGAGATGACAACATTCCATCATTACTATATTAATATTAAGCCACAACAGAAAGGCCAAACAAATCAGTGGTTAGCCTATTACTAACTGGTTTATCATGAGGTTGAAGATATAAACATGTAATGGCAGGAGCAATTGGGGGAAAAAAAATCCAAAATACAAAAAGAAAGTAAGGTGGTGTAGTAGTTCTCCATGTCTTGATGTCTGTTCCCTCATATGCTGGCCAAATATGGCCAAACACAAGTGACATATCATGGTTTCTGCGCCTTGCACAGCCCTTTCTTATTGGGAACTAGAGCAGCAAAAAGAGCACCTGCAATTTTGAAGGTACTTCCTATAGCCTCTACAAACAATATGCACATTTCGCACCTACTTCCGAGGCAGTTGGCAATCAGATAGCCCTACATCATCAGAACACCTATCATGGCAGACCCTCACAGGAAAATGCTCAGGGTGTTCCTGAAACCCCTCATCCTGCAGCCAATCACCCAAGTGTCTCAAGTCAAGCTGATGGGAGGTGGCAAACTTTGTTGCTGGCAACTGTCCAATAGAGGAACCCCGCTATCTACAACATTGCTTGGCCGATTAGTAGCTGAATCAACCGCACTGGTAGTTGCTTGCGGTAGAAGCTGGACAAGGGACCAAAATATTTCTATCCTTGTCACATGCCTATTTGCCTGCAACAAAATTTTAAGATTAGTATCTTAAGGAGAAGAGAATATAATGAACTTCTCTAGTAAGCCTTTTATTTATGGGAGAATATATGTCTTTTACTTTAGGTTTACCTCAACAATGAAGCGTGCCCATATCTTATCCTCTTGACTTTCTATCACCCCCTTCAAGATATTTAACCCAAATCCCCGGATTATTTCTGCTATCTCAAGAAAGGAACCTCGTTCCTCACAAAGCATCTGCAACAGTGAATAGATATTGCAGTCAGGAGATCAAATACTTAAGGTTGACAGAAGACTTGAAGGGAACTTATTTTGGTTCATATGCCTTTGACAGTTTGACATGCGGACATACCTCGATAAGCATTTGGCCAGGCGAACTAAGGTCCTCAACTATTATAGGGCAAACCACTGTTTGACCATCAACTGCTAATGCCCATGTATTACCACCACATCTGGTGCTGTTGTCTTTTAGAACCACACCATTCTCCTGGCCAATCAGCTGCAAAATCCATGCAAATTATTGTAACATTAGTTAATAAACATCACACATTAGATTTTTCGGACTTGTCCTGCATAATAACAGAAATAATTAAATCAACTAACCTTTGGATCATAAACATGTTTGAGCTTATCTGCATATTTTGTCACATCTTGCAAGAAAATCATGTATTTGATGGTCCGGTCCAACAAAGAATCAATGCTACACTGTTTCATCAACCGAACATATGAATGTCAAAAAATTTCACTAGGAACACATTGTATTATCTGCCAATAGGAGAAAATGGTTTGCATCTCTTTCAAGAAAAATTTCCAAAGAATCAAACACTTTCCCATTCTAAGATCTATTGAAAGCAAAGACAAAAGAGTAAGTACCTTGCCACCATTAGGGATGATCCCTCTCAACTCTGTGATACGATCTTGGATCTGCTGACGATCCTTGGGCCTTGGTCGAGTACTCTCCCCAGGCCTTGCCCTTTTCCTGGTGGTCCTTGTGTTTTCCTCAGGCTTCTGTGGTTTTGCTTGAACAGAACTTCTAGCATTGACACTATAGCTATCATCAATCCATAAACCGACCTGTGATTTTGGGAGAACCTCCTTGTTTGGTACAAGACTGTTTGTCTTGTCCAGGTTATATAAATCTTCCATCGAATGCATGCTCCCACCAGAGCCAGCAAGCCTTGCCAACTGAACCTGATTACTGTTCACAGACGAACTTTCTGATTTCCTTTTTCTAGTGGTGAATGATTGGTCCTCTAGACCGCATTTAATCAAGGAGCTGGAAGTAGTATTCATACCATTTAAAAGATCTTCCAGTCCTAATTCTGAGAATAACCCTTTCCGGGGGCCAGCCATGGAACCAACTTCCAACTCTGGCACGCACTTGGACAAAGCAGTACCAGTAGCCAAGCAGCCACCACTGACTACTGGCATTATGATATCTTCCCAACACTCCCCAACTTGACCACACCCGAAATCTGGTCCCAAAACATCAAACATTTCATTTTCAGCACTCTGTCTTATCATAGATTTCTGTTGTCCATCAGCACTGAATGTATTTGTAATGGAACTTTGCATAGAATTAGCTGGATGCTTGATTGGAACGTCGATAGACATATCACCTTTAACCAGACTTGATGAAACTGAAGTACCTTGTACCACTTGTGAGAGGTCATCATTCAGTGTGGTTGCCATTCCATTGTGGCTCTGTTCTGGTGAAGCAAACCACTGGGAAAGATCATCCACCATGTAGAATTTCGAGAGATCTGTCGTATGATCAGCTGGATAAAACTCCACAGGGAATCCATGCAGAGATTGCTGGTTATCCATCTGAATAGGTTTCTCTAAGTCAGCCAATGAAGTGAATGTTGAGTCCACCTGAACATTCTGAGCTGTATTTCTGGAAGATTCAAGAGAATCCTGAACCTTCATTTCAGATGCTAGCTGTGAGTCGGATGATGTCAAAAAAGAACATTCAGTACTCCATAACCAGGGGGGTTTATAAGCTGAGTCAATGTTATCAGATGATGTAGACTGTAGATTCATTGCAGAAATACTATTTCCTCTTAGCTCTTTACAATTATCACCAGAAGTCAGGGTGGCACTCCCATTGTAGGAATTCCCAGATGAAATTGCGGAAGCAAACAACTCATATAGATCATTAGTTTCATTGTTCAAAGATGAAGGTGCATTTGCCAAAGGAATGAGCCCATCAAGATTTTCCATCTCCCGGAACAACCTTTTTGTTTCATCCAAAAATTCTAGCCTCTCCATAATCTGCAAATTGTAATAGCAGGCATAGTCAAGAGGTATTCAGCCAGGCCATACCCGCAAATGATGGTTTTTAACGTGCATGTGATACACTGAAAATACTGTATAAACACCAAATTAAGCAAACTAGATCTGGTCAACATGGTCTCATTTGAACATAAGAACGCCCACATATGCATAAATGCTTCCATTCAACTACCTTTTCAGTGGATCCAAACTGAATTACTCCTCGTGGTTCCACAGAGATTGTTGCAATTGTCTGCAAATTAAATGTAATGATCAATAAATATGGCTTATGACTGGATGAAGAAAAGTATGCAACAAATATAGCTTCAAATGTCTGTAAAAGCTACAGAGCTCATAAGATTTATCATAAATTCCAAATAATCATGCTTCTTTTCAAAAGGAAGAGGAAAAAAATATTAAAAGGAAATAATGAGTACCTTTATACCAGAGGAAAATTGGCAACCAAGCTCAGAATCATCCTGTACAATGAGAGGAAATTCTAGATAATTAAACAACTAATTCCCAAAATTAAGACAAGAATTGATAGCAAAGATTTGAGAAATTCAACAAGAACTTTGATGTCCTATCAACTTTGATGTTGGTTAAAAACTGAAGAAGAGATACCTGAAGCACATCTTGACTTTCAATAAAATTGCACGAATTCCATTCTCCAATTTGGGCATCTGAATGCATCCATCGGTGCTTCCCAGTGAAAGCAGTTTGGCCAATTATACTATTTTACACAACAACAAGATCACCCCTGTTACAACTTCTAATGCTTGCTTGAAAAACAAAACTAAAAAAGAGATCTTGCGGGAAGAAAAAAAAATTGTGTTCAAGTTTTATGGATTATATGACAGGAAAAAGAAAAAAACAATGTATTGGAATGTGGAAGATGAGTGACTGAAATGGAGTACAATATTGGGCTTACCCTTCTCCAAGCATGTGGACCTGTAGAAGCATATTGTCAATCACTGTTCCCACGTGCTCTTCATAATAGACATCTCCCAAGGTCAACAACCTGAAGCATCTCAAGCCCAGAAATTGTTATGAGCAAAACCATGGATACACACAAATACACAATTAATGTCAGATTGGAAACCATTAAATCCTTAATAATCCCAAATACCAAATATGAACTTCAATAGATACCAAAAAGAGCTTTTTCAACATCTAAACAGAATAGCTAGCATGCAGAAAATAATATAACCAAAATTTGAAAGGAAAATAGCAATAGAAAAAATAAGTTTTAACCATTTTAAAGCATATCATTTCCAGTCATGTTTTCAAATTCTCATTTGTTATACCATTTCATTCTGCACGTGAAAAGTAATCCCAAGGAAATTGAAAAATTAGATTTTTATAAACCTCCACATGCATTAAGAAAAGAATGTGTACCCAAATCCCACAAGAAGAAAAAACAGGCAACAAACCAGCGGGATAGTAAAGTGAAATGGGAAAGAGGGAAAATACATCTTTGGCAAAACAGTGTAAGTTGGAGAAAGTGAGAAACTAAATGATAAAAACAATAAATCAACAAACAAAAAAGTATTTGCTTCAAAAATAAAATAAAATAAGAAGGGGACAGAAAGAAAGAAACTTACATGGAATTTCTCTGATCAAAGCGCCAGAAGACCCCATAAGACCACCCATTACTAACACAAAGACTCTTAAGCGTGTCTTTAAGCACTGAACCTTTCCCAGCTTCACCCATTTCACCAGCCAAATCCACCATACCAATCCCAAACCTCACCACCCCAAACCCATATGAGGACCCGGGTCCGAGTCAACCGGGCAGCTGGACTCAGTCACCAAGAACCCAGAAAAACCCAACTCTTATTGTTGTCTAAATCTTATTGCTTGCTCCTTGAACAAAGAGAAAACAAAAGCAGTAGTTGTTTTCCTGCTGCTGCTGCAACAAAAACAAGGAAAAGGGGATGACAGTTGGAAGAGTCTGAATAACAAAACACCAATATCAAGATCCTGGTGGGTTTTATAAAACACAGAGAGAGTGATACAAGAAATTTAGAAACAGGAAGTGGTCGGTTAGAGAGAGTGAGAGTTTGAGATTAAAAGAAAGGTTTTTATATAGAAGAAGGTGGTGGCTTTGCTTTGGCTTTGCTTTTGTATTATTGTCTTTATGAAACCTCAGAAACAAAAACAAAAAATAAAATGAAAATGAAATCTGATCGATACCCTCCGAAGATGAAGGGGAAGACTGAGATCTTTGGGTATTAATTTAGTGCGTTAATATCTTTGTCTTCTTGGAAACTTGGACTTGCCGGTGACTGGTCGGTCCCATTGGTCCGCCCAAATCCCTTTCAGTTGATTTACCGGCAATAGCCGGTCATTATGGTTGATTTTCTCGTAAGCAACTATTCAATCCCAAGAGATATTAAAATTTCGTGAGATGTGATTACTATTAGATAAAATGGGGAAGATGAAAAGGAAAATCTAGGGGGTTTTATTGCATAATTATTAGCAAAATTTGGTTTTAACTTATAATTTACTCCTGAAATATATTCTGTGTTTATCATTATGGGACAGATGTTGTGAATCAAAGAGTATTAATTCTTGTGGTAAAAAAAAAAGAGTATTAATTCTTATACAATATTATGGACTTAATTAACCAAGAAGAAAATTTTGGTGGTGATTCTAATCTTTTTTTATATCAGTAGATATGTATTAATTAATTTGCCTAATCTCAAATTAAATCATTTGAAGAGAACATTTAAGATATGCGTAAATCTTTATTTAAGTTTTTTGAATGCCTTATAATATAAATTTTTTTATACAAAAATAAGAATTCGAACTTAAAACTTCTTTAACAGAAAAATTCATATTTATAATAGAAAGTTAAACATGTTCAAAAACAATTGTCAATCAACCGTATGAGATTTCTCAATTTGTACACATCTTATCAACATTTTTATGTGGAAATTGCATGAGGCAAAAAGAAAGTGATTAAAGTTACGTAATAAGTTTTCACAAAAAAAAAAAAAAAGTTACTAATGGTGTCCAATGTGTTTTAGGTCTATTAAATTCAGGATGTAATAACCTAAAAAAGAAACTCACAAAGGCTAACCAAATTTTCCTTTGTTCTAAATTGGAAGATTTTGGTTTATATTTACAATTAAGAAAAATGTGGAGGCTATAACTCTAATGGTTTAGTATTTCTTATATCAAATTTTCTTCTAAAATGGATACATTTGTATCTATTTCGTGAATATCCATCGTCGAGCACTCGGCAATGGTTTTTTTATAACAATTGAGAGTTGCAAGAAGCGTTTGCAGTGCTTCTACAGTCATTTTTGGGGTATATGTATGTACGGGTTCACCTTATATCCTCTTAGAGTATATAATATAATTTGTGAAAACTACATAACCGTTCAAAATCACAAAGCAAAATTACAAAGTTAAATCTTTACATGAAGTCGATATATCAGTGTTAAGCGCTTGTAGAAGAAGTAAAAAATACATAATTGAGCACTCAACAATAGCTGTCGAGCGCTCGGTATTTGATATCTAAAAAAAATTTGCTGTTTACCTAAGAGAATTACTGTTCTCATATACACGACAAAAGTTCAATTATTATTTTTTTCTTTCCTGAATCGAGAAGTAAAAAAATACAATTTGATATCCCCACAAGTAAAAAGAAAATGGGGATAAAAAATATTCCCAATATGAAACAATGAAAAGCATGCAATAACTCACGAGAAGGTCAGCATCAAAAAGCCACAAAATACAAAACCCTACGTCCCTATCTATCTGAACTCAAAAAAAAAAACACAGCACAGCCTACTAAACATTGAAGTGGCAATGATATTATTATGCAAAGTCTTCTTTGCCCATTATTACTTCTATAAATATACATCCTAATGCAATGAATAGAAAAAGCCACTTGCTAACTTGCGCCACAAATCCCTGGCGCACCCTTAGACCACCCCAGTGTATCACCCAAACTCAGGTCTTGCGGACCACAAGCCTAAGCACAGCAGCGCAAGTTAGTAACACCGATTATTATAATCCATGGACGGTGCAACTTTATAGCATCCTTATTTTACTATGGCTTTCCAAGAATACCATAACCATATTATTCTGCTTAATTTTCTTCTTTTTTGTTTTTCTTATATTTTCATTCAATTTAAATTCACACTTTCTATCCTCTCTCTCTTTTGTACGTATGACAAAATAATGTACTATTTTTATAGCGTCAATAGCAATAAGCTACTAAAATTAATTTGAGTTACATTAGAAATTGTGTTTGTCATGAGCCATCATCCTATACACTTGATTTATAACTTTTTCAAATGAAAAAGAATAGAGGACCATTAATGTATAATAAAAATGATATTCATACCTGTATTATTAGTTTCATGATTATAGCCTTAATCTATTAGGAAAAATGATTAAATTGCAAGGCAAATGAAAAATATTGATGAGAGCTTCAGTTTGCATCTAAAAAAGAAAAATACTCAATACATCCATGATTCAATGATCTGAAAAATAAATTACACTTATATTATAAATCTACCTATGTGTATATTTATTAATATATTTATATTAATAATATTACGGTACTACGATTACACCTAAAATAATTTTCAAAATGTGATAGAGAAATTTGGTTTACTCTTGTAGCAGTGAGTAAATAAGTGACAATTGTAAGACTATCATCCATTTGGGTGCATCGTGTGGTCATTAAGCCATCAAGATGATGGATGATGTGATGGTTGGGGGAAGAGTGGTAGCGGCTAATGGTTATAATGGGCAAGTGGTCATCGCCGGAACACCAAGATTTTGGGCCAGAGAATATTCCGGATGGGAAGAGCTGAGAATGAGATGTTGGTGGGGGCCAGTGGGGGAGGGGTGGAGGTGGGTCCCACCCTCGGGAAATGTAACATTATAAAAGTGCAAAGGGATAGTGTTGGTGGGGTGGTCCCCAGCTATAGGGTTGTGGGGTTTGTAGGGATCATCTTCTGATTTCACGTCCTGCCAATGCCTCAATGCCTCAATGCCTCAATGCCTCTCCCCCCCCTCGTTTCCTACGACTGCAACTCTACAACAACTCTACACTCTATACAAGAAAGAAGAGCATGTATGCCAATAATTAATTAATTGGCAATTGCCTTCAATTTTAATTCATGTATTTACATATATCTAATCCATCAATCATCATGAAGATGATGGGTATCAACGGTTGATGGTCCATTCATGTTCTACACATGTGAATCAACTCGATCAATTAGTGTGCATTTCCATTGGGGAAAAAAAAACGAAGAGAAAAATCATTAAGTGTGCAATGTGCATGGCTCATTAATTAGTCACTAATCCCATTTTTAAAGGTTTTTTATTTGATATTTTGATAGATTGATTTTTAGAGTATAAATTGTCCTCACATTTTAGGTTTTCCTGTTGTTTATTTATCTAATTCAACATTCAAATCTTCACCTGAGTATTGATGTGATTCTTCCTATATTATAAATATTACTGATATCATTTAAGATGAATTCTTAATATCTATAGAATTTAAAATTGATCTTTGTTGTTTGTTATATTTTTTTTTTCTTTTTATTTAGTAAAAAAGAAAGACAAAAGTTACATATATAAATCTTATAATAAATGTCGGGTTAAATTAAGTATGTACATCATCATTAAGTTATAAACCCCGTCTTTTGTTACCTGGTACATCTATTCTACATACTAATTGAAGTATATGTATGCAAATTCTCATTCAATTTGGAATATACGACCCTTTATCCCATATCCCCTTGTACCAATTGAATTATGGTTGATGGCTATACATGTACAGTTCCATATATATATATATGTTCAAAACAAAAATGCATTATGCTGGTGAAAAGAGATCTATTGCAATATTTATGAATAGGGCTGGAAACCAAGTATATTAATTGAAACAAGTGCTCTCTCTCTCTCTCTCTCTCTCTCTCTCTCTCTCTCTCTCTCTCTCTCTCTCTCTCTCTCTCTCNATCCAAGGTCCCAAACTCTAAAAGCTTAGGGGACATCCATTATTCTTCATAATAGAATGAAAAGAATGTTTGGTTCACCGCTGCATGAGATGTATATCTATATGGGTCCCCGTACATATATCCCAATCTCCTAGCTAGTCTGAGAATCTTGACCTTAATTGCACAGTGCATTATTACGAAAAAGTATAGGATATAACCAATATACCGCTACGTGGTATAACTAATTCAACGTGTAGGAGTATTACTGGACGATATGTTTATATTAGTAGGCTATAGTATTAATAACATCCACTCATATTATAACAAATAGACTGGTTATACCACGTGTCAATATAACAGTTATACAGAATAATTTCTCTATTACTACACCACCACCACCAAATTGGCAAACCCCTTCTTTACTCTTCTTCCCTAATTTAGACCTTTCACACTCTTATTTCATGTCTCCTACTCATCTCTCACCCAATCCCCACCCTCCATCTCAATCCTATTTCAATAAATTACCCAAATAGCTAAGGACCACCTTCTTTAACTTCTTTTTTGGCCCCATTTCTAATTAATTTGCGGAAACAATAAAGCATATATACATGATTGAGAGTCACGTCTAATACCTTTGTTTTTCTAGAACATGTTCATTTTGGTGTTTATTTGATAGTTAGCAACTAAGCACTGTTAATTATAAGGTCTCTCTGGCTTTTAAGCCATCCTTAATTAGCAGCACCTCATTTTTGTGTTAGTGGGTGGGTGTGTGTGTCAGAGTGAGAGGGTGTGAGAGAGACCCACAAGTGATTGCAACCCAAAGTTGATGATCCATTTTTTCTTAGCATCACCACCCTTCATATATCTTTATCTACCAAAGGGACTATGATTTTGTCTCCTGAGGACAACACACGCTTCATCATAGCCGTTGAGAATTAAGTCAACGGCATCGAAAAGTTTGGCTTTAACACTTTATTTTTTTCTGCTAAAAAAAGGGAGGAATTGAAATCCAGCAGGAGGATTTGGATTGTTGGTTTTGTCTTTCCCTTTATTCTTTCACTTTAATTTTGTTTGTGAAGAACAAAGAGTAAACAAAGCCTGATTAATTAAGAACCAAATTGTTTAGTTGGTGACAGTGTGGATAAAATGAAAGGGTCCTCCATATGATGATTGGAATGACCAATTCTGGTCTTACTTAAGTGTTTAATAATTGTGTCATACTGATATTTAGATGTTAAAGCTTATTTCCTTGGGAAAACATGCCTTGTCCTAAGAAATAAAGGGCAGGGGGCCTATTTAAGGGGTACAGGACATAAACCATTATTCATAGTCATAATGTTATGTTTTCTTTCAAATAAAAGTGGCACATGTGATTAGTGCATTTCTAATTTCCCAAGTTTGACTTGCAATAATGCAATATTAATATATACTCCAACAATAGCTATTCCCCAATATTAGATAGAAATTATTTTTTAATCTTATATGTTTTCGTCATCCAAGTTGTACTAATATTGTCTTCAACTTAGCCATTTTGAATGTGTACATATGTGGAGTTTCATTTTAAAAGGCATTGATGCAACATAAACAAGTATATATCTCACTAATATATTCATAGCTATTGAGATAATTGTATTTGATTCATGAGTAATTGCACAAGACTGCAACTATATAGCTGTTCATAGCTGATCATTTTACATTACTTTGAACTTTGTCCCATGCATGCATGTATAACCATTTTCCCCAAAATTGCAACTATTGGAAATTGTTGAATTTATTTTGTTACTACATTCTATATCATGCAGGTGCATGTATTCTTCTTCCAACTAAAAAAAAGTTATGGATTTTATTTATATAAGTTTGGATAGTTTAATTACTTATGTATATAATTGCCCCCTTAATCAGTGGATGACAAAGGTTTTGATAAATACCTAGCTAGCTAAATAGCTGCTATCAACCTCTTCTTGGCTACTTTGCATGTGAACTGATGAGACTTAATTTTACTGCAGAGAATAACATATATAATTTGAATTGTAAGTTTGACCCATATATTAATTATAATTAAGTAGCACTGGGTAAAGAATGTTTAAAATAAATAAAGTTATCATTTTAGATAATAACATGTGTACTCATGCTAGATTCTCTTCTTAAAAAGGCTGAAACTTTTTAAGCTTTAATTAATGGGATTCTCTACAAAAGCTAGTTATCACTGAAAGCATGTTTTTTTCTTTGCTGGTTTGATTGAATTTCCTTCAACAATAACTTAATATAATAATTTTAATAGTTAATCCATGTTAAAAACTAATGACAAAGTACCTTTTTCTTCTCTTTTTTTGGTTTTAGTCCGAGTAGTTTACAGCAAATTGAGTTCCCTACAAATAATTCACACACACAATCAGTTTATTTCATTAGCATATTAATGTTCTTTAATTTGAATTGTCATATAATTTGATATGGTACATTGTCAAATTTTGAATTTGGATAACACATTTAAACTAAAAATTCATTTAATTAGTCAAATAGTTTAGATTACCAATCTAATAATTATGAAAACCATTTTTTTGAGTGTACTCATTATGTTGCTTGTTGGACCTTCCCCCTCTCTATATTGTTTTCAACCTCATGCCTAAGGGCTCTTGGTGTCATTTGGTCCAAGGAAAAGGAAGATGGGTTTTATCTTGGTTGAAATCTTGTCTTGGATTTCTCTTGTTGAAAATCTTACAAGGAATCTCAGTGCTCTTTATTGGAAGCCAAAGCTGACAAAGCATTTGAGAGCTGCCACATAAGCTTTATAATGTCCAATAAAAGTTCAGCACAAATAAATGCCAATCTTATGGCCTCTCTCTCACGTTACCATCAAAGGGTATACAATGCCATACCAACCCAAACTCAAAGCAAATACGTGGTTTAATTTGAAAGCTCTACATTCCATTCTAATCAAGAGTTCACTATAGTAGGAATTTAAATGTCATAAATAGGTCCAACAATAAATCACAAATCTAAATATCGCTGCTAAAAAGTGAATTCGTTGATCCTAAATTTTAAAAATAAAATAAAATTTGTATAACATTATAATTAAAGAAATTAAAATATTCAATTCAAATCAATTGAAATTTGTATGACATTATCTTGCTTTGTTCAAAGTTCAAACAACCGCCAACCAATAACAAACAGAGCCACATAAACTTTGGGCTGTAAAAGTTAAAACTAGAACAAATAGAATACCCTCTGATATTGGCAGTACTGTAATACTGTGTGGTGTGTCAGTTCACATTTGGGTTAGTGCATCTATAAAATCATGGACCCTCTCTCTCTCTCTCTCTCTCTCTCTCTCTCTCTCTAGCCTACACAGCCTTCAATAAGGTGGAGCTCACTGGAGACTGTGAGCTAGTCAAGGTGGTACCCTGGCATATATAGCTTAGCTCAGGCTGCTCAGCTCCCTCCTCACTAGCTTTTAACAGTTTGTCTGGATTTTACGTCAAGGAGAGGGCTCCAATAAGTGAATTTTTTATCTAAATCTTAGGGTACTGCATGCATTTTAATAATCAAGTATCATACCTCTGATAGAAATATACCCTTCAACATTACGCTATATTTAAATTGATCCAACTCAATCGATACAAATCCAACTCCAATTCTAAAAAATTATTTGAGTAAAATTGATCTCCCCTAGGACTAAGATAATCATTAAGTTAGGTAAAAATAAATAAACATAAATTATAGCTCAATATAAATTAAAATTTTATTTAACAAATAGGAATAAAAAAACTTACAACATCTAAGTCGAGTTAATTACACTTATATCATTTGAGGTTTATCGTCTTTTCACATATATTTCCTGAAGTTTTAGTAATTACACATACACTTCCTGAGATTTTAAAACTATTACATATAACCCCTTACGAGAGACCAAAATAAATAAATAAAAAAATATATTTGTATTGAGGTTGAACCTTACACCTTGAGTAATCTTATTAGGCTATTTAATCCCTTAACATGTTTTTTTGTATAATTTTTATTATTTTTCGTCTCACTATAGGGGTTATATGCAACAGTTTTGAAATCTTAGGGAGTGTATGTGTAATTATTGAAATTTCATGGAATGTATGTGAAAAAACGATAAACTTCAAGATATGTAAATATAATTAACTCCATCTAAGTTCAACGTGAATTATCTATCTTTAATCGGTACAATAAATTAATTCAGTGCATGAAAATTGATTTAGCACACTCAAAACAAATTTTACAACTCGGACAACTTATAAATTACATATATCAACTCGAATATTCTTTTGGTTGCGACTTGAGAGGAGCATTTAGTAACAAAAGAGCGAGAGAGATTAAAAACCCCATTAATGATCCAATGATGATATATTGATGCAATCAAGAAGGTGGTCTCCCCTCACCTCTGCTACTAGCAGGCGGCAGGCCCAGCCGTACCCACAGGTCCCTCCCCCCGCCACGTGGACCCCACCTCCATTCGAAACAAACAAAACTAGTGGGTTACCCCTTTTTTTCTTTTACTCTGGCCCATTACCCGATAACCCGAAACACCATCCGACAATCATTTTTTTCACCCCCGTCTAAAACTGTGCGTATCGCCAGAGAATGTCTACTACGCTAATTACAAAACCTTTGTGAATTGCGCTAAAAGCCATCTATGATTTCTCTTTCACAAACAACTCTCTTGCTTACAAAAGATTGATCAAAATTCAATCTTCCATGTACACACACCTCTATGCAAGTCTAGTAATTAATATGTGCAATGTGAATGTATATTATTGTTAATTTATCAATGCTAATTATACGGCTGAGGAAGTATCATAATTAATTTAATTATTTTATGGATAATGGGGTTCACATGAGGGCGGTTGTGAATTCCAAACAACACACTAATTATGCGATTGGAATTTCAAAATTTTATAGTGGAGGTGGAGGGCACTCAACAAATGAATTGCCCTATTCGTTGGACTACTTAGTAGATAACTAGATAAGAGTCAAGTCTTTGATAGAGCCATAGTGTAATTATTGTGATCATTAGTATAAAATGAATTTTTTTTTAATTAGAGTATTTTTATATAGAGGGTAGTCTAACTAAGACTTAATATGAGAGATAAATGAATGACAGACACAATTAATAATTGATTTTGTAAGATTTTGAAATTAATAATTTAATTAAGTAAATTCAACCATTATTTTTTATATGAGCCGAATTAATGTGCATATACTAAAAAATTAATTATTAATATGATAACCATTTAGAACATATAAGTAAAGGAAGCGTGTTTTGTTTTGTTTTTGATAAGTTGATGGACATTTCATCACATTTAAAAAAAATAAATTATCTACCAAAACATCAACCAACCATTTAGGACAAACCTTCCAAACCACTTAACCTAAACAAGACAAAGCCCCATGGTTACATATATGAGGGCTAACCTAGAAATGCACAAATGTCATATTAAAATGCCAACCTAGAAATACCTTATCATCTCTTGAATAATGTTGTACCATATTGATTTCATTCTCACAAAGACGAGAACCATCTACATTTTGCATGATTCTCACAAGTAAAATTTAGTGATGAACTAGCATGGTTGGTCACTAGTTCAACACTATTTGTGATCAATGTTAATTTGGTCATCAATTGTTTAATTTTTATTTTTATTATCGTGTGACCTTCAAGTGAATTCTATTTATATCAAATACGAAGACCCAAAAAAAAAAAAGGAAAAGAATGAATGGTGTACAAAATCTTGGAAATAAATGTGGTATAGAATATAGATAATTGTATTATTATTATTATTATTATTTCACATTACTGCCACGTGCAAAACTTGTACTAAGCAAAATACCTGCATGAGTGCCATTTTCAGTTGTGGTACTGGCTCTGGGTTTTCCCATCAGCCACAAAAGCGTATGGATCACCCATCACTTTGGTGCTCGAGCATCGAAAACGCGATTCTCTTCCTCAAGCCCCGACACGTGGCGTGCGGATGATGTTGATGGACGCGTCAATCAGACGGCGGTCGTTTTGAGAGCCCGTGCCGGTGATAAGGGGAACAAATAGCCGGATGGTTCAGATGCTTTTTCTATTTCCGCACTGTGATTCGTCAGTGCCGGTCTGGGAGGGAGGGGCTCGCTGCTGGGGGGACCAGCTTAAGAGTGTGTGGGCCCCACGGTGGGATGTCGACGCCACGTCATGTGTCATGCTGGACGGAATGATGACCCTGTCAGGTATGATGATGGAGGTAGACGTCATCGCTTTGCTTTCTTCTGAGGGATGTCTAGTTTTGTCATTTTCGTACTTCATTTAATTGGCACGTGTGAGAGCCGATTATTCTCTCCTGGACTCCCTCTCTTCTGCCTCTGTTGAAGCTCCACAGTAACTGGGTACATAGTTTTTTTGGACATGATTGCCATCCAGCTCCCACAGGTCCATGAACAAATGGGTTTGGGTCTTGAAATTCAACTTGGGCTTCCAAGCCCGAGTCAATCAACATGGATTCATACATTGGGACATTTCGTCATATTCTTATTTTTACTGAATCAACTGTTATCTATGAGATTTGAATTCATGATCTCTTCCGACTAAGAGAGACTGATACCATTCTAAACCAAATGATAAATCCACGCCGGTCACTAGAGACTAGAGCACTACATTGAGGTTTAATAAATGATTAAGTGAAGTCTCTCACAAAACAATGGATCTCACTTATAAACATTTTTATTGAAATCTATGTCGGTCGTACTAAATAAATCTTGCAAATAACTCTATTTAAACTCATACACAAATTAGGAGAACTTTCGTCTATACCCTCTATAATCACGTGTTAGATCACACAATGAGAAAGAGGTTGATACGGAGAAAATATATACCCGTTACAAACAAAAATGTTCTCAACAATTAAGGGTCAAGAGAAATGCTCAGTCTCATAAAGAAGTCATTTTTTTCTTTAATAAAAGAAAGGCCATTATTATTCACCATCTTGTACATAGTAGCTAATTGGGTGGAGCTAGAGTACAACAGCAATGGTTTCCACCAGCTGGGCTGGGAACACACTTCACAGCAGAAGGATTAATATTATTCATCCCCATCAACATGGCAGAGCACATTGGGCCACACTCCTCTCTGTCCTTGCATTCACCGGCCCAAAGGCAACCCTCTACGCTCACATCTTTTGGGTTCAATCCATTGTCCAAATCAGACTCGTCGTCGAAATTACAAAGATCGCTTTCTGCAATATCACAAAAACACATACCATGTTTAGAATATACGAAGGCAATAAAGTAACTTAACATGTCTAATTAATTAGATCTCTCTGTGTTTGTGAGAAAGGGAGAGATTGAGCATACCAGGAGGGTCTGCAATGGCAAGAAAGAAGAGCTGGAGGAAGATGAGAAGAACAGCAAGCCAATGAAACTTGGATATAGGCATAGCCATAATTTTGACACCAAAATGGGTGTGACTACTAGTGACTCTTAAGGAAGCTAGCAGAGTTGGGTCATATAGGGACTGAGGTACCCACATCATCAAACTACTTGCATTTACTTCCACAAGAGTCCAACCTCATAATATTAATTGCTCTTGAGAGTCTTGCATTGCATGGTCTTATCTCCAAGTTGGAAAAGTTGGAGAAGGGCCTTTCATCATCCTTCCATGTTATTGTTTGTCAGAGTTGCCATAACAAACCTCCATGCATGTTATGATCTGTTTCAAAGCATTAAATTGCCAGTTTTCTCCTTCATTTGAAATTGGCAATATATGATAACTTGATAATGTTCCCATAAATATAAGCTCTTTGGGACATTAAAACCACATTATAGTTTATACAATTCATCGCTACTTATGAAGTTTATTATGATCCATAAATGACTTTCTATGTAAGTGATAAATAATAATAAGTTTATGGAAAAAAACGATTATCTTGAAAACATATTTGGTTTATGTGGTTTCAAAATTTCTCATTTGATCTCTATGTTTAATATTATTTACAATTTTTGATTATTTTGCATCACACATAAAAATTGTTTTCAATTGACCAAATATCATGTATGTAATCTTGAATTTAATTTCAACAAAAATTTAATTTCAAACCCTTAAAATTTTGTGAGTCTTAATTTATTTAGCAAATAAATACTTAAATGAAAAATTGAAATTAGTTTTAGAAAACCCATAAGGTGGAATTTTAATCCACAACCAAATTTTTCTTGAAAACATATGGTTAATTTATCTCTAAATTAAAAAATTGAGTTTTGTTAAAATTTTCTTAAAATTACAAATAACATAAAACAAAGAGATCAAATACGAAATTTTGAAACCACATAACCAAAATCATGTTTTTCCCTAAATTTATTTGTTGACATTAAAATTTGGCAGTGGTAACAACTTAAAGCCTTTATAAAATTAATGAAAAACTACTAACCTTTGTACCTTTGTTTTTTTAAATTTTATTTGAGCAACTTTTGTACTTTGATCCTATATACCAATGGTAGTATGGTACTATGTCCGATTAAAAATTCTCCAAAAATGAATTCTTAAAGAGTGCTGCTATTTGTACACCTTTTCTTAAAAAAAAAAAAAAAAAA
>QANW01003914.1:963688-1047991 GCA_003254865.1 Dryas drummondii
GGGGGGGGAGGGGGGGAGAGAGAGAGAGAGAGAGAGAGAGAGAGAGAGAGAGTATGTGTGTGTGTGAAGCAGACCGAATAGAAAGGGTGGGGGGTGGGCTTCGACGGTGGAGTGTGTGCCGGAGAGATGGGGATGGATGAGGTGTGTACGGGGGGAGATAGGGATAGGGTGTGTGGGTGAGGGAGGGCCAGATGGTCTTTTTTCTTGAATTTTTCTTTTTTCTTTTTTCAAAAAAAGTGTACAAAAAAAAATTTAGCAGTGTGCAAATAGCAATCCTCTTCTAAAAAGTTACTCAATAAGTTGTAAATAAAGTATAAGGCATAAATTCAATTAAGACACATAACTATATATGCTATTTCAACGGGGTCTACGAAGTTTCAAATATTTCAAATATATACTTGATTTATTATGTAAATTGAAAAATGAAATTCTGTCCATCAAATTATTGAGAGATCAGTTAAATGTCAGCTTAGCTTTTGCTAACGGAGATTAATGGGCGACGTGACACTAACTCAGCATACATTTCTCGCCAAATAAGCAACACATGTCCACTTGACACGAGCTCACACATCCATCACCTCTTTCCTGCTCGTCGAACGCTCTCTTGACCATTTAATCTCCAAAAAATATCACGTTTTCCCCCAAATTCGAATATAAATCTCTCACTTGTGTTCAACAAGCAAAAAAGAGATGATGAGTTTGTAGACCCGTGTCAGGGGTTAGGTGGACTCGTGTCGCTCATTTGACGAAAAATGAGCGACACGGGTCCACCTAATCCCTGACACGGGCCCACAAACTTTTTTTTTATCTCTCTCTATATTATTATTATTAAATTGTAGGCTTGTGTCGCTTATTTGACGGAAAATGTTTGCTAAGATAGCGTCATATCACCAAGTAATCCGGGTTAGCAATGGACATAAATTCATTTTTTAATTTAAATAATAAATTTGGTGTATATTTGAAATATTTTAAAGTTCATAAATTTCGTTAAAATAGCTTATATAATTATGTTTCTAAATTAAATCTTTGACAAAGTATATGAACAGCATAGGAACAAGTGGGTCTGCTGGAACCTATCAGATAAATAATTACATGCAACCCCTGTCTATAGACTCTCTACCAATCATTTGTAGCCATTTTAGTCTTTTTAGGGTCATGTACTCCCATGTTTCATCGTACGAAATTGCCCTTAAACTACAAATAAATTTGCTCCTGTACCTTGTAGTTGTGCAAACACATTATCCTAGTTAAGATCAAAGCAAAAGGGTACTCTGGTCATTTACAAACTTTTGGCCTTTCACTGCAAGTTTTGTTTCTCTCTCACTTCTCACAACTGAAGCTCAACTCTGAATCAGAGCCTCTAAAAAAAACCCTAATGAAGGACTTCATCTGCTTGCCGGAATATTCAGCTATCCACAGCAGATCCGTTTTCTACAGTTAGAGCTTGGAATCCATTTGCTGCGGTTGATACAATTAAGGGGTGAGTTGTTTTTCTTTTCCGAATTCCCATTTTGATGGGAAAAAAAAAATCTATATTAAAAGATTGGAACTTTGAATGTTTTACTCCAAATAATTGAAAAGGAAGTTCATGAACCAAATGGGTTTTACAATTGGTCATCCATATGGGAATTCAAGTTTTATCCCTTTTATTTATTAGAAACATTTTTGGGTTCATTTCTTAATCTGTCTCCAGGTCTCTATGATTATCTGCTTACAGTATTCAATTCAATTAGGGTTTCATTAATTGATTTTAAATGAATGGTTTAGCATAATTGAATGTTTTGTGAGCTTTGTTGGGATCATCCTGGGTTGTTTTGTTAATTGGGATACTTTGTGGCTGCAATAATCTTCTCTGTTACAGGTGTGTTTAATTAAATTTGTTAGTGTATGGATGTGCATCAATAAACTGTGGTCCATACCAGGTTTGACAGAGTCATTGTTACCTGTGAAATATATTGGTTAATGAAAAATGAAGAAGATTGGGGTCAATTTGGTGACGTAGATCATTGAATACACATTCAGAGACATCCCCATGCACATATGCAAGTTTTTATATGTATGGATCAGCCAGTGTTGCTGCAACTTTGCAAAATTTCAATATTGATCCATTTTCATGTTGTTTTTTAGATTATATTATTCTTCAAACTGTTCCAAGCTTGTAAGTTTATACTTTGTTTGTCTTTTGTCTAGAATTTATGTGGATTGACTATCTATGCCAATTTAATTTTCAGTTGAAAACCACTTTGAAAGTTTGCTCTTTCAATTGTTTAAAGCATGAACCTTGTTTGCGCACATGGACAAAGCTTTAAAAACCAAGCCCTGCCTTGGTGATCAGAATACTAGTGATATTGTTATATGCTTGAAGATTGGAGAAGGAAGACCCCAACGATTCTATTCCCACTCCTCTATTCTCAGAAATAGGAGCAAGTACTTTTCCAATTGCCTGTCTCGTCCAGACTCTAGTAATTGCATTGATATTCATTGCTCAGAGTCGAACTATGATCACCATGTCAACCTGTTGAGGCTGTTGTATCTTCCAACTGACTCAATTTTGGATTCATTGGACTCTGTTAGATCTGCTGTTGGCATTCTTCAGTTAGCGGTTGCCTTCCAGTGTGAAGAGGTTGCATGCTGCTGCATCCAGTACTTGGAGGCCGCTCCTTGGGAGGACAAAGAAGAAGAACACATCTTAAAAGCAGTATCAAAATTGGGTCCAATAGCTATGCCCATATTAGCCAGGATCCAACCTGTTGATTTAGCTGCCACCAAAAATGTTTTTATCTCAGCAATTCGCGTTGCCTCGTCCATTTGTGGGCCATGTCCTCCATTTGGTAACGAGCTTAAAACTTCTGCTCAAGAACAGGTTGAATACATGTTAGGAGAAGATGAAGATGCACTGTTGGTCACAGCTGATGATGAAGTAAAATCAGTGGTGAGAATGGGTCTTTCGCACATTTATTCGTCATTTGAAAAGGAATTGTCTTCCCTACTTTTGGAGCGTGACCTTGCATCTGAGAAAGCAGAGGAGAAAATAGTGCATATTTTATCTGATCTTGAGTGGATGTGTAACATAGTTGGGAAGATGGATTTGATGAAGGATTTTGTTTCCAACTGGGCTGAAAGCTCCAGTAATGTTATAGGAGTAGTTGAGAATAAGAAACTTGATTCTTTTATGTGGGTTTTGAAAATCAAGCTCGTAGAAGTGACTGCTAAAGTCTTGGAAGCAGTTGGATATGGCAATGTGATTGTTTCAGCCCCAATCCGCTTGACATTACTAAAGACATGGCTTCCTTATATAAGGAAGATGAAGCCCCTCTTGGATTCAAAGGGCAGTGAGGAGACAGGTTTTCCATACAAGATGAGTGAAGACTTGTGCCAGAGCATTGAAGGGGCCTTAGTGACCTTGGTACTGGCATTGCCGTCAAATGATCAAGCTGAGATTCTGGCAGACTGGATGAGAGCCGAGCAGGTTCGGTATCCTGACTTGAGTGAGGCCTTTGAGGTCTGGTGTTTCAGAACAAAGTCTGCAAAGAGAAGATTGGTGGAGGGCTTGGATGGGGCTGGTAATGCCACTGTTACCCTCTGAAAGTTTTTGTTCCTCATGTGTTGTACAATTACTTTGTCAAATGGGAAGGACATTGGACCTGAGGTATTCATGTATTTTGACATAATTAAAGCTCCTTTTTGGAGATTGGGCTTCATTTCATTGCAGCTTCCAAGCATTACTCCCCCCCTCACAGCACAAGTAATGCCTCCCATAATCCCACTTTTGTGGATAGTATAGAATTCTTCTCTTTCAATATGGATAGAGATGGAAACCATAACCATGGTGGTAAGGAAGCTGGTTTATTTAAATTTAGTTTTATTTTAAGTAACTGTGAGGAGGGATTATGTATAATCATCATTGATTTTTAAGTGTTGAAATTAATAATTCATTGAATCATTATATTAAATGTTCAAAATTGATCCCTTAGATAAGCATTACTTATTTTATATTTATTTGGATCAAGAATAGTTATCCTAACAACACGTCCTATACACCCTATAACGCATTTTCTATGAAAGAATCTCTTCTTATACACAAGTCGAACCTAGTGTTTCTATTCACAGTCGAAGACTACATATATGATATATCCAACTAATTTAATGGCAATTATAATAAAAAAGGATTCTTTAAATTTTATGAAAATAAAAAATAAAAAATTATTTTGAGATTAGCCATGAGGCCCATGACCAGTAGTACGCTGGTAATTAAAAAAGAAAAAGAAGAAAAGACAATGCATGATAAGTTGATAACTAATTAACTATACTACTAAGTAAGTCTCAGTGGGTCCCACCAACTTCAACACCGACCATCGATATTCATCATCACCATCATCATATCATCATCCCCCAATTTTAACACCAAACCCCAATCCCGAATCTCATCTCTCTCTCTCTCTCTCTCTCTCTCTCTCTCTCTCTCTCCTGCAACTTTCACAACTACAAATACAATATTCGGGGTCCTCCCCTTTGTCATGTCGGTGATGATGAGCTCCTCCTCCTCATTATCACTATCATTATTCTTAATCTTCATTTCATAGTCTTTTATTGATTATTATTAATATTTTTAATATTCCATTTCATCGCTGAAAAACAAAAAAAAGAAAAAGAACAAGAAAATTGAAAGGAGGAAATGTATGTAACGGCGGTGCGACCGACGGATCTGAATCGGAACACCGAATGGTTCACGTACCCGGGCGTGTGGACCACCTACATTCTCATGGTCTTCTTCTCGTGGCTTATCGTCCTCTGCGTCTTCGGTTGCTCTCCCGGCACCGCCTGGACCGTCGTCCACCTCTGCCATTTCCTCGTATTCCCTTCTCTCTCTCCCTCTTTATTTTTAATTTGATTACTTTCATGTTGAATTTTAGATATATATATATATATATAAGTGTTTATGTGTATGTTATTGTGGTGCTGGATGTGGAAAATTGTTGTTTGGTTTAGTGGATTGGGGGGATTGCGAATCTGAATTATTAGGGTTTGATGCCAATGGTGAAAATTTCAGTAACATGAACGAATCACACAATTTGGAATCCTACATTACATTTTGGATTGAACTGGGTAGCTGGGCTTCTTAATCCCATAGTAAGTTGACCAAGAATTCAATAAGTAATCACTGATACTGTTACCATGGTAAGAACATTAAGATAACAAATTTCTAGTGGATTGGATGAAATTTCAAAGAATCCCACAATTCATTATATTCTTTTTATTAGATACATGTTTGGAGGAGAAGAAGCTCTCATGTCTTGTTCTGTAGTAGAGGTGGGGTTGAATTGATAAACAACCATCAATTATATAACCCCCAAAAAACCAGATTTCACAGGCAACATAGAGGAAGAATGAAAGACATGTCTTATTGACTTGATCGTATAGACTAATGATATAATTTGGAATGCGGGGCAGTTGCAATGATTTTGTATTGGGAAAATTAGGTTTGGTTTCACAAGGTTCAATTTTTGGATGCTATACTGTAAATGTTTCTAATCATTGTGTATAATGGAATGATCCATTTTTTTATATGGACAGACAGTTTGCTTAGCACACTTCATGTTGATAAATGAGGTCCTTATATGGTTTTCACAACTCTTGAGTTGAAGTTAAACCTTGCTTTTAATTAGTTGATGCTGATTTTATGTTAATAATGTGTCTGTTATGTGGTTCCTTGTGAAAAGTGAAAGTTGATGTATTGCTGGCGGTTAATCAGTTGTGTAATATTCTACCCGCCTTATTGATCTATACAGAAATTTGATGTCTTGCAGTCTTCCTGATGTCACTTTTAGTTACTTATTGACATGTATTTTGATTGTGTTTGCATTTCCTTTCAGATTACTTACCAATTCTTTCACTGGAAGAAAGGAACACCATTTGCTGATGACCAGGGTATCTACAATGCGTTGACTTGGTGGGAGCAGATAGACAATGGCAACCAACTCACTCGAAATAGAAAGTTTCTGACTGTTGTACCTGTTGTGCTGTAAGTACATTAAACTTTCCCATATAAGCCTTTCAGATTGGATTTTGAAATGCAAAATTGGAACATATTCATAAATTATAGAATTTTGCCCATGGTCCTCACTCCTCACACACACACAGACTTTTACTACCGAGTGAAATGGAATAACTATACCCAAAGTATAATCCCTTAGTTTGGTTTAACCTTGCTGTTATACCCATGTCAAATTTTTGCTTGTTAGACTTATTTTGATCTATGAATTATTGAATTCCACTTGACTTATTAGACAAGGAAGACACTTGACAGAGTATAATAACCCTTTTTTGGCCATATGCTGCTAGTGTATCGAATGCTGCTATCTCAATCCAAAGTTTTTCTTACCCATCCATCATTTGGCAGGTATTTGATAGCCTCTCACACAACAGACTATCAAAATCCAATACTGTTCTTTAACACGCTTGCAGTTTTTGTGCTGGTAGTTGCAAAGTTCCCAAACATGCACAAGGTTCGTATATTTGGAATCAATGCTGATCACTGACTTCCATAAGGCAAAGTTTGACTTCAGTTTTCTTTGTCTAATCATATTGGCATTCCAATTTACTGGTAAAAATCCCTGTGGGGGATGTTGAAACTGGAAACACATTGTATTATTCTTCTGGATGAAGCGAAATTTTTACCCCTCCTGCTCTTTTTTACATACTAAACGAATGGGGAAATGTCTGCAATTTGTTTTTCTCATTGTAAGAGAGAATTTTGTTGAATTTCATCACTCATTCATTGTTATTCATTTCCAGATAGAAGAATATCCCTTTTATTGCCTCATGATTGCATTATCTTAAAATCCTAGGTTATATATATATATATATTATCAAATATGGTTGGTCCCTATGCCTCCTAATGAGCAATGTTCCTGGGATGGGAAGTAGGTCGAAATGTAATTAAAAGTGAGATCCTGAGTCTCGTCTCTGTAGCTCTGCAAGGTACTATTGGGTTGGCCCACTTAATTGGGTTGGGCTAGTACCTTGTCAGGCTTTGTAGGCAGACTTATAAGCCCAATTCCCATCCTAGGTCTTGTAACATGCTTGACGACATTTGGAAAGAGAATTTGAATTTTTCCACCAAAAAAAGAATGAGAGAGAAATTGAATTTGGGATCTCATATGTAATTAAGGGTACCCAACTCCTCTAGAGCAGAGCCAAAGGTTAATTCTAATTTCTACCACGTGGAGCAAGTCATCTTGACTTTAGACAAAGAATTAATCTGTGGATAATGTCTGGCCACAGTTGTCGAATAATAACATTTTTCCCCTTCTCCCTATTCAAATGTACGTGTTATTTTGGTACCAATTAAGTGTGCATAATTATAAACCATCCAGTCGATTTGATTTGATTTGATTTGTTTTTTCTCAGTTACAAAGGCAAATGAGTGAAAGACTGCCCTATGATTATACGAGGGCTATGAATGAGCAAGTATTACTTTCTTTAGTGAGGTTTAAACTTACAGATTCTTTTAACTCCCATAGCGACATGGTGCTACAACGTGGAAGATATGTACGTCATACGAAAAATTTGAAAGTTAGAAATGTTTGTATGACTTACGAATTTTCATTTGGGGTGTAAAGTTTGGAAGGGAAAAAAAAACAAGAAAGAATCTGGATTGCAGGCAGGTATTTCACGCATTGACAAAACACACCAGGATACTTAATTTGATGGTTTTTACTGAAGAAAGGGTATGCTATAAATTGGGGACACCCTTTAATCTATTCACTGAAAAGCCTAAGCACTAAAGCACAACCAGAAGAAGCCAAGGACAACACAACATAACCGGCAACAACCATTCAGATCCAGTTTTCATCTTTTCTCTACTTTTCAATTGATCTTCTTTTTCTATAAATAGCTGGCATGACCCATAGTTTTTATGAAGCTGTGCTTGGTGTTCAAGGAATATGGTTTGTCATTGTCAACTTGGACTAAAGTGCATGGTGTGTGAAATAAGTACTGGAGACATATGGCTCATGGATGGCTTGACATTGTGGAATTCCCAAACAGCCCTTAGAGAAGGCCAAGTAGTAAGAATTTAAGAATTCAGAGGTTTCATATAAAATATACCGTTAAAATTTGGCTGGAAAAAGACCTCCATGATAGGGGGGGTGGTACATCTAACACTTGCTAGGTTATTATGCACACATATACTAAGTGGCTTACAGCAAGGAACCAAAAAAGCATATATAAAATTAATTTAAAAATTGGGAGTCCAGATCTGGATGGATCAACTTAGTGGGGTGTATTATTCTTTCTTTAGCACACTTGCCAAGGGGAATGTTTGTGGGTCCCAACCCAAGACCAAAGAAAGAAGGGTTTGTCAGATCTTTCTCAATCTTTCACTTGGAGAAATAAAAACTAAAAATAAAAATGAAAATGAAAAAGGAAGGGGTGGCATGGAAGCAATGATCATTCAAGGAAATGGGGGCATTGTGGATTTGTGGGTGAGTCTTCAAAACTGTTTTTGGATATGATCTCATCAGTAGGTGAGCTTTTTGGTTGAGGGAGGTTTTAGTGGTTCTAAATTAAACATGGAGCTGCTGCGCGCTTTTTTGATGATCATCAAGACTTATTCTTTATTATTACAAAGTCATGTGGAAGGGATCAGAGTTCTTACCTGGCTGAGATCTCTTGATCATCATCATCTCTAGCTAGCTCAGTAGCTCCCCCCACCTCCCCCACTTGCTTCATGGAGATCATATTTATATATCTTTATGTAATGGCTAGAAGAATCTCTGTTCTGAATAAGGCCTTAAACTAAAATCCTGCTAAAAGGACATCAGATAGAACAGAATTGGAGATAGATATGCATGGAATTAAATTAACAAATTCCAAGGCATCCACTGCAAACCAATTGAGTATGTATGACTTTGAGTGTGCCACATTAAAGAAGAGCTAGCTAGGTAGCTATTTAACATCCTCATGATCCATACAGAGTTGCACATTATACATTTATTTATTGTACCAAGCCAACCAATGACACACATTACAGTGGGCTGCCCTTTGCTTTCTAGCACTACTACTACTGATAGAAGAAATTACATGAAATAAAGGGCACATTAATACAAGTGCATGCCTCTTCTACTACTTGCTACACCCTAAAAAAATCTGGGCTGGTCTTGATCATCATCACTTTTATCCTCCACAAAGTATCCCAATAAATCACCCTTTGTTTCTGAAGCTAATCTAAAATAAGCTTCAAAAATTAACCCACCATGTACTTCAAAGAGTAAATAAAGATAATATCCCAAGACAAAAAAGAAAGAAAGCAAAGTGATCATGATAAATTAAGAAACCCATGTATCCCCTATCTGTTAGTTATGAAGAAATCCAAACCAAGTCATCACCCAGCATGAGAGAGATTAATAAAGGAGTTTAAAATCAGTACCAAAACAAAAAAGAAGAAGAAAAGAAAAAGAAGAAGACCATGATTGTTTTTTATCATCTGGTTGCTTAATTTACCATGATCCTCCTCCTAACATTCCAGTCCAATACCCAGTTGAGTCCCCATGCTCCTTGTTCTGCTGCTCAATTCCTTCAGCAGTAGTATTGCTTGACACTTGTTTCAAGTCTTCAAATGGAAACAAAAGCCTCCCACTGCTCTCTTGATGATGGACACCTTGCAGACTACCATACCCACTTCCAAGCCCATCCAGTGAAAAATTAAGGGTTGGCTTGAATTCCTGCATAGGATTGAACCCAGATGTATATACAGTAGTACTACTGTTGTTGGGATCTGGTACTGAGGATGATGGCATAGGCATGAAGGAATTCAAGCCCCTTGAAGTGAGTCCAGTGAGAAGCTCCAAAGCTGAGAGGTGGGATGTTGTTGTAGTAGTATTAGAAGATGAGGAAGAATTAGCAGAAATGTGGTTCTTGTTGCTGTTAATTTCAATGTTGGCAGGCACTTGAAAGTGATCAGAGATGTTCCTGAAATCTTGATGATGATGATGATGGGTTGTTGGGAAAGTCAGGTTTAGATCTTGGCCTTGATTGATATTGATCTTTGGGGTTTGGCCTTGATGGGGTTGTATCAGATCAGGAAGCCTAGCCTTGGATGATGAAGAAGAGTTGTTAGAAGAAGATGAGGAGTTAGAAGACCTCTTGTTCTTCCTTGATCCCCCTCCAACTGGGATGTTCCTGAGGGACCCACCTTCAGTCCAATACCTCCTGCAAGTCTTGCAGAAGTACCTGGGTTGTGTGAGGCTGTAGTTGTTGTAGTAACAGAACTTGGTGTTGGTTGAGTTGCACCTTGGACAGTTTAGGGCTTGTTCTTTCTGAGGCCTTGCCTTCCTCTCTAAATTATTGGCTGCTGCTGAAGGCTTAGGGCATGGATTTGTCACTATCTCATCTATGGGTTTCACCACAATCCCCTAAAAATAAAAAATAAAAAAGCCAAGAGAAAGAAACCATAATTAATTTCTTCAGATCAAACAAAGAAAAGAGAGTGGAGAATACTATGAATTTAGAGAAGAGAGCTGAAAGACAAACAAAACAAAACAAGTGAGCAGCAGCAGCTGCTTTTTTACAGTACTTTTTCAAAATTGTATATCATCAGCCAACATGAAAAAGAAAAGAGAGATTAGAAAACAAAAGAAAATTGGAGTCTTTTTTGCCTTTATCACCTAAGCAAAAGATAAAGTGAAGAAACACATGTTTTGATGAAAGAACTGATAAAAACTAAATCCCATGCCATTTGAGTGGGGACTTATTGCACTACCCTTATGAACATGGCCATCATCTCTCTCTCTCTCTCTCTCTCTCTCTCTCTCTCTCTCCCTTACAAATAAAAGAGAGGAACCAAATTAAGACCATAATTCAGTAAGAAGAAAAAGCCCATACTCTCTTGTAGTATATGGTCTAAATTATTCAGGAAGAAAAGAGAAGAATAAAGAGTTGATGATGAATATGTTTCTCCCTATACCTGTGGCCATTGAGCAGTGTCCATGGCTGATCAACTGGAGTAGTACAAGATGAGCAAAGCTGAAGAAACTGTTATCCTCAAAAAGAGAGAAAAATTCACTTTTTCTTGAGACTGGCTACAAAAGCTGGAAAGAAAAAAGAATGTTTTTGAGGGGGTTTGTGTGTGGACGTTCTGTGTATGTATGGCCCTTGCTTTATGTGTTGGGTGTATGAGAGAGAGAGAGAGAGGTTGCTTTGTTTAATTTATATAATATACTAATTATATTCTTTCTTATTCATTTTAAAGTATTTTATTCTAAACTTCCGAATGGGAATAATTTTTGTCTGCAGATTTAGTAATTTAATATGGTTAATTTTGTAGAATTTAAAATGAAACTTTGAGGGTGGCTTTGGATGCACATATCTCTTTTGGTCTAGGCTTTAATTCTCTTTTCTGACCAGAAAACACGGCCAAGTCAGATCAATTCATTCAATTAGCTAGCTAGCCAAGTTTCACTTAACTCAGCTATATATTAACACTAGCTCCTGTTTGGAAAATTCTACAGTACAAACCTTGCATTTGATGAAAACATCTTTTTACTTGTAAACGTTAACTGATTCATTTTTCACTATTAGATATATATTCTTCGTGAAAATAACTTACATGTCTCCGTGTTATGGGACATGTGGTATCACAAGAGAGAAAGAAAAAGAGAGAGAGAAAGAAAGAGAGATAGAGAGAGAGGGTGGGATGGGGATGCCAGCTGGTGTCATTGGGGTGCAAGCAAGTTCTTCTCATTCTTTGTTATCAAATTAGATGTGTTTGTTTTAAATCTTCTTCTCATTTTCAGCCAAGGGTTTAAATTTCAAAATTTTCGGTGAAATTTTGCTGAAAATTTCGATTTTGAGAGGGTCCGAAATTTTAACACTGATTTGACAAAAATTCGAAATGTTTCGGCGAAATATTCAAAATTTCGAACACCCGAACAGCCAAATTTTTTAAATTTCAGAGAAAATTTGTCGAAATTTAACGAAATTTCAACACCTGCACAGCTACCTAATAACCCAGCTAACCAACTTATCTCACCTGCACAGTCGAGGGAGAAAGAAAGGGTGGCGAGAGGCGGTAGGGGGGAGATCGAGGAAGAAAGAAGAGGTGGCAGCAAGGCAGTGGTAGAGGGGAGATTGAGGGAGAAAGAAGCGATGGCAGGGGGCGACAGAGGGGCTAAGGCAGGGGGAGAGAGAGATGATGAAGAAAAAGAAAAAACAGTGGAGCTGAACTGGAGACTCAGGGGGAGAAGAAAGGAAAAGAAAGGAAGGAAAAAAAAAGGACAAAAAAAAAAGGAAGGAAAGAAAAAGAAAAAAAAATATTAAAAGCTTTAGGATTGATTAAGGTTTGGGGCCTTTGGGCAATTGTAAAAAAAAAAAATAGTTTGAAGTTTTATTTGACCATTTTGAAGTTTCGTTTTATTGTTTTTAAACTCTAAACTAGTAAACTAGCTATAATATATTTATATATAAAAAATAATTTAAAATACCCTAAAGGACCTAAACCCTAATATCATATACCATATCCTAAACAATATAAAATATAGATTATAAAATACATAGAGTTTAGTATATAAATTATAGAGTATAAATAATATACTAATTTTATTTAACAGTATTTGTCTCCAGCGTGCATTATATTCATCTTATATCACATAAAACCTATTATATAATTTGGTTTCTTCAATTTTTTTTAATCAATTTAGTATACAATATGTTAAATAAATATATAGTAAAGTTTCATTTAAAATTTTCATATTTTGATAGCAATTTTCGTCTAATTTTTGTTGAAATTTAAAAATCTTTGAAATTTTCGTCGAAATTTTCATTGAAATTTGCTCGAAACCTAAAATTTTATTTCTTGTTTTTAGCTTATTATAATTTACACATCCTCGCGGTAAATACATGAAAATTATAAAAATATTCACTTTGAAGTGACAGGAGCTAAACCATGGATTAAGCTTGATTACCCTTTTCTTATCCTTGTAAGTTGTTTGTCCTTTGGGACAGGCATGGATTAAGTTTGAGCTTGGCTTGTTCTTTTCTGGGAAAATAAAGTGAACAAAAAAGATAAATAATGTTTGTTATAGCAAATGCCCTGTACGGAAATAAGGACAAACCTGCAGCTTACCACACAATCCATTTTGTGTTTGTTTTGTTTTAAACTAGGTGTATAATGTATTACATTATATAACTTTTTTTTTTTTGGTCGGAGTCATATATAACTATTCAATGGGTCATATTTAATAGACCAAATATGTGTGTGGAATTGAGGTTTTTGATTTGTGGATCCACAAATCTGCAACTACATGTGTTCCTAGATCAATGGTACGTTTTAGACTTTTAGTACACAGTTGCAAAGCTAACAATTTTGGGTTGGTACAAGTAAGAGCTAGTCTATGCTATGCCTATGAACATGTATGGGCTTATTGACGAATAATACATATTGATCACTTTACTTTGAGAGACAACCAGACTCCAATAATTTCTATATCTGTACATATCATCATGCATGTTCAATTGTTCATGTACAAACCCTTTATGCATGAAGCATCTAAAATGATGACTCAGCATTCAATCCAAGGGATATGAATATGGCAAGGCCTGTTGGTAGTGCTACTTGCCACATGGGTCACATAGTACCCATTTCTGTAGCTCAATGTATAGAGATCAGAGTCTAATTATATAGCTAGGAATTGATGTCTGGAGTTATAATGTCTGGGAATTAAAAAGGCATTTGACCACTTAAAAAGAGGATTCTGATCGATCATTTATATGGTACAGCACACAGCAATGCATCTTGTGATCACCTATGAAGTCTTGCTTTATATAGAAATTAACCATGCTTATTCTAGGTCATCTAGGACATGGTCATATTGTCTTTAATTAAATTTTGAATTATTTTTTTTAATTTCTGTGCAAGCGAGTAACTTTTTTATCGTTTTCACCGAACAAATGAAAATAAAGAGAAAAAAAAAATTTAAAATACTCTATATCACTAAAATTACAAGTCATCACGTATGACTATATGATTGAGCAATAACTTATTTATATTTTTTCTTATAAATTTATACTCTATACAATGATCTGTATGAAATCATGTCATAGAGTAAAATAGTTCTGTAACTTTAATACCCTTTATATATTGTTACTAAAATGATCCATAAACATAATAAAAGCCTTCTCTTTGATAGATTTGTCATAAATTTGAACCCAAAATGGATGCTATATGACTCTTTTTTTTGGCCGGGAATGGCATATGACTATATGTGCATAAAATGCAGGTATGAAAAAGCGACTTGACTGCATAATTACTAATTTTACATTTCCTTCAACGCCGACTTAACAAAAACCCATCACTTTCAAAAAATGACTCTCTAACATCAGACTTGAAAAATATATATATATATATATATATATCTATACCTCCAAATTAAACAGTGGCAT
Organism: Dryas drummondii; assembly: GCA_003254865.1. NCBI lineage: Eukaryota > Viridiplantae > Streptophyta > Magnoliopsida > Rosales > Rosaceae > Dryas > Dryas drummondii. Next base: position 978,128 of record QANW01003914.1, read on the forward strand.
TTTCTGATAGTACTTGCTAATTCTATGGCATTAATGAAGTTAACTACGCAAAAGAGATGAGCTTGCTGGCTTTTGTCTAATGGAAGGTTGATAATTAACGTCACGACATTGTCATCAAGCCTAGATTCATAATCTGAACATAATATATAAATTGTCTCATAAAAGAATATATATAGAGTATATAGAGTACTTCAAAAAAAAAAAGTTTGGAATCCAAATACGTATGAAGACTTACGCTTGTGACGTTTTCGCCGGAGATTTTTATCAGCTAAGGTTGAGGGTTCAAATCCCTCATTCTGCTCTACCTCGTATACTGATGAAAGATCGAAAGAAAGTTATAGAACATGACAACAAAGATTTTGAGTCTCAATTTTTAGTAGAGCATTCAAATGCTCAAATATTGAATGTTCAAATGCTCTATCCGTGTCCAAAATTTTAGGGGTTTATTTTAAATGTTTTGTCTAATGAGTTTAGATAATTAATTAAGGTATTAACTCTCTTGATTAAATATGTGGTCTAAATTCACATTGAGATTAGTTGGTGTGACAACTAACGAAAGAATATAACTTGCGAAAATATATATATATTATATATATACTTAAAAAATAGACGGTCTCGTTTAACTCATTTAACACTTATTTAGTGTTAAATGAGGGGTCACCTTGTGAGGTCCACAAAAGTCGTTTTGTGTTAATTCGAATTGTTTATTTTTTACATCTTCATTGATAAATCATCTTTGCAAAAAATCAGTCAAATCGAAAATCGTTTACCCGTTCGTTTAAGCGGTCAAAGTTTAAAACAAATGAACAAATAATAAAAACACCTAAACTTTGACCGCTTAATTGTACGGGTAAACGATTTTCGATTTAGCTGATTGTTTGCATGGATAATTTACCAATGGAGATGTAAAAAATAAACGGTTTACATTAACACAAAATGATATATGTAGGCCTCACAAAATGATTCTTTATTTAACACTAAACGAGAATTTCTTTATTAAAAGGCCTTTATATATATATATTACACACTTTGAAAATCGGGATCAACTCAATGATACCGTACATGCAACTACTGCAATTTCGGGTATAATGATGCGTAGTCCTATATTTTAAAGGGGAATGTGTTGAAGTAATCAACCAATTAATGGGAGATAGATAGATGATATTGCTCAGGCTAAAACTCGGTCACTCCAAAGTATGACACGTACCTCCACATAATATTTTCATGACATCAATCTGAGAAGAGCACTTATATATCATTAGCATTCGAAAATAAAATATGATAAAATTAATTCTTGCATTCCAAGCATATATACAATTATGTTGCTGATCATTCGTCTTCTAGTTTAATTCACATCTTATTTTATATATTACATCAATTACCACCCAATTAGAGCTTCTGATTACAAATGAATGAATTGTTGATAATTACATAAATGTTTTTTCTTTTGTAAAACAATCTCATACGTTATTTAATTGTGCTTGACTCCTTAACATAACCATCCCATTACACTTTTTTGCACTTAATTATAACAAGTACAACAAAGAGATAACACGTTGCACTTCTTCTCCAAAATGGAATCCAAATCCAAAAATGCAGCAGCTTGGAAAAATGAACTCTCAACCAAACATTCCCTTAACCTTTCACATGCATATATTATTATGCATAGCAGACTCGGTAGTTGTTTCATGCCTGAGTGTTTTTCACAGGCATCTCTCATAATGTGGATGGTCTCAATACATTGAAAGGCCACTTATGAGAGATGGACATGTCTGGTAAATGACTTTGTTTCACTTGTCACTTAAGATTCCACAGGGTTTGTGCTTGTCAAGTGAATGAATGACACGTGGACTATGCACTGATCCCCTGACATCTAGCTTGAATTGAAGCTGATCAATGATTGAACTTGGACGGCTCTGATTGGCTGGGCCCCTCCTTGTAATCATAATCATGGCCTTGAAAACTTGATTGATAAAATGGGACCTCTCTGCCTCTCCATTCATCAATCATGTAGGGCCATGTGATATACATCTTTTCTTTCTGAACACAACTGCTGTGACATTATTAGCAATACCTAATCATATTTCCACAATGGCCCACCTAAATTCTCTACTCAAACTTCACCTGGCCCTATAGCTTTTGGAGCATGGCACGTGGGAAGCAGTCATTGGCTTGATTAATTATAATGCAAAAATACCTTAATATTTGGAAGTTCACTTCACTACTGCTATCCATTAAAAGTTTATTTTGTCACAATTAACTTTGCTAAAGATTTAAACTTTAGAGTGATGACATTTTGTCCTACTCTGTCAACCAATTAGCCAAAGAATTAATGAAAACAACTACATGTACTTGTAAGTCTTGTATATGATTGTCCCCTAGCATTTGAGTTTTAAAGACATGTTTTCAGCACTTTTGGAAGTCTTAGGTAAAGAAGGATTATTTATATATATGTATACTAAAATCAATATACAACTTGTATAGTGGCCAAAAAAAATATTCAACTTGTATAATGCTCATGAAACGTTTGGGAGAGATGAAAAGGAAAGTAACAAGAGTCCTCTCATGATAATTATGATTATGAGGAGAAAATTAATTAGTACTATTGACTCATTATTATTAATTGACGTTAATCATAATTATCGTGAGTATTGTGTTTATAATTTTTACTAGCATTGTTGAAGAGTGTTATTCGTGTTCAAGCTTGATAAAAGAGTATGGCTAGGTTTTTCTGAGGTTTTGTGAAACCAAATATGCATTGAGGAGTCTTGGGAAGGAATAGAATACGAAAAGACAAGGTGCGATGTATTTTTTGAGATTTTTTTACTTTTTAAATAAAAGTTAATGGTATTAACAGAGTTAACTCACTGTTAAGAAGGAGGCCATGTGTCAAACAAATAAGCAAGTGATAGGGAAGACACAGAGATTTTGGTGACAGCAGATTTGGACCCAATGTATTCGACCTAGGGATGGCAAAATTTTCCGTCTTCGAAAATCCCTATGGGGATTGCCATGATTAAACGGGTATGGTAATACCATTCTCGTCCTCGCCCTGTATACCCGTTTAATAAAAAATTATATTTTATAATTACATTAAAATTTTTTATCTTAATTTTTGTTGTTTTTAAAATTTAATGATGTTTTTTTAAAATTTGGTATTGTTGTAATGTAATATGATGAATTTTAATGTATTTCATCTATACTATAGTATTTATATTGATTTAGTATGTTATTAATAAAAAAAATATTTTTTTAAAAATAATAAGGGTTTCGAATATCGGATAAATATCCGATTATTTGGCAGGGCGGGTATGGTATTGACAAACCCAACCCATTGCCATTCCTAATTCGACCTCATGCTCTCCAATGGGAGTTATGTAGGGGATCCCCATTTTCTAACGAACAAGCATGAAATCTTTCGAGCCAAACAATAGGAAAAATGAATTTTCAAAAGGTTATTTTTCAAACAAAAATGGTTTTGCTTGAAAAATGTTTTCCTTGTAAACAAACAAGAAGTAAAAATTTAAATATCTTCTTAAAATAAATACCTAAAATAAAAATGAAAAGGCTTAATTTCCTTAAAAAAAAAAGTAATAAACACAAATAAATAGTGGCTGTTGCTGTGGCAGAAGACTCCAACAACTGTACCGTACTAGTAATAGTGTAGTACTGTAGAAAACGGCGGCGAATAGAAGCCGTCAGATGTGGGGGCATCATCTCTGATGGCGGGACCCACACGAAAAAAAGCACCAAGTTCTTGGCCTATTGCCACGTGTGCTGTTACGATGTTGAGGCCACGCACAGCCATTGAAATCTCCCAAACAAAAATGGGCGGTGGTGGTGGAGGAGCGTTGTGGATGGGACCCACTCTTCTTGATACATGATGATGCGCATGCCCATTTCAATTCCTAACCCAACCGACGAAGGAAGGAATAATCCAATCGCTATTCACAGCCGTCCGATCTCGAAGAACTCGTCCCAACCCCATCCCCTTTGCCTACCTAGGCAGATGATGTCACGTGAGCGGCTCGTCTCTTGACGTGGACCGCACGTGATAGTGCGCAAACACGTCAGCACAAAGGATTTTTATAGCAACTTGGACGATGACTTTGTCATGCACAATTGCACATCCCTTTCGAAACACATCCATAGTCAAACTGAATTTAGATCAATGTGAACTTGTGGAGTTGTGGGATTATTCCAGCCGTCCGATTAGGCCAGGATTCCTTAGAAACTAGCGTGCAAGATTTTGTTCGGGTCCCACTAAATCTTACTTGATAAAACATCTTCTCTCTCATTTTTTTCATGAACAAATATACAAATTTGAGATTTGGAGTCAATAACATAACATTTATCCAATACTAATAAAATGAGCAGTACTAGAGCTACTAACTAATATCTTAACCCAGCCTTTTAGATTCCAACTATTGTGCCATAATTTTAATTTTATTAGTGCTAATTGGACTCGTTTGATTTTGGTCGGTTCTTGACATCAAAACATTGGAAATAAATCCAATTACATTGAACTTTCAAAAATTGCTTCCAATCCAGTTTTACTAAAATGAAAATTCTATTTGGTTGGTTTGGTTTGAAGTTTGCACACACCTAGTTGTGAAGTTACTATCTAGTAGTCTCCTTAAATGATGATTTGATTCACAACCATTAAATCATATAAAATATACATATATGAAATATAAAGTAGGTGAGATGTATCTCAATCATTCATATTTAGGTTTTAAAAAAGTAGTTCACACTAAGAATCCTTGTAGTAGAATGATTATGTATAAATATGCTTTCTTATCTATATATGTTAATCATAATTTAAATGAGAGGAAATAATTAAGCCAACATAATACCTTAAATAGTGAACATATATTTTTAACTTTAACTAGATTGGGGTCCTGGCCAAAAAAAAAAAAAAAAAACTAGATTGGTGTGGTTAACCTTGCGAGAGGGTGAAGTTGTGCAGCATCAAACACATGGCCAAATCTGTGCAATTCAATATAATTGGCTACAAAAGCATGGAGGGGGCAGCCTATATGGCTATATATGCCTTTAATAGAAATGAAGGCCGGTGTGTAGGCCAGTGGACTCAAAAGGGTCCACACCACCTACATTTCCCTAAGCAGCCTAGTTTGCAGGTGAAAGTATGCAAGTCCTAGGTTTTCAGGTTAATCTTTGGAACCGATCCACATGCTAATTCATGCCGATCAAGATTGAAATTATAAAAGCAAAAAAGTAGGGGTTAAAATATGGTGGAATACTAGTTTTTTTTTTTACTTCTTCTCCTCTTATTTTATATGCAGTGTAATTTCATGATTAAAATATTTTATTTTAGCATCTAATTGTTAATATATAAATAAATAGTTTTTGTAATAATTGAATTTTCTATCTACTTATTTGATAATAATTAAATAACTAAACGAATTTTAATTTGATAAAGATATTTTTAAAGATTAGTAGTACGTGTGACTGATATATTTATATTGTGACCACTGACCAGAGATAGTGCAAGAACTATATATTTTGATTTTTAAATAAATAATGCATGTACAATTAATATTACTAGCTTAATGCATGCACGTACGACACGCACAACACAAGAAGTGCATTAATTTTCTTTTATTTGCTAAGTTGGAGTTGGGATTTGGCATGCATGCCTAGTTGACCTAATGACCTCTATATATACAAATTACAAAAGGAAGCACAGAAAGCTGTTTTCCACGTGTTTATATATATAGTACGTTGGGATTTATTTCATTGTCGGATTAATTAATTCCTAATTAAATATATAATATTTTTGTTTATTAGGTGGGTGGGTTGGTAGGTGGGTGGGTAGGACTATCCTGCACCAACATTCGTGGATGCTATGTTATGCATAACAATGAAATGATCTCTGGTCAGATTAAGTCAACATAAAATAAACAATCTAACATTACGTGCATATTTTATTTCTATTTGTTAATAAATGTAAAATTTTAATTTATCTTGTTTAAATATCGCAGCATGGGTATCCTGATATTTGAGGAGGTGCATATATGCCTCAAGACCTTAGAAGTGTGGTGCTTTGTCTCATGTATGTAGGCATAAGTGGGACCTTAAAAGGGTGGTGCGTTGTTTTATTTATGTAGAAGTAAGTGGCCGGGGTCTATCGATCCGCTTAGCAAATTCCTTCAGTAACTCAATTTACATAGTAATCTATTTTATTTTTAAGCAAAAACTAAGGTGCTCGTTGAGATGTCTTAAAAAAGATTGAGATTGGTAGTTAGTTTTATTTTTCCGTCCTTAAAGAATAAATTTCTAAAACCGCCGTTGGAAATTCATAATATTATGTGGCTAGTGAACCATATTACGTGACAAATGAAGCTAGTCTACTTATTATATTAATTATAATAATTCATCTATAAGAAATGTGATCAATTGTCACTATCATTTAGTTGCACAGGAAGGGGTGGCAATTAGGAACTTTAGTCCCTATTGTCCAATTGTCACTTATTTTTGTTAAAATCGAGGCACTTTAGTCCCTATTTCTCAATTGTCACCTCTTTCTGTGCAACTAATGAAGGTAGTCTTTGCTCACATTTTTTATAGTAGTGCACCCGTAATAGTTTACAGACATAGTGTAAACATGCCATTCCCTTTAGCATTTTTGCAAGGTGATTTAGTATGGATGATGGGGTTTGAACTGAGAGTAATCTACTTGGAAGACTTGTCCAAAGTTGCATGAATTAGGAATAGAATTGCTTATAATCAAGTAGTGAGCCATCAACAGTGGGGAATAGTACTGTGATATACCAACCGTAAGAAGATTGAAGGGCCACAATAGCTTTGAAAAATTAGCACAACCCACTTGGCCTTGGCCTGATTAGTGTGTACTGTGACTAGTACTGTCTAGTACTGTCTAGTGTGTAGGAGGGCCTCACCAGCGCACTAAGCCTAAAATGCCTCCAAAGAATGGAGCCCCAATATTCTCCCCAAATAGGGCACACAATTACTACTACTTCTGGACCACCAGCCCTGTGGCTGGTGCCTTTTCTGTAAAGCTTTCTTCTTAAAACGACATTACATTGAAAAAGCCTTGTTTACTTGTATTATTCCAACTTATTTTTCTCTTCGGTTTGTATTATTATGCTAAGATCGACCGCCAAGACGGTTTGAAAAAATACCTTTGTTTTTTGTACACTTCTCAACCCCAAATGCATGGAAACAACTCCCACATCTCTATTATCTTATTTTTCGATTCCCTCTAATATAACAAATGAAAAAAAGACCGTTGGACACGTTTTAACCATGGATTCTACTTTCAGGCCAGCCTGCCAGGACTCCTAAGCCAGCTTTGTGTAGAACAGGGCCAAGGCCTGTTTCCTATGGGCTTTTTCTTTTCTTGGCCATGATCGAAATTATATTGGATGGGGAAAGTTAATTTCTTGTATCTTCCATTATGTACGTAGCTCATGTTGATCAACTACAATGAATGAAAATACCATTTTAGGATTAATTGAGTATTAAAAAATTGTGGATAATATAGCAACGAAAGGTTGAGAGGTTGGCACTTGTTCAAAGCACCAGCCTACCAGGCTTGAATCTTGAATATTTCTCAATAGAAAGGGACCAAAGCTCCAAAAGGTGGTATATGCTCCTCTCTCGAGTAGCGTTTAATCAAAGCATGAGGAACAATACTTGGTGTTGTAATAGTACACGCACGCAGGCACACGTTAACTATAGACAAGTTCATAATGATTAAGATTTAAGAGTATCTTATTCTTAAACTTCAGCTTCTTAATTTAAATTTTCATTTTTTTTAATATAAAAATAAAGTATGCATAATCATTAATCTTTTCTTTTCTTTTATTATAATCCGGTGGAACTTAGAAAAATAAGATGACAAAGGCTAACAAACTCATCACGATCAAATTAAGTTCAATCACAAATCTTAATAGAATCTTATGTGAAATAAAAATTGAATTCCTATAAAACTATGTTTTGATATACAATAATTAATTTTATCACTACATGTTCATTGTCAACCACTTTAATTAACCTTCCTTTTCAAAATCTCTCAATCTAATACCAAGTTCTGACCTTGAGAATTACGGGGTAGTTCGAACCACACTTCAACTAAGCTATGTAAGTTGTGTAACTGTATGTAAAATTGTATCTAAACTACATAGATAAATAGTCAAGTGAACAACGTACACATTAAACGATTAGGATTCAATATCTTACATTGAAAAATATAAAACATCTTAAGCTAGTGTAGACACATAAATTTTGGTGATATAAAAATCACTAGACAACTGCTTTGTGGTCAATAAGTCAAAGTTTAATCGGTCAAAGTCAAAATGACATGTGTTATGTGACTTATAAAATTATGACATGTGGCACATAGCTCATCCAAATCAGACGGTTCCAAGCTAGGGAGGACACGTGGCAACATCAGAAAGGGACTTCTAATTAAATCACGTTGATGGAAAAAATGGCAAATTGCCCGTTAATTGGCTCCGATTTAAATCAAGCATTAAATTAGATCAATTAATTTAAATTAATTGACTCTAGTTTAAATTAAGCTAATCAAATTAAGTTGATTGGTGGGTGATTAAAATCAGACATTCAATTAGTGCAATCAAATCAAACTGATTGGTAAATTCCCAAATTATGGGAATTAAATACCCAATCAAGCCAATCAATTTTAAATTGGTATCAATTTAGTTGAAATTCTCTCTAATCAAGACCGTACTTTTGAAAATTAGGGATTTGAAATCAGGAGCCTAGAAACTGCTTATAAATACTTGGCTCCAATTGAGAAGGGGAATCCCTTGGCCAAAGCAAACTCCCAAAAGACAAAGAAATTCCCTACACACTTCACCAAGTTTGTGAGAAAGTCAAAAAGCTCCACTCAAGTGCTGACCTTCTCGCCATTGCATGCTTGTTCAAGATCAAGTGATCATCACCCTTGAATCAAAATTCAACTTTGGAAATTGAATCAAAAAAATCTCTTCTTGTAGAGAACCCAAAACAGAGATTGTAACCTTGAATCATTAATACAATACATTTATTTTGTACACATGTTCTTGTTTATTTACTTTTGCAGGAATCGTGATTACAGCTAGTATATAAGCTCTTGAATACAATTTCTTTGCTATCCGTTTCTAAAGGTAAGCTCTATTTATATATATGTTGTTACTGGTTTGTATGTCAGAGCAGATTTCACCACACAAATTCGCAAAACAAACAACCTATATAGAGCAAGATTGAGATGAACTAAATTAAGGGCCGGTTACTCTTATATGAGTCATATATGTACCCTAAACAATTTTATACCATCTTACATGACATTCATACATTGGACACTAAAAATTAAAAAATAAAACCTAAAAAAGAAAAGAAAATATCATTCTAGTAAAGTAATGACACATCAGGTGAGATACAAATGTGAAACAACTAGCATTATTGATTTGGCTAATATGAGAAAGTTACTCTTATTTTTAATTATTTTTAATTTGTTATCGCTTTGATATCTTCCTTGATTAGAGCTCTCTTCAATAAATTTTAGTTATGTATTTGTCCAAGGCAAATAGGGAAATGGGACAAAAGAAATTCACAATTGAAACTTTATCATATGATCCAAAATGAAAATTTTCACCCCACTCACAAAAAATCATGAATTTCAAGATGCACCATTTTGAGAAGACGAAAGCATATCTTAAAAGCAAGGTCTACATCCTAAATGTTTGTGGGGGTCAAAACATAAATGTTTAATTATCACTAATATCTTGTCAAATAATTTCAATATTGTTTTATTTTATTTAACCATTTCCATTATTAGAAAAATAGTATGAAATTATTAGATTGTGTACATATATATACACAATACATATATTAAATCTTCATATAATTTGTATGTTTATTTATTATGAGCATGTTAAAAAAATTATTGTACGTTTGAATACTATGTTTTCCACATTTGTTGCACTAATCATATATAATCATCATCAATTGTTTTTTATTCTTTTTGTAATACCTAGTTCTTAAATATTAATTTTCTTGTTTGATTTAATAGAGGCTTTTATTTAAGAATTTAGGCTTTGAAGAGGTATGATCCTTAAAATAAAGGAAACTACAAGAATAAATTATCAAACGTTGTAGTTTTTTGCAAGTATAAATGTGGGAGAAAAATAACATACAAAAAGTTGGGCTAAGGATAAGATACAAAATAATTGGGTTCAAATAAACTCAGTCTTAAAAATAAAATAAATAAAGGAATATAATCAATTAAGTACAAAAAAATAATAATAATAATAAACTCGATCTTATTACCAATAACCATAAATAATAAATATCCAAATGATGTTGTGAGGTTTGAGTTATGTGGCATTTGATTTAACTATAATATTCACAAAAATAATATAATAGAAGAAAAGACATAAATTGTTAATCTAAAAACAGAAGTGTTGAAGTACTATCCAAAAAAAAGCCCAAGAAAAAATGTAAATACAAAAGTTGGTATTCTACAACTTATATTAAATTTATTTATTTTTTTTCAAAAGTTTGCAAGAGTCATGGGCCTATTAGTCCCTTCTACGTTCCCACCTCGATCTGCCTAAAGACAATAGCAGAATTTTTTTTTTCTAACAGTTATGCATTACACTTTTGTTGGGCCTCTAATCCTTCAAATAGAACCTATCCTACAACATACATGCAGGTCAATGTCTACCTATGACTCCATCATTGACCACAAACATGAATCAACCCTCCTAATTAATTAGTATCATGGTTCTGCTAATATTACTCACAGCCAAATGTTATGGCATATATGCGTCCTACTTTGACAGGAAAAGCATTGCATGGAAATTAAAGGGAAATTCATAGCAATTTGAATGGGAAAAGCCAATAAAATCAACCCTTAATTCACTACGCCACTCAGTATGTTTGCCAATTAACTCCCAACAATCACTAATAATGAAGTACTGGTCGCTTGACTCATTTACAGAAAACAAAACCAACTTCTCACAGCTTGGTTGGCAATGCAAATCAAGGCATGTTCTTAAAATCTTGCTTGAATGCATGGTTCTTCGATCATCATCATCAAGTGGTATCAACACAACCTCAAAAATGGAGGAAGACCTTCATTATCGTTAAATTTGTTTCCCTTCAACGATAAAAAAATGGAAGACATACAGTTAAGGAAATTAATCAAGAAAAAAATGAACCACCATAATTGACAAACACAAACCCGCAGAAAAACCCAATAAATGATAAAGAAGAAAAAAAAAAAAAAACAGAAAAAACCTTTTTGTAGTCGAGTAGAATCATGAATTCGCTTTTATTGTTAGAGGTGGGGTTGAATTAACTCTTATGGAAGCTAATACTTTTTGCGTTGTAATTTCAATTTGATTATTAGTTCGATGCTGTTTTGATTGAAATATTGTTTTATATATCGTCCATTGTTTTTACTGTATGCATCATTCTTTGATTTAATTATAGAATTCGTAGTTAAAGACAAACAAAAGTTGTAATCACTAGGATCATCGATCAGATCCTACATCCAAAACTGCAGAGCAGAAAATCTGATTGCGAAGTTGAGTTTATCCTCTTACATTTTAGCCTTTTAACAGTTTAACCGTGCACTCAATGCTAGATTGGTATCATTGTTTGCCAAAGTTCTGCAAATGAGTAGCCGAATTGAGAGAAAAAAAAAAAAAAAAAAAAAACACTCAATCCAATTATTTGGTTTAGAATTAAGGGTTGAGGGTTTAGGGAGGAGAGCAATTCATAGGAGAAGACAACAACAATTTATGGGAGAAGAATTGTTGTTCGGATTTTTTTTTTTTTTTGAGTGATCTGGACGTGGGTTGCAAAATATGAATATGAAGAAGATAATAAATTAAGTAAAAATTAAGACTTTAGATTTGGATTTGATTAAATGGTCTTTTAATAAATATGATATTAATTTCATATTAAAAATATATGATGGTGTATACTCAAAAAAAGACAAAAGAATGATGTATAATCGTGTATAATTTAACTTTGCCATATAAAATTAGGGCACATGATTTTTGCCCTAATAGGATATAAAATCTTTTCTCTTTCTCGGTATTTGTTTATGACTTTTATGTTTTTACAAACAACAATGCTACACTTACCACATTTTTGTACCACAATTTCATACCATCTTACATGGCATTCATACATTGGATACTAAAAATTAAAAAATAAAACATAAAAAAGAAAAAGGAAATACCCTTCCAATAAAGTAATGACACATCATGTGGGATACAAATGTGGGAAAAAAAAATGTGGGACAACTAACATTATTGTTTTACAAATTAGTATTTTACCATTTAGTCATCAGGTTGATTTTTTGGGAACTCACTAAACTTAAAAAAAGAGGTGTTCCTAACATGGGTTGTATGTATTTTTATTTTGTTTTTTAAAGTTTAAAATTCAAATAAATTGTTTTTTACACTTTTACCCTAATTATATTAAATTATTGTATGAACATAATATTATCCTAATCTACTTACTCATTCAACCTACTCAATTTCTCTCCACATATTCTTTTGTGCATTCGATCCATCTAGTTATAATCTAATAAAGTGGTGTTAGGTCATGCTCATACTTTTCACTCTTGCAACAAAAGTCACGCTAAAAACAATAGTTTGTGACCAACCATTAAAATAAGGCTTGAATTTCATGATAATTTGAGCTTTCAACACGGGCCCATTGCCATTGCTATTCAACAAGTCCCGGTTCAAAAATGACGACGAGAAATTCAAAGTCAGAGACTCAAAAGCGGGTCTTGACACGTGGAACGCGAAAATAAACACTGAGCTTGCTGAAGGCTCATTTAGTCAACTCCAATTTTTTATCGGTGAACAAAATCGATTATTTTTGTCTCTTTTTCTCTGTTTTTACGGGTAATAGTCAATTTAGTATTTTGTGAGAAAAAATAATTGCGAAGAAAAATAGATATGAAATAAAATTAGTTGTAAAGTAAAACAGTTGAGTGTTTGGTAAACTATATTTTCAAAAATGTTGTGAGTGTAAAAAATAGTATCAAAGTATTTAGTAAATATTAATGTAAAAGTGCTGTGATTGTGTATAATTACTAAAATGGACATGATGCTGAAAGTGTCATTCACATATTTGTTTGGTAAAAATAAAATATTTTTTTACTTATTTTTTAAATTTGTGGCTACAAATTTTTATTAGCATTAATTTTTTTAAGAACAACATTATTAAATAAGTATGTCTATTATTTTTTTAAATATATTATAATTTTAATTGTACAAATAAAATATCATAATTAATTATTACAATATAAAATATAACTAACAATAAACATATTTTTTAATTTAAAATAAACAAATAAAAATTATAGAAATCAATAGGGGTATTATAGGTAAAATAAAATATTCATTATTTTTGTGATTCACTGTAGCTTTCAAAAACACCTAAAAATCTGCTTTTTGTTTTTGCTGTGAGGAGTTGAGAATTATTGAAAAAAACAATTTTTAATTTTTTTTACCAAACACCAAAACTGCTATAAGTGATTGAGAATTGTCATCTACAATAGCTTTTTGGTCTTTCACTGCAATCCCAAATAGAACCTAAGTCTTTTCTGTTTTCTTATTTTTGAGGCTTTCGTAATTTACTATAATATTCTGTTTAAAAATATAGTTAAATGCCACTTTGGACAATAATGATATGAATTTTTTGAATAATGTGGACACCAAATTTGCTACATATGGATTAATAATGTCACATTGATTAAAAAATTAAAAATAAAAACTAAAAAAACTTTTAAACCTGTAAAAATAAAATTAAATATGACATCATTAATCCATGTAGTTTAAATTTGGTATTCACATCATTCAAAAAATTCACGTTAATATTGTTTACATTGACATTTAACGTTTTTATTGACAGAATTTGTAATGGATGCGCTATTTTGTAAGTTTCTATTAGTTATTGTACTAATATGAAACAATTTTTTGTTCATTAACAAATATGAAATACCCTTTATATTTGGTGGGTACATTTTGTAATTAAGCCTTAATTTTATGTTAATTATAATTAATAGTTTACATTTATTCACATGCACATTAGACAATTGTGTTTGATGGGTATAAAAATATGGAATGTTGTCGCATATTATAAAATTATAGTCTTACGTTGTGGTTTATAAGGTGTTTGGCCTCTCTACTCATAATTAATTGATTTTGATGAATACTCCTAGTATCAAAGTAGGTTTACTCACATATTAAGTTGATCGGTCAAACGTGTAAGAGTGCGTGAAGTGAGAATATAAAATGTTGTCTCATATTGAAAAATTATAGTTTTGTATAAGTCTAACTAATATAGATTTATTTACTTTCCTAATATATGTATTTCTACTTCTTTATATAATATTATATATATATAAAAGAGTACTCTAAAGCTAACCAGTTAGTAAATTACTTATTAATATATCAGCCGCAGTTTAACAAACTCAATATTTGGTAGGCACATAAGAGAAACAAATTGCTTGAGGTTTTCCAATATTTGGTCAAAGAGATACGTCTACCTAAAAATCACACAAGAAAAACGAAAAAAATAAAGAAGCCACTTCAATTTCCTGCCCACCATTTTGAGCCTTGTAATTAACAAACTCCCAACAAAAAAAAATGCAGATTAATTGGTTTTTTTAATTGTTAAAAAAAAGAGAAATTTATTCTCTTGAAGAGCGTAACGATAAGAAAACTTCAAACGATAAAAGAAGCAGAAGCAATAGTACAGAGTACAGACACTCCTCTCATGTTGCTGTAATAAATGGAGGGAAAAATATGTCGTGGTCAGTAAAAAGCAAAAAACCCCAAACCCAAGTCGTTCTTTGTTTTGTGGTTAAAAATAAAAAGGAAAAAAAAACCGCGGGATAAGTCGTTGGAATATGGAAGTACGACAACAAAGAACAATTTACAAAGGTTTAAGATCCGTACCAATCACCAAATTGAATCAGACACTGCGATTTAGAGAGAGAGAGAGAGAGAGAGAGAGAGAGAGAGAGAGGACACAGCATACAACACACAACGCAAACAACGAGCACCTTCCACTACTCCGGGACCTTCTCTCTTCTTGGTACTAACGCACAAATCGAGGCAAAGCCAAATTTTTGCCTTTTTTCATTGTTTATTTATTTACTTATTTGTTTGTACTTTTATTTTATTTTGTTTATGTTTGGGTTTTTGTAGTATTCTTTGCCTCCCTAAGTGGGAACTCTATTGCTGATGAGAGAGAGAGAGAGAGAGAGAGAGAGAGAGAGAGAGAGAGATTGGAAGGAGTTGGCAAAGTGGAAATCCCTATGAGGGAGTAGATTTCTGGGTTTGTGTTTGACCCAAGTTTGGTGGTGACCCAGGTGAGCAAAACTCAAAACTCAAAAGTCTCCCCTTTTTGATTCATTCTTTCTCTTCCAGATTTTCATGTGGTTTTTGGACACAATCTGTAACTGGGTTTTGCAAGATCTGTATTGGGTGTTTTGATTTTCTGCAGTTTATGGATTCTATTGTTGAGAATAAATTTGAAATTTCTGGTCATGGATAAGGAAACAGATTAAATTTTTTCTGCTATCTAGTTGAGGGTCTAAATTTTTCTTCTTTCCTTTTTTGTTTTTTGTTTTCATTTCAAGTTGTTGACTCAGAGTCTCATGGGTTGAAGACAAAATTAAGGAAGAAAACAGTTAATTGATGGGTAGTTATAGTGAAGAGCGTGAGGATCAATTTTATGACACACGGGAGGACCTCTCTTCTGTGTCGGATTGGGGTTCGGACTGTTCTGAGGATTGTAGTTGTAGTCCTTCGAGTTTCTTAAGGTCTGAGGTTTGGGCTCACAACCTGGGAACTGTTCATGAACGCCGCCATAAGTTCCTGAAATGGATTGGTTTGGATTTAGATCGGAATTTGATGATGAGAGAAGAACTAGAAGATGTGTTTGTTGACAAAATTGAAATGGGTATTGATAGAATTAAAGAAGAAAGTGGGGTGGTGTTGAGAACTTCGGGTTTGGAAGAGGGGTCTTGCTCAAGTCAGTCTACTGAGTCTTCTTCGTCAAATGAAGCTCGGGAGTCACTAGGAAATGGTGCTTTGGATGAGAATTGTGAATGTGCAATGAGGAATTTGAATGATGGAATGGATGTCGTTGTGGATGATTTGGGTCAGGATCAAATACCCAGCAGATTAGGTGAAGTGGGACTGAATCATTTGGTTAGTGTTGGGACAAACCATTCACCATCTCTTCTGGTTCAGCAATTATTGCAGAGAGAAGTTGACAACGCTAAGCACTTTTTTGATGCGAAAAAGAAAGCTAAAAGGGGATGGCTATGGAAATTAGGAATTGGGATGTGCATTGCTGATAAACATGGCGCTGCATTGAGCCCCATCAGTCTTAAATCTGCATCGGGGAAAAAGATGCAAAGAGTTCGAGTTCATCCAAGTAGGAAGCGGACTAAGGAACTGTCTTCTCTTTATTCGGGGCAAGATTATTTGGCTCACAAGGGGTCAATTTTGTCCATGAAGTTCAGTCTTGATGGGCAATACTTGGCAAGTGCTGGTCAAGATGGTATTGTGTGTGTGTGGAAGGTGATTGAGGATGAGAGAATCGACAAATTTGATATTTCTGATGATCCTTCTTCTCTATACTTCAAAATGAATCCATTTTCAAAGTTAGACTCTCCGAGTGTGGATAAAGAGGAGAAGAAACTGAGGAGATCATCAGACTCCGCTTGCGTCATTTTCCCTCCAAAGGTTTTCTGCTTATTGGAGAAGCCTCTGCATGTGTTCAAGGGACACAGCGGTGAGGTCTTAGATCTCTCATGGTCAAAGAAAGGGGTTAGTAATATTTTGGATTTTATTCCCTATTGTGTTTTTCCCCAAAGTTTGTGTTAGTTTACTGAACCTGATGATTCTAATGTTGTCTTCAATTAATTTGTGTGTGCTGCAGTTTCTGCTCTCATCTTCTGTTGACAAGACAGTTCGTCTATGGCAAGTGGGATGTGATAGATGCCTGAGAGTTTTCTCTCATAGTAATTATGGTGAGCTTTGCCACTTGTTTGCATTTCTTGTTTCAATGTTATATATCAATAACTTGGTTTATGCTGGTTGTCTATATTGGTATGATTACAATCCTTTCTCCCATTTTCAATTAGTCCTGCAATGCTTATTTATTGTTGTGATGATTGATGCAGTTACATGCGTGAATTTCAACCCTCTGGATGATAATTATTTCATCAGCGGTTCAATAGATGGAAAAGTTCGCATCTGGGAAATTATTCGTTGCCTAGTTGTTGATTATATTGATGTTCGTGAGATAGTTACTGCTGTATCTTATCGTCCTGATGCAAAGGTCTGTTGGATTTTTTTTGCCTGGCAATGAAATATTAAGCATGAAACTAAATGTATTTTGTTTACATAACTTTTTTACTTGATACCTACAGGGAGGAATTGTGGGCTTCATGACCGGAAACTGCTGTATTTACAACATCATAGGTACGAAAACATTTGGCTTGTAGTGAAACTCTTTTAATAGTATGCCACTATAATGCTTCTTCTATAACTAAAACCAGATTTGTGAAGCATAATAGAAAAATTGGGAAGTTCTAATAATTAAATGCTTTGGTTAATCTCCTTTCTTCCCTGTAAATCCCATTGACATGAGATGATTTGCAAAGGTTCTAATGTTAGGTCATTATAGGCCCTCTGTGCTTGAGCAATGTCCCAAACACCACACATTGCAAAAATAAAATGTCCTGGATTAGTATATGAGCTTTTTAGGCACCCTTCTCTTGCAAGCCAGTGTTGCAAGGGCTAGATCTACCCATGGGCCATTACAGCTTGTGTTCTTTTTTGGTATTCTGTTTTAGTAGATCATGATCATGGTTTCTATGTTTTCAGATAATCATCTGCAATTGGGTGCTCAGATATGCATACAGGGCAAAAAGAAGTCTCCAGGAAAGAGGATAACTGGCTTTCAGGTGGTTATGGCAAATTTGTTATGTTATTTCTATCATTTTCACTTCTTTATTTTACTGCTGTGTACTAATTTAATACAATTCCTCAGTTTTCTCCAAGCAACCCAAGCAAAGTTATGGTCACCTCTGCCGATTCAGTTGTCCGTGTAATTTGTGGGGCTAATGTCGTCTGCAAATTTAGGGGTGTGTATCATGTTGCTTTTTCCCCCCTCCTCCTCCAACATACTTCATATGATTAAGTTCACATTGATTCTATTGTTAACTGTTTTTATCTTTCTTCATTAGGTTTTCGAAGTGGAGGAAGCCATATGTCTGCATCTTTTACTTCAGATGGAAAGCACATTGTCTCAGCAAGTGAGGATTCAAATGTCCACATCTGGAACTACAATAGCCAGGACATGACCTCTTCACGAACGAAGAACATATGGTCTTGTGAGACTTTTGTGTCCCACAACTCATTGATTGCTATACCTTGGAATGGTGTGAACAACATGCCAGAAATACTTCCATCCCCTACATTCAATGGGGAAATGCCGGGAAGTAGACTTGATAATCAGTTAAGGCATCTCAGTTTTGATGAGCAAGTAGAACAGAGAAATGTGCACCTCTCTTCACCTGATTGCTTCTCTTTGGGTCGTGGTTTTTTGGAGTCCTTGCCAAGGGGTACTGCAACTTGGCCTGAAGAGAAACTCGTAAGCCCAAGTCCAGTGGTCGCTACCCCAACAATGTGTAAATCTGAGTACAAGTTTTTGAAGAGTGCCTGCCAGAGCATGTCTGGTTCCTCTCATATGTGGGGCCTTGTGATTGTAACCGCTGGAGGGGATGGACGGATTAGAACCTACCACAATTACGGGTTACCGATTCGTCGTTAAAATCACTGAGGCTGGATCATCTGGCCTCAAGCTTGCATTTTTTAAACAGTGGTTTGCATCCTTGCAATCACCGCTGGTATTGGTTTAAATAATTCGTGGCGCTTGTCCAATGCAGAGTGTTACTGACAGTTTGCTAAGAGAACCTAAGTGGGTTTACCTAGTGTGGATCCTTGAAGATTACCAGGTCATGCCAGGTGGCAACAGTTATCCAATTTAACTGCAGTCCCACCAGGTGTCAACAGTTGGCTGGGGGAGTGCTTTTGTTTTGTATTGGATCATCTAATACAAGTCAATTATATGATTCTTTAATTTGTTATGTTGTGAGCTCAGAAATTATACAAGGTGTCATGTGGCATAAGTCCCCTAGACTACATGCGTATACCATACAAGTGTGTATAATGTATTATAGCTTAGGTGTCTGCGGGGCATCTTCTGAGAACCTACATTCAGAAAGATTTGTATGTGTGCTTGAAATTTCATTTATGAAATTTTGGGTGGTTTGGGGCAGCTACTCACTCTCTCTCTCTCTGTTGTACTTCCTTTTCTTTTCATTGCTCTACAATTATTCCTTGGCTTTTAAGAAAAGGGTGATGATGGGTTGTGTTTTGCAACATTGCATTATATGAGGAAAGTTAGGCAACGTTAAGTTAAGCCCTCATTAATTATGATAGAAGAATCCGAACTAATCCCAGCATTAAGTGTCATAGAACTTCCTGATTTGGAAAGTGATACTGTTATGGGGAAACAAAGACTTATTTGAATATTGAAACTGTGAATCTGTGATTGTGATAAGTCTATGAGATTAGTCCAAGTGATGAAAGAAACAGGGAAATAAGTTATGGTTAAAATAGGTTGAGCCTCTGAGGTTAGTCTCAAGTGATGAAAGAGACTAAGCGGGTTAAGATAGGTTGAGAATTTGATCCCTTGTAATGTAACAAAAAAGAATGCGACTAATACTGAAAATGAAGATCTGCTATAATCAATAAATTAAGGGCATGCTAGTACCAGGAAAAAAAAATGTAAATTAAGAGCCTTCTTTTAAAAAATTAGACGTTGAGAGAAATTTTGGCCTGCATGCATATCAGAAACTTTTTATTTAGAAAGTCGAAAGAATGTATGTTCCATCCATAAAGAAGAAGCATGAAAAAGTGTATTGAAATCTGATATTGAGACACTGAAAGAGCATAAATATGGGTGGTGTAGGGCACCACAGGCTGCAACTGTTACGATATGCTAACTACTAATTAAGATATGCATGCAAATAAATTATAAATATGATGTGGTACTATTGAAATGAAGCAGCAGCCTGATGTGTGTGTGTGTGTGTGTGTGAGAGAGAGAGAGAGAGAGAGAGATCCATTTGGTTGTTAGACAGTGATTTTGTGAAAGAGAGTTTCAATATGCTTCTTTGATTAGTGTGGCACAATGAGATTATCAAATCATCTTGTTATGCTGATATAATATGAGGCTTTTGATTACTAATTAATCTTTTTTTTTTTTTTTTTAATGCGGTGGCTTCTTTTTCTCGTTTTTTAGTTATAATTGGAAACTAAATCGTTATGTTAGCTTAAGTGGTGAAAAAGAATAAAAAATGAGTGGGGATATATTAAGACTGAGATACAATAATGCTAATTGTTCCAACTTTTTTTCTCAACATTTGTATCCCACCTTATGTATTATTATTTTATTGGATAATGTATTTCTTTTTCTTTTTTAGGTTTTATTTTTTAATGTCTAATGTATAAATACTATGTAAGTTCAGAAAAAAATGTGGAATGTCTAGCATTACTGATTAAGATAGGTTAACAGTTCGATCTTTTTCATATAAATAAAAATTATAATCAAGAACTATAATTTGCCCTCTAAAATCCACCATGTACTTATACAGTTATACATTTATAGATAAAAGCCTTGTGAGAAATTAATTTTAGAGTGTATTTATCATTTTTCTTATAATTTATATACCAAATCAACAATACGTATTGCACGACCTCCTGGAAAGAAAGGTAGGTAAACAATTGATGGGTGGTTTGTAAACTTGTGGTTCATATTTTATATGACAAATTACAAAAAAGTCAATAAAAAGTTTCAATATTACAAATAAGTCATTATAAAATTTCTTATCTAATATTAGTCAATGATATATTTTGAGAAATACAATGGTCCAGCCCATTTTAATTACTAAGCTCAATTTACTTGATGATGTCATGTATTTTAGGGCATTAAAAAATACCAATTTGCCCATCTTTTTTTTTTATTACTTATGAGTGTAAAATTATGATATTGCCCTTAATTTAGTTTATGGTATAGAAATGAAGTGAATGGTATATAAATGAGGTTTAAAGTTTAGAAATGAGGTTTAAGGTTTAGAATTAAGGTTTCAGAGCTTATTCCCAAAACTCGAGAGCTAAATCCTAAGTCATTTTGCTACATAGCAGTCAAATACAAAGCTAATACAAATCTAAATATAAATAATAATGTATGTTTATTAATTTATTGTAATTCATATTTTTTTTCATTTTGGTCAATAGTAATTAAAATAAAACTATGAAAAAATGCATTGATTAAAATGTAATTGTGGAAAGTTTTATTGACTTATTTATAATTAGACCAATTTTATAAACCCTAAAATTCAATGATTCATATGTTAGATAAAAAGTTATGTCATGAGTTAGATACCAAAAAGGACAGAAAAGAAAAGTCTTGTTTTTTTGTTTTTTAAACTCAGTCAAAAAGAAAAGGTAAATAAAACAATGATAAGGACACAACAAATTAATTAGAAACAAGCAATACAGATCCAAATACATAAGTACATCACAATTAATTAATCTACGTATTGAAAGCACATCACATAATAGAGTTTAATTATAGAGCTTAATTATACATAAATATTTCTAGAATGTTCATAATGCTGATGGTATAAATAAAATCCAAGAAGGGAATTAAAGAGGGTTTGTGCTTTTATGGTCTCTTTGCCTCTCTAGCTGGTGCTGTTGAGCTTGTTCTGTGGCTGAAGCTGAGTGTGTGTGTGTGTGTGTGTGTGTGACATGGGAAGATCACCATGTTGTTCTAAGGTGGGGTTGCACAGAGGTCCATGGACTGCCAGAGAAGACACATTGCTCATTCAGTACATCCAGTCCCATGGTGAAGGCCATTGGACGTCTCTGCCTAATAAAGCTGGTAATAATTAACCACATAGTAATCTACCCCTTTTTAGATTTGCTTCTCCTTTTTTTTCTCTGTTTTGGTTTTTATAAATTATATATTTATAATTTGGTTGTGGAAAAACCAACTTTTTTAGGACTTCTTCGATGTGGGAAGAGTTGTAGGCTAAGGTGGATGAACTATCTCAGATCTGATATAAAGAGAGGCAACATAACTCCTGATGAGGATGACCTTATTGTGAGGCTTCATTCTCTTCTGGGCAATCGTTGGTCTCTAATTGCTGGAAGACTCCCGGGCCGAACTGACAATGAGATCAAGAATTACTGGAATACCCACATCAGAAAAAGGCTAAAAAACTCAAAATGTATTGGGGAGCCCAAGAAAAATGAACAAGAAGAGGTCACAACAAAGACCAAGGTTCATCTCCCAAAGCCTATCAGAGTGTCTCCATTGTCAATCACAAAGAACAATATGGTTTTTGGGTCATATAAGCAAGAAGCTGGCAGTCATGATTCGGAGGTTTCTAATCGTCATGATGAGTCTTGGTCTGGTGAGATTAAAGCTGGTGATGATAATGATTTTGGGGAGGCCTTGGTTTGTGATAATATTAACGATTGTGTTGATTTTGTGAATCCAGGGTATGAAGGGTGTGGCCCATCTGGTGCCTGCTGCAACCAAAATGCTGAGCCTGCAGCAGCAGAAAGATATAGTACTCTGCCATGGAAAATGTATGAGGAATGTTTTCAGCAGCTTCTGAAGGCAGAAGATCATGTTCAATTGGACTCTTTTGTTGATTCCTTACTGGTTTGAATTATCAGTATGTGTCAAAGTTGGCTTTTCATGATTTAAATTGTAGTGTTAGTCATGACTGAAGCTAGAGTTGTTTAGATTTCACATGTCTACATTAGTTAATCCTCTTCTTTTATTTGAAAAGATGCTCCAAGATATGTCCAAAATCTTTTGCCTTCTGTCACAAGCTTTCATAGGCCTGCATAATTTGATCCCACTTACAGCTAGATAGAAGTTAATTTGGCTGAAAGTCCAAGAGATTCAAATTGGGCCAATCACAATGAATTATTAGAGGGCAATATTGGAGGAGGCCTAGGCTAGGGTTCCCTTATAAACAAGGTGCAATTAGTGTAGACAGTCATACTTGGATCCTATATATAGTTGCATAGTCTATAAATGACAAAGTAATGAAATTATTGAGCTAAGGAGTAATGTTAGGGCGTAAAGGGATTATATTTTCCAATTACATTAGCATATCGTATTATGTGACAGAAAATGTGTTAATTAACTAATAATTGTAATATTAAATGTAATAATTAACAGCTAATGGTATTGTTTAACAGTTCATATAATCACCTAATGGGCTGAGAAATGATGGTTACTCTAGCATTATTCTTGAGCCAAGTGATGGGGTGGAGGGAGGCAGGGAGCTCCCTCCATGGATGCTGAAAATGGGACATCAAAGTTTCAAAATGCATCAGCAGCCTTCACCGTTCTTTTAATATTGTATCCTTACAAATATACATAAAAGAACACAACAAACATGCATGATGCATGTGGCTGAGAAGGACTGGTTCACCTATCACCCTTTGCCTTGTACAAGTAGGTAAGTGGAGCTGTTTTTGCAACGTCACCTTCAATCTTAAGGGGTTATTTACTCTATTGTGTACAACGTGTTTGTTTGTGGGGAAAAAAAAATTATCTCACTAATTATATATTTGAAGTTTTTGGATTTTTATATTTTTTTTTTTTTTGAGTTGGTAGTTGGTACCATTAAGATGTCAAGTAGTCATATATTAACATTTTAATATGTATGTATAGAAATTATCTGTGTAGGACAAGAACATATATGGATGTATATTTTTTAAAATAGAATTTATTTTATTTTACTTGGTGATTTGAATTTGGGACTCTCCTACTAACATAGGAGAAAAAAATATCATTAAATCACAAACTAGTTGGTTAAGTATTAGAGTTAAAGGACTTACGGTATACTACGAGAGTGCATCTGTTTTTTAATTTTTCCAGTGAACACTAGAGTTTTTAATAGAAAAATTTTATGCGCTTCCTGAGTAATATTGAGGCCTTTATCAAAATTCCACAAAACCCCTTTTCAATAATAATGCTCCTCTTATTTGGTCAATGACTGAACGCTAACGCAGTTTGATGGTGTTGGTGTTTTTGACAATTGAGATCTCCCAACACCTTCTTGCAATCTTGCCCATGCCTACGAATTACTCAATTTAGGTTAAGTGAACTTGGATTGGCTCTAGTATAGTCGACCTAATTTTGAACCTCTTACTATATATATAGGATTGGTTAGGCTACATATAAGTTTGATACTGGACTTGTTCAAAACTTTTTCATCAAGTTAATTCAGCATGTACCCTTAATGGTCATTCTACTTAGAAAAGCGACTTTATAGGTACAGCTTAATTTAGTACTCTATTTGTCCCATTGCAATGGCTTTATATCACTTTACAAACTACTCCAAGGTATTTTTGCACTATTTTCAAAAAGTGAATCTCATTGGAGGTTAATCAATTACAATTATTCTATACCACATTTATGGCTTGCCTTACTAAGCTATTAAATTTTGTTCCCAAACTGATTTCAGTTTAGCCCAAACCAGCCAATGAACTATGAGATCGAACACTCACCGACACTCTGGTCTATTTTGTACCTCATTCAGTCCAAAAGCAATGAACCTCATTGAACCAAAAAAATAAAACAGAGAACTTATTTGCCACTTTACTAGACTTTCCAATATGTAGCACACAAAGGGTACTTGTAGCTGTTACTTTGTTAGCCGTCGTGTAACCCGTTTTGGCAGTCATACGGCAACCTTTCCAAAATTATTGAAAGAGAGGGGTCAATTATATCATTCATTGCCAAACATATTAAAAACTTACAGAGGTGCAAGGAGTGCAGAAAGTTATTTTCAAGTCCATATTATGAAAACCCATTTCCCATTTTCAGACAAAACTAAATTCACTTAATGGGAACACTAAACATGCAAATTACTATAAGAGGGAAGACCCTTAATGAATATTACTAACAAATAGCATTGAGCATAACAACATAGTTTCATATACAGTGGTTACAACGTCAAGAACTATTGGCATCTATCTTCAGAAGGGCCACAAGTCTCCCCAGAGAGATTTTCGGGCTTGATGATGTAATGTAGGGTTCTTACTCTTGGTGACAATCACTCGCTGAAGCGCACCTTCTGAACAATCTCGTTTGGTTGATCGACAAACATCCATCGTGACCTGCCTGCCCCTCCGAACAGGCATAAAGAGAATCCTACCCCAACCACCCCCAAGATCAGCATTACCTGTTCCATCTTCCTCCTCTTCATCATTATCATCAACAACATCAGTTTCCATAACATCAGAATCATAGGTAACTGGATCTGGTTCTTCATATAGAATCATGTCAGCTTGTTGCGAGCTAATTATGTCCTCTGTCAAGGTCAAACACAAAGCATTAGAATTAAAGAAATCAAAGTTTAGAACTTCCCAGACTGATGGTAATTAATGCAAGTTAACATATCATACCGGAGACAAGTTCATAATGGAGCTCTTGGCGATGTTTTAAAGTAAGAAATGTGCACATGTTAGACATACCATAGTCAATTTCAAGATCTTCAGGAAATCTGTTAGCATGTTGTTCCTTCAAAGTCTCAAATGTCATACCATCAAGAGGCCATGGTTCCCTGTTCAGAATAACAATAGTGAAACCATCAGAGAAAACATTCAAAACATAAAAGTTTTTATGAACAAAAGGACCTGAGACTGTAAGAGAAGAACATATTTGGATCAGAGTAATTTGATTTGAAAAACTATTGATCAGCATAAATCAAAATATTTATGATTATAATCATTTAATTAAGATCAATGAAAGTTAAAGTATGTGTTTAATAAGAAAGAATCTGAGTTCACCAGAACCAAATTATGTGACGAAAGATTTAGCCCAACAAATCTGCCTAAAATGAAGGGATGGTTTTCATGTATCATATATGGCAGTGTAGCTTTATGAGATTGGATTTTGAGCATGCATTGTCAAATAAGAATGCATCCAATCCACAATTTTGGATATAACACAAAAAATACTAACCGTGGTCTTTGTCCTCGCCTGACAGCAATGAAGCTAAATTTCTCATCTTCAAAGCCACGTAATGGCTGGCCACCCTTGGAACGCTAAAAAAAGGTCAAATAAGAGAAGGTGTCACCAATGAATAATTTAATAATCACTTGTTTTAATCATAATGTAACAGCTCTTGTTTCCAAATGAAACCCCCACCATCCCCCCCGGACACTAGGAAAATATAGACGTTCCTCTACAAATGTCTAGCCATTGGATTTAATTCAACACCTGCCTTTAAAATCAGTACTAAGGTTCACATAACATGTTAACCACATAAATCTTTCAAGAACAAAGAGGGTAGGTCATGGATTTAAGGAGGAACCTTGTATGCACGCTGTGTAGATGTCCTCTCCAAGCGCTGAACAAAATGACAATATTTTCCAGCTTTCTCCAGTGGACATGGTCCATCATGAGGGCACTGCATCAAGAGAACTATAAAATAAAATGAGAGAATTCAAATTTAAAAAAAAAAAAAAAAGATGGAGAAGTTGGGCAACATATTAATTTAGAAAGAGAAAAATATGGGCCGAATATATATTATACTCACAGGAGCAACTATATATGCACCACTTTTTTGAGTCACTAAGTTCTTCGAAGTTTCATTGATTCCATCTTTAGATTTACGGCATTTCTGAAAAGTCATGATTATTTCATTGTACATGAATGATAGAAAGAAAAAAAAAGCATGATTGGCACATAAATTGAACAAGCATCCAAACTAAAATTTCATCTTAAAGAACAAGGGTAAAAAAGAAACAACTTACCCTTTTTTCCATCCATAATATATGCGACCGCATCTGAGATATGATATTAGACCCTTGTGGTGTTCCAGGTTCAATCAAAATCTAAGAACATATGGATTTTTAAGGAAACCAAAAGGTAAATTTATTAGGCTGAAAATTTGGAAGGTCAAAACTGAAAATTCCCATGAAAACAATTATAACATGGCAAGTGATATGATTACAACTATTTCTTTCTTTTGCCCCTATTTTCCATAATCATTTGTCAGAAGAGTTTTGAACAAAACTAAGCAAAAAAATTAACCCCACTTTTCAAGAATAAAAAGCACTTGTTATACAACTTTTCTTTAATAGCAAAAACTGTGGGTGCATAGGCCTATGCACCCCTATTTTTTTGCTCTTCTTGAACAGTTTTAAAAGAAGTGCTATTCTTGAAAAGAATGGGTGCATCTTTTGCCAATTTTGTTAAAAACTCTTGTCAGAATAGCACAAAACATATAATACTAGATCCCTTAGTCCATGGTACAAACATAGGATCATACAAATTTCTTTGTCATGAAATCATAGTGAAGCATTAAATTCATCCATAGGTTGAAAGTATACCAGGACATCCCGTGTAAGATCCCAGAGCTGGCGTACTACAGTAATTCGATCCTTCAGCGATGGTATCTCTCCAAGCACATAGGACTTCACCCCATAGCAACAAACATCAGCTATTATTAGTACCAACCATGCCAAGGCCAACATGATGTTTATAATTGGTAGAAGTTCTAGATAAATACAACTTACAGCAATTACAAGGTCATGTTCTCTCTCTGACTTGTTGATACTTTTAGTCAACGATTGGATGCTCTCATAACTATGAATAAGTGGCAAGTTCTTCAGCCCTAAAATAACCATGACATAAAAAGGTCAGAATTTTGCTTGACCCTATGACATTCTTTGAGAATGCATGAACCATCGCAACAGGGACAATCAGAAGTTGGTAGATTGGCCCTTTAACAACTGTAATTCTACCAGTTGTTAACAATTATCTTTGCAATCTTATTACTGTATATTAATCGTTAAGAATATCAATTAACTAGTTGGAACATAGAATCTTAATCATTAAGAACCTTGTATAAGGCTCTGGCCTGCACGCTGCATTGATTGGGATGGCTCCACTAAATTAACTTTCTCCAAGGAATTTGGCCAGACTTCTCGTAGTGCCCTACAGCATTCCATTCCCATAATGTCAAAATTCACAGCCACAGACAAACGGAAATCCAATATTCTCCTGTGAATGAGAATCCAAAGATAACCAAATGAACTTCTCACCAGAAAGCTGAACCTGTTCCAGCACCAAAATCCAACACTTTAGCCGGAGAGAAATCAGGCAGTCTTCTACGAACCTGTAAAACAACAAAACACAAACATTTTGCTGAAAATTATCCAATAAAAAACAAAACTTCAGAACAACTCTAACTCTAACTTTCACCAATCCACACTCAAAAGGAACAATAACTTCCACCCAATTGAAAACCAAATACATCTATAGAACAAAGTCAAGCTAAGCACCTCATTTCTAGCAAACAGGAACATCACTTTCTCTACTTTCCTCCATTTTCAAACAGAGAGGACCAACGCCCATAATTCAAAATTATGCCACATACCTACATAAAAAATTCCTTAATTTACCTCATTGAGGACTCTGTAACAAGCAGAGAACACTGCAGGCATTCTGGAAGCAACATAAGCGATGGTCTCATCGTCTCTGTAGGTGAGACCTATGTCTCCATAAGAGCTCTTGATCTTCCACCTCTTGGATTGGTCCACAGACTTCAAAGGGTCCTCAACAAGCTCTTGTGAAGTCGCTGAAATAAGCTGCGCGTTCACGTCCTTGATTTGGCTGAACGATTCCGATAGCCTCAGCACCTTCCTCTTCATGTGGGGCTCGTCTTGCTCTAAAATCCCAAACCCATAGATTGAATTGCATTATTTTCGCATATAGATATAGAAATATACACTTTTAGAGAGAGAGAGAGAGAGAGAGAGAGAGAGTTGAGACCTCGGAGGTACTTTTTAATGGCTCGGCGGAGACGGACGGGGGCTGTGAGGCAACGCTGGGACTGTTTGGCTGCGGAGCGGAGGGTTTCTTGCGTTAGAAGCTTGTGGGCAGTCTCGGGGATCAGGGTGGTGGCCATTTTCGGTAGGGTTGAGCCGTTTGAGGAGGAGCTTGTTGAGCCTCTGTGACTGGGAATGAAAGAGAGCTGGTATGGTTGGGTTTCCTTAACTTTCTTCAGGGGTTTATGGGTCTTCAGGGTTTTAGCCTTTGGGCTTGGATGTTGAGTGAGCCAACATGGGCCTAACAAGTGGGTTGGGTTTGTAGTGATTTTGGGTATGTATCACTAATAGTCTAATATCATGAAATTTGAACCCTTCTTGAAAACTTTCTGTGAACAAAAAATGCTAGACTCACTTACCAAATTTTCTTAAAATAATTTTAAATATCCCACTAGGATATAGTCGGGTTGTATAGTATATAAGTCTTGGACAATTGTCCCTTTATAAGTAGGTTTTTAAGGATGAATTAAGCTCAAAGTCCATAATGTGTATTCTTAGGCATTTGAGTCCGACTGATGCATCCTGGCAATTGGGCCCGATAACTCGTTTGCCCAGATATAGGTATATGTATAATGTAAAAGATCATTCACAATTTGTCTGTTGGTGAAGCAAATACAGGATCAACTTAATTGTATTGTTGGCTTTGTGGCTTTGTGATTTTAAGGGAGTTATAATCTATAATACGAAAGTCACCACTAAGGGAAGTTGGTAACTTGTAGTTTTTGCTAAAGGCTGTAGAAGTTGACTAGCTAGCTTCGCTAGTGTCATTATTCTCAACGTCAAGATCATGTGTCACCTCTATATATGCATGCTAGCTTTTATTTAATTTTTTGTTTATAACTTGTATGGGCTAAAGAATAGAGGAAATTCGAACGTAGAGATAAACAGTCTTAATTAGTAGCGTTTTAAGTACCATTAATTAAGGAGTTATGCAGATGGGGAATGGGATATATAGATCATAGAATATAGTTGCTGAAAATCGTTAAACGCCTATATATCATGAATAATCAATTATCGAAGGCTAGAAGAAGCCGAAGTCTTCAATTACAGACAGTACGTGTCATAAACTGTCAAACAGTAATAATCAGCATGCATGGGAAAATTGGCAGAGAGGCTTATCGGGGGAGACAGACTCTGTCTATCTTTGTCTTTGGGAATTCGTGTGCATGTGTACATGGAAAACAGGAAGCATCGATCAAAAAAAGAGTGAAACTTAAAAGTTAGCTAGCTAGGCACCTAGAACCACTTTAATGCATGCCTTCCTGTGTTGTGGCGCAGCCTGTACCATGCATTGACTATTTGACTACAAAGCTAGCTATTGCAATTGACACTTGACAGAGCTAGCCCTCCTGTCTCTGCTTCGCAACAGCAGGTCTTCTTTTCTCTTTGCCTGGTGAATTGGCATCAATATTATTATTTACCACCAAAAGTGTATTATTGTTATTTTTGGAAAAGAAAAATTAAAGGGTGATGATCAGAATTAGGAAAGGGAGAGAGGTATTTTAAAAGGCTCTTGATGAGTCTTGAACTACTTCCTTTCCTTCAACGCATGCATCAGCCACCGCGCATGTTAGTAGTAGGCCCCATACATACTATATCGTCCCAAAGAAAGAAAGAAAGAAAGATACTCTTCAAATATTAATTCAACCACCACATGCAACTAACCCACCCCCATGTTCTTAATGTCCTCTTAATTTCTTTTGTTTATATACACGTACATTTTCCATAAAGAAAATTAAACCAATATATATTATGCTATTCAATAATTATTATATATTTAATCCAAACTAGGGTTCCAAGCACTTTCATCTTCAACCAAAGTCCATAGCACAACTCTAATTAATTAATTCCATGATATAATATCTTTTGTATCATTATTCATTACCAATCCAATCTAATACCAGCCTCATCTAACCCCAAACATGAGATATATAAAAACCAACACATGTACAATACCAACTTGCACTGCTCTATCATGACTTGTTCCAACTAAGAAAACCATTCATATATATATATATATATATGATATGTATTGCATACAATAGAATACATCATAAGCTTTCCTTTACCACTATACTACTAAAATCTACTATATATAATAATATTTATATAAATACAATCAAATATTTGTACAAGGTATATATATTTCGGTGGATATTCCTTCTTCTTTTCTAGCTCTCCCCCACGTACAGGACTATCTAAACATATATGCTATTATATATATATATTTAATTAAACAGACATTAATTAATTAATTAATTAATTAAGAAGTAATTATAATTACCTGGTAAGATGCTTTTCTGTTTCTCGATCTCTATCTTTAATTATCTATATATATAAATATATAATTAAGGGATGATCATATATGATCTGGTTTCTAATCTTTTAATTGGTCTGCAAAAATAGCACTAATGGAGTCTTTGGACACCATGATTTCAGAGGCGGACCACAGCCGAGCAGCTTCGCTTAAGTTCGACCCCAACTTCGACGGCGTCGTTTCGTTGCAATCCGCGAAGTACTTCCCCGACACGTCCTTCAGCCTCGGATGCGTCGCCACGTAACACGTCGTCGCCGCCGCCTGAGGTATCGTTTTCAACAGCTTCGAAGCCAACAGAAACGCCAAATCTGCAAAAATTAATTTAAATATTTAATTTCTTCAAATTACTACACCAAAAATAACTAAAAAACTTTTAATTTCTACATTTTCGGATAATGAATAACCAAACCTGTGGCGAGTCCTTCACGTTCTCGGGTGAGTCGGGTCCGAACGATTCCTGGATGGACACAGTTTACGGTCACGTTGGCCTCCATTTGCTGATCATTTTAGTAAAAAACAAACAAAAAATTAGAAATAATAAATTTTAAAAAAATCGGAAGGAAAAAAACAAAATTCACTTTTTAATTTATATTCGAGTATTTGTCTTTAATGATGAAAATGAAGCACCTTGAGTCGCCGAGCGAGTTCCTTGGTGTGCAAAACGTTGGCGAGCTTCGAGAGCGCATACGCACGTGTCTCGTCGTAATGGCTGGTGAGGGAGGACCCAGACAAAATTTCCCAAAAAAAAAAATCAGTCAAACTCTCTCAAACACACAAGTTTCTAATTAATTAAAATGAAATGAAACTGCAGTTCCCGATTCTCGGCCGCTCACCTTCCGCTTCGGCTTATCTCGCCGAGATATCGGATTGTATCGCCGGAAAACCAGCCGTGAATGGCCGACGAGACGTTCACGATTCGGCCTTGGACGCCGGTAGACGCCGCCGTTTCGGTCAATTTGTTGAGCAGCAGCTTCGTCAGTAGAAAGTGACCTGAGAAAAACCAAAATCGATCATGTTTAATTAGGTCTGATTCATTCGTTGACGACTAATTAAATATTAATTTTAGTCGGCGGTAGAGTAATAAATACCTAGATAATTAGTGGCAAAGGTCATTTCGATTCCGTCTTCGGATATCGCGTGCTCGTGCGCGAACTTCCCGGCGTTGTTTCTGAGATATAAACCAAACAGAAGCAGCAGGTTTCGTTATTTTTCCTGCGTTTTCTCGGCAACCAAACAGATAAGAGAGAGTATTGATTTTGAGAAGTTTGTGGAGTTACATGAGTAGATTGAGAGGTAGCTGGAGGGACTCGAACTCTGCGACGAAGTTCCGAACGGAAGTGAGAGAGCTGAGATCGAGCGCCATAAGGATGATCTCCGAGTCCGGACACTCGGAGACGATGCGAGCCTTGGCGTCCTCCGCGGCTTTGAGGCTCCGAGCCGGGAGGACCAGCCTGGCTCCGCGCTTGGCCAAAACCCGAGCCGTCTCGGCTCCGATCCCCGACGTCGCCCCTAACAATAATGAAAATCAATAATCATGATCATCGCAAACTGATCGTAATCGGACGGCGAGCGATGATTGCGCGAATTGATGGAACGAACGTACCTGTGATGATGGCGGTGATGGAGTGGAGGTCGGGGGAGGTGTCGGTGACTTGCTCAGCCGTGGTCTTGGAGCCGTAGCCGCTGGCTCCGGCTGAGCCGATCAGGTACATCACCGTCTCGAGCATTTCTTTGGTTTGTTGTTGGTCGATCTTGTTGTTCAAACTGTGGTTGATTCGTGACTTAGCTAGGACCAGTGAGCTAGACTGATTTGACTACGTTGACTGTAACACGTACAAAAAACAAAGACAGAGAACCAAACCAAGTAGTACGTACGTGTTTGGTTATTAACAGCCTTGCAAGTACTAGCCGATTTGTATTAAATAAACGACGCACAGAGAGAGAGAGAGAGAGAGAGAGAGAGAGAGAGAGAGAGAGAGAGAGAGAGAGAGAGAGAGAGAGAGAGATGAGTGCTGGACTGCTGGTTAATGAGTAGCAGAAAAGAATGGATTAGATTTTATAGTGGTGATCTTCTTCTTGGCCTAATTGGGTGGAGAAAGAGAAATCAATGGAGTTCAAACTTAAAGAGAAAGAGAGAGAGAGGATTCCATATTTGTCAGTGATTGATCGAAATAGATTAAATTTAATCTTGCATGATTGGATTAATTAATTGATTTCAGTTGGTTTTTTTAATTTGTGGGTCTAATCCAACTAATTACTTTAATCAAGAAAACAAATTAACTTACTCATTCATGCTTATTTATTTCTTTTTATAAAATAACAAATATTGTTTATATCGGTAAGAGGTCGGGATTTTAATCAGTTTTCTTTCTTTGGGAAGTGAAAAGTATCTAGCATCATTTAGACATTTACTACTACATCTTTTTTCAAGAATCCAAAACATTAAATTTAAGATATCATTTTATTTGTTTTGTGATTTTCTTTTCTTTTTTTGATTGAAAAAAAAAAAGGACTAAAACCTGAATTCTTGTCATGAGTGTGAAAATAGGTATTCTATAAATTGAGCTATAAGCCATAACTTTTTGTTGATGCAAATATGCATGATCTATCATGATGTATCTTTTGCATTTATTGGAGATATCCAATGTTTCTAAGATAATAACCCGCACAATTGTCAAATTAGAGATAAGATGAGCATAAAGAGAGTTGTAAATTCAAATGTCCTAGGTTTTAGCTTTCACGAATAAAAAATATATTCCAATTTACCATGATTTTTTTTTTCGGTGAAGTAGAGTTTACCGTAATTTATGGAGAAGAAGCTTGTACTGAAATCTAAAAACCCTAAAACTTAGGCTCCGTTTGGGATTGCGGTAGAGTACCCAAAAGCTGATGTGGATGACAATTCTCAATCACCTACAGCCGTTTTGGTGTTTGGTAAAAAAATAAAAAACTGCTTTCTCCCACAATTCTCAACTCCTCCACAGCAAAAACAGAAAGCAGGTTTCTAGGTGCTTTTGAAAACTGCAGTGAATCACAACAACAATGAATATTTTATTTTACCCATACTACCCTTATTGATTTATATAATTTTTATTTATTTATTTTAAATTAAAAAATATTTCCATTGTTAGTTATATTTTATATTGTAAGAATTAATTATGATATTTTATTTGTACGATTAAAATTATAATATACTTAAAAAAAATTATAGGAATACTTATTTAATAATGTTATTCTTAAAAAAATTAATGCTAATAAAAATTTGTAGCCACAAATTTAAAAAATAAGTAAAAAAACATTTTAGTTTTACCAAATAAATAAGTGAAATACATTTTCAGCATCATGTCTATTTTAGTAATTATACACAGTCACAGCACTTTTACATTAACATTTACCAAACACTTTGATATTGTTTTTTGCATTCACAGTAATTTTGAAAACATGGTTTACCAAACACTCAACTGTTTTACTTTTTCACAGCTATTTTACTTTACAACTGTTTTTTCTCACAGCTGTTTTTTCTCACAGCAATACCAAACTGGCCCTTAAACCCACCATTTTAAGAAAGTTATCATTTTAGGGTAAGAAAAAGTTATAATATAATGTTTTCCAAACTAATAATTTGCTTGGTCATGTTCTTTCATATAATCTATCTTCTATCTATATATTATAAAACATTTGAAATTTTATAAATTGTTGATACTTAATAAAAATAATAATCGAAAAAATTATACTTAACAAAGATAAATTGGTAAAATAAACTAAGTAAATTGATAAAATAACATTAAGAAAAACATGTCCTAGAAGATAAAAACCACTACCATAATAAAAATAAATAAAAAAATCCATTCCTACGTACGTACTAAGCAATTTCTATTTATTTAGATTTTTTTGTCCGGGTATTTAGTTACTTTTATCGAATTGAAAACTTTGTAAATGTGAAGATCTAAAAGGAATTATTTTCTTTCTTCGAGTTTAGATATATATTTACTATAAACAAATTATAAGCCAATAAAAAAACAAACCGATTGAGACGAGACGCTAGTATAAGAGATTGAGTAAAATATTTCTCCATTTCGTAATTTTTTTTATTGTATTTGTAGATAATATTAGTGTTATATATATTTGAATATATATATAGCTATATTATCTACAAATACAATCAATTGTATTCGAAAAATTGAGCTGGAGTGGAACTTTCTATATCCTATTGAGAATGTGGACAAACAGCGCATGGGCATATGGCTAATGAAAAAACCAAGTATGTTATAATTAACCTCGAAATTGCAAGGGCACAAGTGTCTAGGGAGAGAGAGTGTGTGCAATTGTCAAATGGGAATCGCACGTGAGGTTCCAATTTTTGCAGATCAGTCAATGTTGCACCCTCGAATCTTGCATTTTCTTGGGATAAAAAAGTCGCCTCCAGTCAATCATTCCTGTTCAAACCTCACCCTTTTCTTTTTTCCGTTTTATTCTTTTTCTATTATATTTTTGGATTTTGAATCAGTTTTATTGCACCAATATCATTCGTCTCTCACTGAATTCTATTTTCTTTTAGATTCCCAGCTTGTTATCGGTAATGGCAGTGTTATTAGTAGTGCTATTCCTACATTCATCACTTTCTTGGTCACATAGTTTAAGGATTCTGGTATTTGGCTCTAGTATTTCCCTCAAGTTGTGTCAAAATTATCTTTTTAATGAATGAGGCTTGGTTGGAGTATGTGTTGTAGGTTTTTGGTTTACATTCTTTGCCAAAAATGAAAAAAGAATGTTTTACATATCTACACCTCCACAGTTTTAAAGAATATATTACCAATTCAACCATACAAAATTGTGGCCCAAATCGATCGGCACAAATTTAGGATTTATTTTTTGAATTTTGGATGTCTAAAGTAACATTTCTACACTATAAAGTAATGAGTATGTTGAGAATGAGATGAAAAATATTGCTAATTGGTTATAGGAGGTAGAAATTTCAACGTGTTATAACACGTGGATCAATTTACATTCTCTGCTAATCAATTCACTTTATATTCACGTAAGAAAAGATGAAAAAATTATAGAGTATAACCGATATACTGTTACGTGGTATAACCAATTCAACGTGTAAGGGTATTACTGGACGATGTGTTTATATTAGTAGGGTATAGTATTAATAACATCTATTTATATTATAAATAAACTGGTTATACCACGTGTCAATATAGCGATTATACATAATAATTTTTGAAATATATGGGGTAGTTGTAGTTGTAGTTGTGCTGTAATATCCTTGGAAAATCCGAATATGATGGTTAATAAAAGCTCATTTAACAAGGTCAAATAATTGAGCAAGAGAGTATCATTTCTTATGGCACGTTCGTTGTAATGTGGTATAGTTTCAGAAAGGGTGGGTAGAGATAGAACCTTTATTATTAGCATTATTATTTATTTATTAAGTAATATTGGCCAAAAGGTAGATAATAAAGGAAAAGAAGTATTGAAATTCAGCTTTTTGGAGCACTTGTATTTGTATAGCCCCCGTGCCCTCATGCGGGGACCTTATGACATCATATCCTTCCTCCACAACTCCATATATTATTAATATTGGAAGGATATCTGATCCCCTCACATTGCTGGTTCCCCCATAACCCATGCTCTTACACCATGGTGCTGCCACATGTCCAATTGTTTATTTTATACCTTTTGAGTGATTCATAAGTAAAAACTGCTTTAAAAGAAGAAAATAATCTACAGTTTTGGGTATAGTGTCAACTGTCAAGCATGAAAGAAGTGTGATGGATTAATGGTACGTCTTAAATGTCTCATATAGATGGAAATACAACATTTTGACATGATGTATATATTATAAAATATAAACTCTTGAATACTCCTTAATTTTTTTAAAAATTATTCTATATAACTGCTATATTGACACGTGATATAATCAGTATTTGTTATAATATGAGTGGATATTATTAATACTATACCCTACTAATATAAACACATCGTTCAGTAATACCCTTACACGTTGAATTGATTATACTATGTGGCGGTATATCGATTATACCCTATAATTTTTCTAACTTTTGACTGGTTTATTTGTCATTTTAAGAGTAAATTGCATTTGAGTCGACCAATCTCATTGTTTAATCAATTAAATTAATCACCTAGTTGTTATTCTTAGGGCCACTTTGGTATTGTTGTGAGAAAAAACAGCTGTTACGTAAAACAACCATAAAGTAAAGCAGTTGAGTCTTTAATAAACTATATTTTTAAAAGTGCTGTGAGTGCAAAAAACATTATCAAAGTGTTTGAAAAATGTTAATATAAAAATTATGTGACTGTGTATAATTACTAAAATAGACATGATGCTGAAAGTGCATTTCACTTATTTATTTGGTAAAAATAAAATGTTTTTTTTACTTGTTTTTTAAATTTTTGACTACAAATTTTTATTAGCATTAATTTTCATAAGAACAACATTATTAAATAAGTATGCCTATTATTTTTTTAGATATATTACAATTTTAATCGTATAAATAAAATATTATAATCAATTATCATCACAATATAAAATATAACTAACAATAGACATATTTTTTAATTTAAAATAAACAAATAAAAATTATAGAAATCAATGAGAGTATTATGTGTAAAATAAAATATTCATTGTTATTGTGAGTCACTGCAACTTTCAAAAACACCTAAAAACATGCTTTCTATTTTTGTTGTAGAAAGTCGACCGCAATCTCAAACGGGAAGCTTAGTCTGTATGTGAGCTTTGAATATGATAAATAATATTTGCGACAATGATTTGCCTCATTTGTTAGAGAAAACTTAAAAAATAAAAAAAGCAAATGTTAATCGACAAAATACCACATAAGATAATAAAATCATATATATTTAATTTAACCTATGTATTTGCTATGGAGATACCCCTTTTGTTTTCAAGGACAGTTTTATTTTACCTATGACGACTCATATGAGAGTATAAGTTGTATAACAGAGTCACAGAAAGTACTGTTGGGTTAATATGGAGATGAGGTCCCAAACCCCAAAAGCTTCCAGTTCATGAACCCCAAATCCATGTATATAATAAATAACATTAATTATGGTACTTCCTTTTACTTTAAGAGACCATCTGTAAATTTCGAAGGCCATTGAGGAGGTTTTGAAAGGAGGGGAAAAAGTGTTGTTATCCTGATCCTATCATGCTGAGTGCTGTGCTGACATGACCCGATCAGTGTCATCTTACTTTCATTGTTGCCATGGCAAGCTCTTTATGGTGTTGGGACTGCCCTGCTGGCTCTAAAGGAGGAAACCATTGTACAGCTTTCACAATAATTTTCTTCATTGTCCCATGTCCCCGACCTAATAGAGGAACTCAATTTGCAGGGTGCTTCTAAGTTTTAACTGAAATTCAACGCGCTGTTTAGTACTTTTGGCTTTCCAACAATTGCCCTAAGCTATATGTACACAGCTATAGCTTATTAGCCCTGTAACTTATTCTCACTTCACTTATTATTCACTTATTAGACTAAGATTTCACATACATTATACTTGTGATATTCTCTGTAGTTCCGTCGTTAGCAACACTAAGTGAGTACGAGATTTTATCAAAGAAGCTCAGTATTAGTGTATGTGAATTTTTACTTTATAAATCAATAGATGATTCTTTACTTATCCAACTTCAAATTACACACATAACTCTAATTTAAATAATTTATAAGGGATAATTTTAGCAAAATCATTCATATTATACCGAGTGTAGCAATTGACAATGTAACATTCACTTTATTCTAATTAAAGATTTTAAATTTTTTTTTTTTGCTCAATTAAGAGTTTTTAGTTAAAAAATACCAATTTTGAAGGACAAAAATGTCTATTTACCTAAAAACAATAAAACTAAACAATTAAAATAAAAAAATGAAAAATAATTAAACTAAACAAAACTGGGTGGGGGGGGTTCAAACGAGGATGGGGNTGTGGAATTTTTTGATTTTTTAGTTTCTTTTAGTTTTATTTTTTATGATTATTTTTTAATTATTTTTTAAGTAAAAAGACATTTTTGTCTCTTAAAATTGATATTTTTGACCGAAAACCCTTAATTGAGTCAAATAGAAAATTTGAGATTTTTAATTGGAACAAATTAAATGTGACATCCTCAATTGCGACAAGAGGTATAGTTAGAATACTTTTTCTAAAATTATCCCAATTTATAATAATAATATTGAGGTTCACACAATTAGGAAAAATTATTGTATGTATCTGATACACAGTTACGTAGTGTAACTAATCTAACGTGGTGTAACTAATTTAACGTGTAAGGGCATTATTGGACGGTATATTTATATTAATAAAATATAGTATTAATAACATATATTATATTATGATATGTTAAATTAGTTACATCTTCACGTGACAGTATATCGGATACACACAATAATTTCTCCAAAATTAGGCCCATAAGCCTTAACTCAAGAGATATGAGATAGCCTGATAGGTGAGATGAGTATGGCAAGGATAAAAGCTCCAATTAGGTAAGCCATTTCGAAATGAATCGATCAAAATCATTTTAGAGTAAAATTAAGGTTTTAAAATCAGTGGCTTCACCTTTAAGTTTGAGTGCGGCTTATTAGATTTTCTTCCTTTGATTACTAAATACTAACTAGAGACAAAAAAGTAAATAAATAAAGATGTTTATTTATTAAGTATTGGGATTATGGTCCCGTTTAGCTTAATAAGCTTAATTAGGTCACCTTAGTATGTATATATCTCTGTAAGTGAAACGTGTTGCACGCCAATGAAACCTCATAATCCCAAAGAACACTTCCCTGCATTAGACCTGCAGCTGGTAGTTGTAGCCTTGTAGGCTTAGTAGCCTAAAGTTGCTTTCCCTCTGATTTGTTTCCTATATTTTAATACACTCCCACCCATATTCAAACCTTGGATTTGGGTGTTTTGTTTAGTTTGCCAACTCTATTTGACTAATCAAGCCATTTGAGAAAAAGGACCAAATCCCATCACACTATTCATATAATAATGTGAAAAATCTTGGAGCCTTTGGTCATTGTATACTTTCCACTCACTCATTTCCCAATTCAAATATTAAAACCCCATTTTTGTATTACTAAAAACTTAAAAAGCATTTCATGATTAATGAGGTGCCATTTGAATGCTACCATGAATCAATGATTGCCACTCTCTACTTTGTACACCCGAATCTTGCAGGGTCCCCCCTTTCCCTTAAAGTTAGGGTTTTAGGGCTTTCAATCTCTTATTCTAAACTAATCTTCATGAGATCAATCATCCCTCCATCTCAATTACAATGTTTAATAAATCTCTAGTCTGAATATATATAAAATAGGTTAATGGGTTTCTTATAAAACAAGGTTGCATCATCACACCATTGTGTCAGAGTCCGGCCACATACCTATTGATATTTTCCCTCAATTTAGCCACCCGGGTTGCCGGACGGGAATGGGATTTTACCAAAAGACATTAGTATTAGTGTGTCTAATTTAATTTCTTATTATATCAATCGATGATTCTTCACTTTTTTAATATGAAACTGCGCTATTATTCTAATGGAGTCACTTTTCTCTGACAATAATCTTACCATATATATAACATTATGTTGTTAAATTATGAGTATTGATTATTGATTTTAAATTCTCTATACATATGTATTCATTAGTAAACCACATCATTAATGATATATACATAGAGAGCTTTCATTGAGAAATTTCTCATTCAAGACTAATTTAATCAAGATGAATAAGAAATTAGAATGCTTAGGAGAGGATCTCCATCCTCTTGCAAGATAAATAAGATAAATAGATGTGATCAAATTTTTAAGTAATTTCATATTTAAGATGCATTTCCTCATAGGAACACCGAATTAATTAAGAGAGAGAAGAAAAACTTTACTGAAAATAAAGGAGGTGAGCATATTTAAGTGGCTAACACTAGTGCTAATGGTATCACAACTTGGAATCCAATTGATTCGTGGGGAATCTTGTGTGAAGAGTTGTGTATTTTGGCTTTCTTTTGTCATCAAGTCATTATCATCCCCCAAAAACCAACATGACTTGCTTATCTAATTACAACGCAACAGCCAACATACTCTTAATTAAACAATTGGATCTCTATCATTAGAGGATCTATTATGTATCACCGAGTCACCGACCCACCACCCACTACATACACATACATATATATATATATAGGATTAGGCCCTAATTAAATCATTTTCCATTTAAAATTGTAATGAGTCCATAAAGATCAATGTCAATTATGTCAAAGATGAGTTGGAGTATGATCAAACAGTTATGCAATTTGATTATGAATAACCCTTTTGTTAGTCCATTCTTTGTCAGGATGTGGAGATGAATGTATTAAGTATTGGACAACTGACTCCACCAGCTTTGGAAAATTCTTGTACAATCAAACCTCCACCAATCAGTGCTTACTTGTAGAGCAAATCCAACTTTCTGTCCTAATCACAAAACCAATATTTAGAATCTTGGTGGAAGTTGATCCCCGAAAAGTATATCAGACAATAATCCTTATCACCTACTCGTGGATCAATAGGCATCGTAATAATATATTAATAATAAAATATTTTTTGTGAGCCATGAATTAACAGATTGTATGAGTCCACCAAATTAAGAAGTGGTATGATTGCATTACTCTCCAAATGTGTTTTAAAGTGTAATAGGAGAAATTGTCTTGTTAGATAATGTGATATGTTATGTTGTTAGATTGTGAATATGAACTATTAATCCGTAATTATTGTTTAGGTGTGTGATATAAATTAATAGTCGAACAATATAAATATCTAATAAGACGAGCATTACTTGGACCATAGTTATTCAACCCAATTCAATCCAGTTTAATGCTATGTAGTCACATAATAATGGCAATATATTCAGATGGTCTTGCAGGTTTGGGTCATTCTAGGAGCTTAGGCTTTGAGTTATTCTTGTTCCCTCCCCCTCCTGTCATTAGCTTATTTGAGGCCGACTGTATTGGCTGCCTAAGCCCAGATCTGTTTGTGGCTAGTTTTTGTGTTTGCTGGCTTGAAGCTCTCCTTTCTACCAAAAAAGAAAAAATAATGGCAACATATTAAATGCTTGAAATCAATGGTGACTTCTAACATACAGACTACAGAGGTTACAACTGAAATGCTTCTCCAAGACTAATTCACTAATTCACTTCCAGTGTGTTAAATTCATTCCTCTGGGGTTCTAACTCCTAAGCTAGTCAGCAAACTATCTTTCTGTCTTGAGGCCATCCAAACTCCTCCAAGAATGCCAATACAACTCCATTTGACCACCCAAAACCAGTCTGCAATGCAACATACAGAATCAAATTTAAACAAAATTATGTAAATATTAAAGTCATAACGCCTACAGATCTATTTACAGATATAAACAAGTCACCCTTCCATGGAATTTTAAGATGATTCTTGTGTGTAGTCAAATTATAAGTAAAGTGATCAAGCCATACCTGGGGTACATATTCACCACCACCTCCAAATTCTCCACACTTTTCCACATCATATTTTTCATGCATGGTGCCTGTTTTCTTGTAGGCAACATAATTGGTTCTGATCCACCTCACAGCAATGTCTTCTGCCACTAACTTTGCTTCTTTTAGTCCAGATCTTGCCAGG
Source organism: Dryas drummondii (assembly GCA_003254865.1). Classification (NCBI taxonomy): domain Eukaryota; kingdom Viridiplantae; phylum Streptophyta; class Magnoliopsida; order Rosales; family Rosaceae; genus Dryas; species Dryas drummondii. Next base: position 1,021,143 of record QANW01003914.1, read on the forward strand.
CCTTCAACTATCATGTGTTGGAGTGGAGCCCAACCATTTGGAAAGTCCCTGTTCTCACAAGTTCCATTGGGTCATTGAAAAGTTGAAGTAAATAGCTGATAATGAAATATGAAACTTTTTCCCTCCCCACTAGGACAGCCATTATCTTTTGGTCTCAGATAGGTCCCAAAATACTCAAAGATGGTTGAATTTAGTTTATTCATTTACCATTGTTCTCCTGATTTTGTCAAGGATGTTGCAATACCAGCAGCATGAAGCAGTCCTGAACTTTGAAGGCTTCTTGTAACTTGCTCTACCAGAGAAGCATCTTCACTCACACACAGGGAAAGAGCTTTCTCAGTATACATGGTATAAAACAAAATAAAGATCTTCTTTTATGTTTTGTGGTGCATGATATAGAAAAAGGCATCTAAATCAATATTTGGACTTGATATCTTTCAATGGTAAATTGTGGTATGCTTCCATGTTTCTTGGTTGATTTATTTAAAACAATAGTCACATATTCAGATGTAGCAGTCTAAAGCTTGTACTCAGGTTCAGAAGCACAAACCTGAGTAAAAGGACTCAACCCACAAAGGGATGAAGTTTGAAGCAAATACATTCTGATTTTGGTTACAAGCTTCCCATGTGTGATCTTCCTGTGAGTATCAATTAGAAGAAATTAAGATAACCACAGTCTTAACTGTCAGAAAATCAAAGAGTTTCGCAATTAGATACCGAATTGCATGTGCTTTTGCTGAGCCAGTAATCAAGCCATTGCCCCTTCTTTGCATTCCAGAAAACAGATTTTATGGCCTTATGTCTTGCTTCAGAAGCTTTCAAGAAGCGCTCAGAAGTGCCACTATCTCCTGTAACTTTTGCCAGGAAGGCAATGTCAAGTTCATTCTGCATTAACAGATAGGTATTTTAATGTTCACAGATTGTAATTTATAGGGCCCCTTTTGTTTAGAGTTCTGGGCCATACCCTTAGTACAAAGGCATTTAAATCAACAGGTAAAATTGATGTGGTAGCCAATGTTGTAAAATCCGAATGGTTTCTGCAACAAGAAAACAAAAATCTCACAACTTCATTATGCAAAATGTTAACATCCTAAATGTCAATAATTGACTCAGCCCTATGGCCCTTATCATTCAGTTGAAATAAATTATTCTGATCTCTGAAATCAAGTAAAAGTGAAAAATACCCCTTCCAACAGAACTAAAGTGGTTGTTCTCTAAATGTGGATTTGCATGCTTCTTTGACTTTAGCCTTCTCAAATTTAAAAATTTCACTTTTTATTTTTCTTCAGGGAATCAATGCAGAAAACATTACATAGTCAACGAGTCTTATCATCTTCTAAGCCCTTCCAAAATGTATGCTTTACCAACTTCTTTAAGGCCAGATTTTGATAGGCATAAATTAATTGCAATAAGAATACATTTCCTACAGAAACAGAATAGTATTTTCAAATGTACAAGCTGAACCATGGTTGTTTTAGGCACATGCAGTGCAAAATGGATAATATGAAGACTTACACCATATTGGATGGTGAATAGATTTTTAAGAGCTTCAGATGACAAACATATGCATCACATGACTTAACACCCCATGCCAAACAGTTTTCTGAAGAAACTAATTGATATTGATATGAAAATACTGTTGAGAAGTAAAATATAATGCGGTTGAAATGCAAAATACTTCCCCGTCCAAAAATTTACCTCATCCATCTTGTACTGAAATCCCATCCAGACTCGGCAGTTGAAGCTACTTCCCGGTAAAAATGCTGTTTCTCAGAAACATTCAAGATCTTGGAAGCAAATTCCTTGTCCTGACAGACATAAGATGTTAAAAGGAATACACTCTTTTTTCTTCTTTTTTTTCCCCACCATTGACATAAACAACACAAAATTGTTGCTAATTAAGCTGCAGAGGAGGACATACAAGGGTTGAAGATTCAGGCCTAGGTTTGTTCCACATTGCATAATATCGACTTAAAGTGTGATTCTGAGCTTGAGCATCCTGAATAGTTACCTTATGAATACCTACAACATCAGAAAATTAAGTAAAACTTGCAAAGTTTAAAACCTACCAATAAACCAAAGAAGAATAAGAAAACATAACTTCACTGCAAATATCAAACGAAGACAATCAAGAGAATGTAAACCTTTTGTGAAAAAATTTCCCATAATACCTGAATTCCAGAATTCATGTTCTCTGATCAGTGCAGGGAGAGACTTTCTAGCTAATTCCACATCACCTGTCCTCTTGTATATCTCATAAACCATTGCACTCAGAAGGGGTGGCTGGCTACAAAGTTTGCCCCCAAGATAAATTTTGAATTGAACTATAGATCTCAGTGTATATCAAGGAAATTTGCATATGTAAAATTTATAGCATAATGTCAAGAGAAGTACAAAAATTTACAAAGCATACATTTAGATTCCTAATCTTAAACCTCAGAATAAGAGAGAGTTTTCCAATCAACATAATACAACTACGTTCGTGAACAGAGAACTAGAGTTACAAATTTACAAGTGTCTTTTGCACTCTTTGGGTTCCTCATAAATAAAAAGTTAAGTTGGATTTCAATGGAAAAGGCTGCAAAGGCATTCTCTTGATATCAAAAGCATTAGTGCTGATGTTATAAATTGTATATACAGCCGTGTTCATTCCACATTGAACTCAGTGGTTAAGTAGTCTGTGGTGCTCATATAGCATCACAAACTTTTGAACATCAATCCCACAAAATTAATGCTCCAAGTGAAGATTACAAACAAATGGCTAAGGTACCAATTCATCAACTTTAAGAGACAAGAAAATAATCAGTACATTAGGCTTGCTTAAGTATAAACAGAAAGTACAAGTGATCAAAATGGTGATTGACAGATTAATGTCTTAAAGAATTCTTCCATACATGGAAAGTTATAAGTACTATGAAACAATAAAGCTACAGGAGTAGCACTGAATGAAGCATTACCTCCTGTTAGTGTAATATTTCCTTGCACCATTAAGGACATAGCCATATTCTTCTATTAAGGAAATGAGATTAGTCACAATTGATTTCGCCGTATCATACATTTTACTTGCTAACAATCCCCTGCACAACATATATACAATCATATTAACCCCAGTAAATAATACTCCATGATAGCACATTAAGTTTATACCCAGTAAATATTTTAGGGAGGGTAAAATTCCCCAAAATGAAGCAGCAAAAAAAGCATAATTTCTGAAATGTTGTACACAATTTCAGAGCATTAAATTTTCTACCAACTGGCCCCTGCCCCACGGAAAAAGACAAAAACCCACCATGCATAAAAGGGTTCATATGATTGTAAAAAGTAACATGAGTCAGGGACTCAGGGGGGTTGCAATCAAGTGATGATTTAATATCTCTACTTGTTTTAGAAATTCTTATAAATTGTCCTCACTAACCTTTGAAATTTAAATGTTGTCCTAGATTAAAAAGTGAATAAAGCTAATCTCATTTTATATGAATAGAATTAGATTCTCAATTCACATTATAAAATTACACCACTTTATAAAATTCAGAACTAGGATTAATGAAGATTTCCCAAGAGAAACCACAATGCAGCAGATGGAGTGCCATGTGACATGAACTGTCAAGCAATTCTATTAAATTTTGCCCCACAAAGGAAGAACCTAGGAATATCCTACATTGATGGCATGGCCAAGTACTAAAAGAAGAAAATTAAAGAACAATAGCATGATGATATATTAGTCCTTTATAAACACAGTTTTATATGGTATATCATGATTAGTGCATATGATAAAAACAACATGATCAAACTTAAAAAAAAGAAAGATCAAAACTTACCTAATTACCCAATAAGAATCCCAATAATAAACCTCTCTAAACCTTGAACCAGGAATCACAAACTGGTGAGGCAGAGGAAGCAGAGTATGGAACTCTGGGTTTTCATGTACCCCAGCAGAGACTTTGCGGCTCAAATTCTTCCAAAGGGAATGAACCTCCAAAGCCCAGGCTCTGACTTCTGGGTTCTTCACCTTGGGCAAGAACCCCTCAGGCTCCGGGACAAAATCCTCTGGCTCAGCGAACACTATATCGTCCCCTGCACCCTCAAAGTACTCCCTCACATAGTCTCTCAAATCCTTGGCCGGTACGGACCCATTTTCCGACTTGGGAAGTCTGTGGAAGGCGTCCTCGGTTGCTTTCAATTCGGACTTGAGCGACAAGTCGACGTACAATTTTGGGTCGAAGTTGGATTTTCCGAAGGAGGTGAGCGCGGTTTGCTGGACTCGTTCGAGGAAGGTGAGTAATGGGGTTGTGGGCTTCACAGGGCCCGAATCGGAGCTGAATGGTGAAGACGCTTTTGTGACAGTCATGGTTGTTAGCGACAAAGAGAAGAAGAGCAGGAAAGAAAAGAAGGAAAAAGCTTGGTTATGGTTGTGGGGGAGAGAGTCCGGCATTGTTGGAACTTGGAACAGAGTGAAGGTTGGGAATGATGGGATTGAGAAGAAGGGCACATGGTTGTGGTGAAGAAGAAGAATATGACAGAGACTGGAATCGGGAAGAAGACAAAATCCGGCACTTGGGAATTGGAAATTGATTGGGTTGGTTGTTGGGTTGGACTGGGTTTCGTTCAATGGAGGAGTGCCTTTTGGCTTTCGACGTGTACAATGTAGAGGTGGAAAGGTTGAGAGGAATCATAGAACGATGACAAGACGAAGGGTCTGTCTCAGTAGTCGAAGCGCAAAAAGGTTTGGTTTGACTGAGTCCATTTTAATGAATTTTAAAAGTCTAACAAAACCTAATAGATTTTAATGAATTCTATAAAATTTAAGTATTTTTAACTCAAATTTTAATAATTCTTATTTTAAAAATTTATGAATTCCAGTAAATTTAGATAAATTTTGTTCACATAATGCTTACGAATTCCAATAAATTCTCCTTGAATTTTAATAGATTTTATTAAATTATTTTAATTTTTTAAAAAATCATTAGTAATTTACAACCCTTGAACGTATTTATTTTGGCTTATTTATGCTTTTACCGTTCATAATTTCGGTTGATTTCTATTTTACTATCTAAATATTTATTTATTTCACTTTATTATCTATAACTATTTATCGTATCTGACTTTGTCTTTTTTTCATCCATTTCATTAACCAAATTGTCAAAAATGTTGACGTGGGAGAGACATTATTGTTACAAAAAAAATTGTATTAATAATCAGAAAAGATTTATGTTAGAATCAAAGATGGTCAATACGTACAAGAAAGGGGACATCCTTATACTTGGATTACTTATCATCTTTGTATATTTTATTTATAAAAAATGGGTGGACACCCTTATACTGCCTATTTATGCATTTTATGTTGCACTAATTTAAAAAATGTTATTTCAACCCTTATCTCTCTCTCTAAACCACCCCAAATAATAACTGAATAAAACTTCTATTTTTAGTTTTATTTTTAATTTTTTTCAAAACAATTTATGGCCAAAATGACTATTCTTACTTATTGTTTTTGTTCAGTTACATACTTACATGGAATTAAATTTTGAAAATTTCTAAAATTTCCATTTTTTTGAAGTTTCAAAATATTACCGAATTGAAATTGTCGAAATTTTGTTAAAAGTTTCAATTGTTTTAATCTAAATTTTCAACGAAATTGAAATTCTTTTAAAATTTTTTTCAAAATTTCCATATATTTGGACCTTTAAAATCTAAAATTTAATTCATTAGTTAGAAACACTAATTTATGACCTTCGGTTTGCCTTAAATTCTAGATTGACTCAATTGTAAATCAAATTAGAAATTCAATGACGAATTCAGCAATTTGTCTTTGTATGGGCCTTATGGGTCAAAAGCTCCTAAATTTTGGTTAGCTTAAATTTTGGTTAGCTCCTAAATTTTGGTTAGCCTAAATTTAACAAAGAATAAATAGACATGACATTAATAGACTCTATTGACTCATTGTGGATCTTGTCAATGGAGATACCCTAGAAGTGATGGAAGCCAAATTTAGTATGGACAAATTATACGGTGTGATATTAGATTATCAATTAAAATTATACATTTAAATTAAAAGGGTTCAAGGAAAGTACTAATTTTGTAGGAAGAGTATCCAAAGTAGATTGGGCTTTTTTGACTATCTTAGGGAGGAGGGATTTGAACTACTACAACTAGGGGTGAGTACGGGATGAAGTTCTCATCTCATGATTTGAGTTCAGGATTGGTACAGGATGAGATAAGAGTTTTTGGGATTATGGTACCATCTTGTCCCATACCAAATTGGTTCGGTATGAGTTCGATACCATCTCGATCTCAGACAAAAAAAAAAAATCAATTGACTAGTTGACTGCTTTGCAATGTACAGTTGCACATAATACTAGATATGCATTGATTAATTGTGAATAAATGGGTGTCCAAATAAGTAGCAAAGATTATGAAAACAAAAGAGTTCAAAAGCTTATCACATATGTTCCCTATTTGCTTGTCCAATTTGGCTGTCTAGCAGTGGTGTTACTTGGAAAGAATTGGGCTTAGTGTTATTTATTGGGCTATGAAAACAAGTTAAAAAAGTGAATTGGGTTTAGTGTTATTTGGGTCTATTAAATAAAATAAATAAATTTTAATTAATCGGTACGAGACAGGACTATTTCGGTATTTAACCTTCAGGACCGATCTTATCCCGTTTGAAATCGGTACAGTACAGGGTTTGATAACAGAAAAACGAAATGAGACCAAACAATACGAAATGATATAAAACGATATAATTTCAATATTTTCGATCTTAATGCCCACCCCTAACTACAACTCTACAACTCTACAAGCAAGTTGGTTTTTACTTTTATCTTTTTTTTGTAAGAGTTTTGGTCCATTTAAAATTATATTATCATTATAATTTTTTTAATTTGTTAAAGCATTCTCTTCGATCTAACAAAAAAAATTATTAAAGCATATTTGATTAAAAAAAATTAATATAGCATACTTTTGAGAAATAAAAAAATTCCAATAGACTATTAACTTGTGATATTGGCGTATGGATTGGGTACCACCACAGTGATGGGTGGTCCAAGTCAAATTGCATGAACACAACCTATAAGAGACCATGAAGCATGTGACTATGGTAAAATTATTGTGAGAAAAAAAGAATTGCCCAATTAAATCGCAAAAAATACGTAGTTGACCATTAGATTCAGGGCAATCATGTGAAACCAATCTATAAGAGCATGTCCATTGGTTTTAATTTTAGCTATTAATTATAGCTATAGCTAAAAGCAATATTAGTTAAAACCACAAACTTGTACATTGATAAATATTATAACTAAAACTCATCTATTTAATTTAAAAAATATATTCATGTATACTCTTATAAATTAAAATGTATAAATTAATATAGTTTACTAATTATACCATTGTAATTATTTTAATAGTTAATTACCAAAAAGTCCACTTTTAGAGCCCTTTGTACAAAAAAATTCACCTAAAAAATTGATTGACAAATAAGTCCACGTTAATGTTTTTTTCCATGATTTTTTTTTTTAAACTAAACAAATTGTCACAGTAATAATGATTGCTATTGCCAAACAGTAGCAATTAATAATGTATTTTACAATTTAATTAGCTACTGTTATACAGTAACAATTTTCAAAGGTACTATAGCGTACTACAGTAACGTCGTTATAGTAGTACCTAATTTTTAAAAAGTAGGTCAGCTGGGAATTGTGCTTCTACATTTGGATTTTTTAAAAACTACTTTTGTCCACATGGACTTATTAAAAAAAAAACCCTTATGTTAATGAGATCTTTAATATGAGTATAATATTGAATATATTTAAATATTATTATTTTAATACATATTTTATTTTATTTTTCATTTGTTTATTTTCTCATCTACTTCACATTTTCATCTTTATAAATACAACCACATTACACACTCTTTATCCACAACTATCATTTCCCAACCACACTACACACTATTCATCCACAAAACACCATATCCAACAACTGATCCCAATTTCCCCATAGATTTCAATTTCTCGATGGATCCTAATTTCACAATGGCCCCCAATCCCCCCGTGGCCCCCAATTTTCATATGAATCCTAATTTTTCCAATTATCTCATGACCCATATCCCCCGTGGCCCCAAATTTCCCCATGAATCCTAATTTGTCCAATTATCCCATAACCCCCATTATACCCTTCGATGGATCAAGTGATGAGAAAAATACAAACTTTGCAAATTTCATTGTTTTGTGGACTAAAATGGAGGAAGAAAGTTCAAGCTAGGGGTGTCGTAAAGAGAAGAAAAAACGACAATACGTTTACCAAGGAAGCCCCAAAGGCGATCAACGAACTTGAAAGGATTATTTCAGTCCTAATCCAATCAGTGTGGGACTCAGCTGTAAGACATTTTCTAATCAGCGTGCGCCACGTCTTCGGTTTCCCTCTCTTGCCGACAACACTTGTGCACATGATATCCAGCCTTTTCTTGACTTTTGAGTTTGCAAGAGCTAAATTTTTAAGTAAACTTAGCTATTGCAATTTTAATTTAGTTAAATGCTAACAAATGTAAAGAATTTTTGTGATTTTTAGCTAAATTTTAGCTTTAGTTATTGTTATAGCTAACGAATACACATGCTCTAAAAAAGATGGAACCAGCATGCCATATGCTTACTTTCGACACATGAAAATCCATCTAGTGATCTAGACAAGTACCAAGCATGTTAGTTATATCACAAAAGATATCAAACACACAAAATGATGTAAAAAGCCCTTCAATTTGCTCCCCAAAACAACCGACCTTGAAAATTTGGAAAATGTTTTTTGGGGTTAATAATCCTAAAACTACCCATCATTCAAAAAATTGTGATATGATAGTCAGGCTCTAACTCTTCTGTCTCTACCTGAGTAGTACTTAACAGGCTTACGGTTGAGCCTCTTATTTCATAGTCCGCTTGTGCTGTAGCCTAAAAGAAGAGAAGCAAAGCTAATTTATGGAATATGATATGATTTATAACTTCTCTTTTCATTTAGAAGTGGGGTCTCTTGGTTTTTCTTCTCGCTGGTTAGCTCTTATTTTGTCTTTCCTTTAATAAATGATAACCACATTCATGATTCATGTAATAATTATTTTTCTTTAAGAATTTAACAAGGGCAAAACGAGGATTGAACTATATATGAGGGTATATATTCTACCCCGTACATAAATTTTTTTTTTTTTTTTTTTTCCGAAAATTAGCGGAGTGATGTATGAACAATTTTTGGTTATTCCTTGAGGGGGCCCAGGCCAAAGCCCAAAACAAAAAGAACTAACTCAAAACAAAACCGGGTATGAAGAGGTTTGCAGATGTAAGTAGAACATCAAAATGGAAATTGAATATGTATAAAATCTAAAAACTATGTGTCACACTGTCACATGGTTATTTATAGGATTTACAATTCCAAATCTATAGTTATCAAATTTCCATAAAATTCCTTAGATGTTGTCATTTTTTATTTTTGGCAATTTTTTTCAGAATCCCAAAAATCATTTTGAAAAAGTGAATATATGTGTACAATTATAAATTCTAAAACGTAAGGCCCAAAATCAACGAGCTAATCTGAAACTTTTCTCCGGTTAATTAATTTTCAAGGAAAAACAAAAAGGAAAAAGATCAAGTAAAAAAAATGGGTTAACCTCCTCAGATGTCCCTTAAGTTCCACATGGAAGCTGTAACTGATAATTGATAAAGCTTCAGAAATTGGAACGATATATATATATGCATGAGAAAGCTAGGCATCCAAGAAAATCATCATCGGAGATCAACCAAAATTCATAAAACCCAAAATCGCGATTGAAAAAATAAAATAAATAAATAAATAATGAAAGACTAAAACCACAAGGGCTAGAAAAGTCAACGGTCAAGCCAGCTTTTAAGAAGAACCATTGGTGGTTTCTGTTTTGTCTGCGAAGAAAAAAAGAAGACGAAGGGATCATCTGGTTGTTTGTATGTTGAGGATTTTGTTTTGTGACTTTTTCTGTGTCCCTCTTTTTTGGATCTGGATTCTGGACAAGACCTCAATGAGGCCAATCATAGCATTCAAGCCCAACAGAAGCCCATAGCATTCAAGCCCAATAACAGCCCAAAAATCATGATTTCCTCTGTTTTTTTTTTTTTGGCCGGTCAGAGATCATGATTTCTAATCCCAATGAACAAGGTGACTTCACTTTTGTTTTGTTGCCACAAGGTACTTCACTTAATTGTTTTTTTGGCCACAAGGTGACTTCACTTTTGTTTTTTGGCCACAAGGTGACTTCACTTTTCTTTTAGGTCTCCTTACTTCCTTGTACGGTTTCGACAAAAAAAAGAACCTTCCTTGTACAGTTGTACGGGAAAAGGAACTGTCAGCCTTTGATTTGTTTCAATGGTCAACTCCATTAGTTTAGTTACATTCACTACGTGTGCAATGAAATTTAATGTGAGGAAAGAGGAAAAAAGAAGTGGAGTGGGTGGAATTTTGAGCAAATGAGTAATGTTTAAGAATGTTAAAAAAACTTTTTGGTTACATTGAGGGTTGAGGGGAATCGAACTATAATTGAACCTAATTCTCAAATTTGGATTTTAAGTAATACTGTAGTGTTTCATTGTTTTATATCTAAATATACTTTAAAATTCATTTATTTACAATGAGACCAACACTTATATTGATAAATCATTTGAGATCTCAAATTTGTTTCATAACTGTTAGTGCTGCTTTTATATATATATATATATGTACGGAGTTTGAAGTCGGTGGTCAAAATGATAACTATTAGAGTAACTATTACCATGACCACAAAATAACTGATAGGAAAGTTGTTTGAAAGTCGGTGGTCAAATGATTTATTATGAGACTGAAAGTGGTCAAAAGCAAGGCAAATTCATGTTGGCCTCAGCCGCTGGGTTAAGCTGCTTGGTAATCCAATTATCTAACGTACTATAAATAAAAAAGTTCATGTACGGGTGTACCCAAGCACTTCCTAAAATGTTCTAAGGGCTTTGATTGTGGTCCATGTCCTGTTTTGCAATAAATTCTAGAACCAGCAGACAACCAACCTGGAAGTCCGGATTTTTAGACCAGGGGAACCTGAAGACAGCATTTGGGAGTAGAAAAGCAGCTCCCCTGGTTGACTGGTTCAGTCAGTCTTCTCTCCAGGCCTTTACCGCAGACGACAATAATTTGACTCACTTTCAAACAGAAACTGAAGCAACAACCTCTAGTAAATTGTAATTCACACACACAAAAGATTCCTCTATTTCCTTATAAAACCCGAGTTAAAACAAGGGCCACACACAAGGCACAAGGGGTTGTAAGAGAAGGAGGGCAAGAAAGCACAGTAGAGACGTGAGGAGTCAAAGTTCATGGAGCTGTCTACCTCTTCTTGCCCACCAAAGCAAACCAAAGGTCAGGCATCAAAGAGTACTCTGAAGGGGAAGAGAGCAAGGTTGTACATCATCAAACGGTGTGTGGTAATGTTACTATGTTGGAGGGAGCATAGAGATTAATGATGGTGGTAATCTTTTTAACTATTCATATTGCTACTGTTTTTGTTCTAGTGGTTACAGACTAACAGTAGTAGTTGTGGCATAGTTTTTTGAAATGTTTACTCTTGTGGGTTTTTAGCACTGTTGTTAATGGCACAAGGAGTTATAGTAAGAGAGAGAGAGAGAGAGAGAGAGAGAGAGAGAGAGAGAGAGAGAGAGAGAGAGAGAGAGAGAGAGAGAGATGAAACATCACATTTTAAATAGAAAGTATCATTTCAAGTGACTAACTGCTTTCTTCAAAGCTTGATATAGCAGTATCTGTTAGCCAATCAGATGCACCATTTGCACATGAACACATACACAAACATGGGACAAATATACAAAAGAGGATGAACCATAAAAAATTGTAAAGGAAAGCTTGAGTTGAAATTAGCAAAATCACGACCGGAGTATTTTTCATTTATTTCCTGATGGCAGTTTTTCAGTTTTGAATGCCTTTAAGTTATCCTTCTCAGAATTTTGGATACATCAATACCCCAGAGATAGTTCCATTGTCATCTGGGATACATTCAAAGCTCACTTTGTCCAAATCACAAAATCTCAAGACAAAACAACACCTAAAGGCCACTAGAGTCACCAAACTTTGAAAGTGTAACCGCAAAATAGAAAGTACAATGACATTCACCAACAAAGAGTGTCAGACCTGTTCACTTCTCAAAAGCTGGTTTGCCATTACAGTTATATGGATAGAGATAGGTGAAAGATATTGGAAGCTACATACACATTCCAAGGGCAATTAAAAGCAATAAATTCTACAAGAAATTCAAGGGAACTCCTACCATCTAGCATGACCCCTATGTATATTTTCTTACACTGCCCTGCATCTATTATTTACTAAGCATATACTATATGTCTATAAGACTATATCCCACAACAGGAAAGGGATTGCATTCTTATAAATTGTGTATCCAAGTAGGAGATTACGAAAGCACTAAACCATAATTCTACGTCAACTTGAGAAGATTCAATCCATTCATTTATTCACCAATACTTACTTGCCCTTCCAATCCAATAATGCGCATCCATCAACTCAACTTATCTCAATCAAAACCTTTAATTCGATTCAATGGTAACTGGGTTCAGGCATACAAATCCCTTTTTGCAATTTAGCCCATCTAATGTCAGATTCACTCTTCAATTCGATTCCTGACAGTGCATGCATGATTCAATGAAACAAGCACAAGCCAATCATCTTTCGTTTAAAGAAAAGAACTTTATTAAATTCAACAATTTCAATTATGTTCTGAAAAAGCAAACCATACTACAACTAAAATAATCCTAAATCACATACATACAGATACGCATTCACCGATTGACGCACACATAAAATTCAAAATTGGAAGCTGTTTCGGTAAACCCTAATTACACATAAGTACATAACCAAGGTCTAGCTTAAACATCAATACCAGAGTGAGAGTGGGAGAGAGAGAGAGAGATCAGACGGGGAGCTTAGCGACGTCGTTTGGAGGGTCATTGTGATTGGTGAGGGTGAGAGGGCGATCCTTGGCCTCGTCGTCGTTGTCGTCGTCGGAGTCGGTGGTGGCGACGTTGACGCAGGACCAGCGCTCGAGTGAGGAGAAGAAGGCGGTGGAGACAGTGGCGCTGACCCAGCTGGCCGCCTGGTCAATCTTCTCCCGCGATATGATACTACTGCTGTTGCCGGTTTCCATTTCTTTTACTCTGTCAAAAAATTAAAATCTACCATGTCTGATTTTGATTTATAGGTTGGAATGTTGGATTCGATTGGGTGGGCCAAGGACTCATGGACTCATGGACTATGGGTGGTGTTTAAATTGAATGGGCCATAGAGTCCAATAAAATTCAAAATTAAACCAAATGGCAAATTAAAAGAGTTGAAGTGCGTATTGAGAGTTAGTAATTGGTTTCAAATAGCTCGATCTTTGGTAATTACTTACTTCATTAGAAAAATGTGAAATGTACCACATCTTTGGGACCACATATGTATCGTTGTCCTAATAGAGGTTGAGCCTACCTATTAGAAAAAACTCAAGTTCGAATCTCCCTCCTCTAAATAAAAATAAATAAAAAAACTTGCTTTTGTTAAGTGTGAGTTCTTAACTCCTAATTAGACTAAAACTGGAAAAAAAAAAAAAAAAAAAAAAGTCCTAACTAGACTAACTTTAGTGGTAAAACACATTATTCTCACAATCCAATCAACAATTAGACATGCCTATAGGCCCTATATGGCTAAAGCCCAAAGTTCCAAACCCCAGCAATTAGCAAAGAAAGTCAAGAGTGGAATGCAATTTCAAAATATTTGAAAGGATAGTTTTGTTCTGATTACCATCAAGGCGCATCTGGTGTAGTGGTATCATAGTACCCTCCCACGGTACTGACCGGGGTTCGATTCCCCGGATGCGCATTTTTACGTCTTTTGGTTGTAACAAGTTACAGCAGGCCTACTGTTTTTCGGACAAATCCCAGTGTGAAGTGTTTTTTTGTTGCATGTCTTTTCTTGTAGTAGTTGAAAGAGAAAAATTACGTGTATAACGAGGGTATACATAATACATCCATATTTTCACAACATTTTTTCATTAAATGATAAGCTCTCTTTGTTGGGCCGCGGTTACCATGTAAACCACTTAGAAATATTCCTATTTGGAAGTTTAACGTATATCGGTGTCAAATGATAATTGGTGACAAACTGACAACCTCTAAGCTATCACAAATGCATATATATCCATTACATAAAATTTTTACCTTATCACAGCGTCAGTGACACCTGCTAATGCTATCATGGATGTATTGAATTTTTACCCATCACAGTATTAGTGACAGTAGGCGACAAATGAGATTATTGATTAGAAATAAGATTGAACTGTAATGATATAAAAAACCAAGCAGAAGCTAGTAAATTGAGCACAGCATGACTAAACTTTTATTCAGAAAACCCCCCCCCCCCCCCAAAAAAAAAAAAAAACATTAGAGCTTTTTCGGGCAAATACTGTATGGCCATTTCCTATGATATTATTATGAACCTTGGCCGGTAAAAATCTTATAAAAAAAAAAAACTATGAAAATCCAATTAAATTAATTTAGCATTCAACCATTAAATAGAAACAGGAAACAAAACTATAATCATATTGTGTTACACAAATAAGCTATTTCAACATAAGTATTTTCACACGCGTTGGCATGCACAAGCTCCAGAAATGTGTATTCTTCCAAGTTTTCCTATCATTTTAATTTCCTGCAATCTTACTGTAGTACATCCGCTATGAGAAGGATGAAATGCTCCAAACTTTTGTCTAAGAGGATTGCAGTATCTTCTTGTAGTCGTGGAAAGTGCCATGGAATGGTGCTATCTTACCTTCTGATACCACCCATAGCTCGTCCACACTTCCAGAGATCAGATGCTCGTCATGACTAACCTGTAAGCAAGAGCACACACCTAGATTATACCACAAACTAGTATAAAACGATGACAGTCATACTAGTTCATTAAATAACTCTGAAACCTAAGCTATTGTTGTGAATGGGAATCGTGAATAGTATAGGGATAAAATAGTAAAAATACCATGAGAATGCCTCCTTGGAAGATAACAAGACCTTGAATTAGTGCCTCCACAGCATCCAAGTCCTACATGTAAACAACCATTGCAATGTGAACAAATCCGGTGGTGTTGTTTTGTTCATTTCATACAAGCAATTAGGAATCCAAAAGACCATTATTTCTTTGCAAAACATTAAAATAACGAGAAGGATTGTGACTTGCCAGATGATTGGAGGGCTCATCAAGCAATATTATGTGTGGTTTCTTGAAAGTAATCTTTGCAAATGCAACTCTGCTCTTCTGACCACCTAATACATCACTAGGCAATTAAAAGTAGATCTAATTTAAGTATTTAGAGAACAATGCCAAAAGCTATAGATCAATGTGAGATGGACTTTGTGAGTAACACCCATTGCCAGTATAGGTTGTAACTTGTCTTGGGATGTCTTCAACTTGACCAACCAGATGCTAGTCTTATGAGGTTCAACTCAAATACTGGTTCTAGAAAATCAAATAATCTCTTTTAGAGTATTCACAATATGGAATAAAGAAATTACCAGACAAAGTGTACATTGGCTGAAGTGCAAGGTTTCCAGTTACACCAAAAGAACCTAAGTGAGCTCGGAGCTTCTGTTCTGGCACTCCCTGCAAGAAGGATACTTTAATTATTATTACTACGTAAAATATTGTGATATCCTAATAGTAAAAACATGGCAATTAGGAACAAGAAGATTTGTCGGCCCAAAAGAGATTAAAGCACTACAAAGGGTTGATCCAAATCCATTAGAGACCTGCCCCACCCAAATTGAATTTGTGCTGGTAGTGAAATAAATAATCTCAGATCCCATCCTAGGGTCAGAGAGATAGGGCGTATGCCTTGAGCAACAATTTCACCTAAACCTGATCTAAAAATGGAAACTTGTTCCCATGGTCAAAATGATTGACTATTATAGTGCTGTTTCCAAGTCGTGTCCAATGATGTAGAATTGGAGAGGGAAAGAGCCAAAATATCCTGTCTACGTTGGTTATATCAATAAATGAGGTCCACTGATATATTCTAATTTTAAGCAAAATTATAATTGATGCAGAGGGGGTTAATATTGCAGGATATAAATCTTCCTATACATAAGAACTTCAAGAGCAACTCACAGATACCACCCATAGAAACATGAATAGAATGAAAAGTTTTCCCATATTATAGAAAAGCAAAAAAATGGTAATACCAAGGACTTACTGGGTAGCAACGCATCATATACAATAGGGGATTAGAAGATAAATCTAGCCCGTCAACATGGTGCTGACTGAACACAGCAATACGAACCTGTAGACAGAAAAATATAAGTCCCCCCCTGCAGGTTCAAGCATATAAATCAACTCCAACTTTGCAAGGAGTTCCAAACGCCAAACAGCAGTTAACTTATGTTCTTACACAAGACACAGAATGAAAATGAGGAGCAGAATACCAGTATGTACATAAATAATGATATATATAACTGAAGTAACTTGGTGGACAACACAGTGACATGTTTTTTTTGTTTTTTTTTTTATTATAGGAAACAAAATTTCATTAGTGAAAATGATACAGTACAAAGCAATGGACAATGGACATGTTAGTCAAAATTGGAAATCAGAACTATCAATTTAAAGTTATTATCCAGTATAGGTAATCCCAAGAAACATGAAAGATACCTTAGCCGAACGGAAAACTGTCCCAGAGGTTGGTTGTAGCTCCCCAGCAATTAGTTTGAGTATCGTTGATTTACCAATACCATTTGGCCCAACCACTGCATAACAATTTTGACACCCACATATACAAGGTGAATAAGGAGAACAAACAATATACCAAATAAACTCCAACTTATTCAACTGGAAAAAATGCATCTATATTTTCCAAAAGAAAGTAGAGGCATCAAAATTAGATTGTTCCAATGAAAGGTCATTTTGCACTAGAGTGTCATTGATTTATGTTGCAAATACACTTGCAATTTTATAACACATAATATGGAAAGCATCAAATGCATATATGGACCATTCTCAAATAGCAATGTTTTTTAACTTTAATTGGAGTAGCATCCTTACTTGCGATGCGGCTGTCTAAGTCAATTCCAAAATTTAAATTCCTAAACAAAATGGGTCCCCCAGGATAACCAAATGATGCATCACTGCAAACACACATCATCAGAAAGATTCAATAAGTGCTTATAAGGAATGAAAAGCAGAATAAACTTGAAATTAAAGCAAGGGATCTCAAGTGACTTGCAGAGACAGAATACAAATTGCAATTACGGCACTCCACTAAAACCAAAGAGAACTAAAGAGGAAGGGGGGGGGGGGGGAACATAATTTTGCTACACGAGCTGACAAACCTGAAACTTATTATAGGAGGACCGGGTCTGTCATCTGGAGTTGGAAACTCAAATTTATAGCTGCATATGAAAAGGCCAGAGACATTAATAAACTAAAGCTGGAAAGAGAAATAAGAAGCAAGTTCAAGAAAAATGTTGTTTTGAGAAGCTTCTATCCACATAGACCACGAAAGCAAATCAATGCATACTCAGGGTCATTCACAATTTCATCCACATGTCCCAACCGGTCCAATGCCTAAATCAAAGTAAGAAGAAAGCATGTAAGAAATATAGATCAACACAGCAAGCCAAATGATCTGAACAAGAAGAGAATTTGTCGAAATCAAAATTGTTTGAACAATGCACTATGAGCTTGACAATATCAATCAGGTAAGAGAGCAGGATTCAGAGATGTAATGGTTTTATATACAAGAATACAATAAAAAGCACCTTAATTCTTGATTGAACAAGTGCAGCTCTCTTGGCATTGTAGCGGAACTTATCAATAAAAGTCTGCAGATCAAAGTAAAACATTTGAATGTCAAACAGAAGTTACTGTAATTCAAAAAACATGCCAGAGAAAAGGGAACAAGAAGACAAAAGAAGATGATGAAGAGCAAGCACTTTAACATCTTCAAGACATAATTATCTATCCTTATGATCTTAAACAGAAAGCTACATGCAGAGAGTAAAATCTAACTGCTGTTGACATCAAGAAAATAAGAAAAAGGATAATAGTATCCTTTTGTCATTAGCTACAGTGAAGGACCTGCATATGAGCTCTTGAACGCTCGTTGGAATCAAAAGCTTTCTGTTGGTTTTTGAGTTGTTCTATTCGTGTCCTCTCATATATATCATAGTTTCCCTTGTAAGCATTCAATTTTTGCCCATGAAGATGAAGGATGTCGGTAACTACCTGAAAAAATACAGAACATAAAATGAGGGATACCAAAGATATTGTAATTTACAGAAATCGTACCAATTAATACTGCGCTTGATATACTCAAATGAGAAAATAAGGCACACAAGTAAGTTACCGTGTTCAAGAATTCTCTAGCATGAGAAACAACTATACATGTTTTTGGCCACTTCACCAGGTAAGTCTCCAGCCAGAGGACAGCATGAAGATCAAGATGGTTCTGAAAAGAGAAGAATAAACATAAGGGAAAAAATGAAGAACTTGCGCCAAATTTAAAGAATAATATGAAAATCATAAAGGGGTATGAACAACACACTGTGGGTTCATCAAGTAGCAATAAATCAGGCTCTATAAACAGGGCACGAGCAAGAGCTATTCGCATTCGCCATCCTCCAGAAAACGTATTAGTTGCTTTTCTCTGCATCTCTGGAGAGAAACTAAGACCCTGTAAAATTCCTGGTCAGTAGGATAGTAATTCAGAAAAAATGAACAAGCTGACAAGTAATACTGCAGCTAAATATAGAAGTTCCTTTCTCAACTTAGAGGACATTCCATACATCACTCATGCACATTTAATGCACACAGCCAGAGCAACCCATCCAAATTTACTTGAATGGCATGGTTCAATGCCAGCAGACAGGATTTTCTGTTTCAGTAGTTAATTAGTATTGGTGAGCTTGGTGATTTATACCATTATTCATAAATTCAGCATAAGAGCAATAAAATTCAAAGGTAGAATGAAGTCAGCCCGAACCATCATAATTTTTCATGTTTAAGACCAAGCTTAAGTCAAGCAGATACTTCTAGGCCATTGATACAGCAATAAATGGAGAACTGACCGCAAGAATGGAAGCTGCACGTGACTCTGCAGAATCAGCATCAATGAACTCAAGCCTTTTGTATATCTCCTGAAGCCTTCGTCCAATGGCATCTTTGTCAATTTCCCCATTGCTTTTTTCCGTTCCATCCTCAAACTCCAGTTCTCTCTTCAGATTTTATAATAAGAGCGTATAAACATTAAATCCATCAAGAAAAAAAAAAACTTGAAAGCTGAATATTGCCACATCAGCAACTCTCCTCAGTATGTATTCAACCTGTTGAGCGACGAGGCGAGCTTCTTCTTCCAAAAGCTTACTTCTTTCAATATCAGTGTTAAGAACACATTGCAAGGCTGATGTATCATCCCCCACCACTTCTTGCTCCACATGCAATATTTGACAGTTCTTAGGAATGCCATCAATGGCATGCATAGCCAAGTACCTAAGAAATGTTGTTTTCCCTGTACCGTTTCTTCCAACTAGGCCTGCATGAATTGCAGCACAATATCTTATGTCAATGCTGAGTGAAAACTTATCATCACAACCACAACATTATTCAACAACCTTAGAGTAAGAGATAAAAAAATACATGTACCATCAACTCACTACTAGGCGACCTAACAAATGTCCCTCTCAACTTGAAAATCAAATTGAGAGCATCTTAATCCATTGAAAAGCAAACTCACCATAATGCCTTCCAAAAGAAAGTGTTACTGAACCATCCACAATTAGTTCACGGCCGCCCACAGAAACATTGAAGTTCTCCAGACGTATATCCTTGACATTTGGTCCACCACCACTATCATGATTAACACATACAACAGGCATTCCTGCCCTTACTGCTTCCATTTCTGCTAAATGTATTTGATATTGTTGCTGCATAATAAAAAAGAAAAATTTTAGAAGAACATAACAAAACCAATGTTTCAACCACGTAAATCATCAAAACGAATAATGACCTAGCTCAGATTCAGACATAAACCCTCGCATAAGCAGTAGGATATAACAAGTAAAACTCATATACTAAATTCCTACCAACTTCATTGGCGTGATCATATCTTACACATAAACCTTACCTCTCTTTGGCGCTCATCCTTCCTCTTTCGTCTTTCGATTTTAGCTCGGTCACGTTCAGTTAGCACGGGGCCATCAAACACCTCGGGGGCCTTCTTCTTCGGAGCTTCCTCCTCATCCATCCCATCATTCATTCTTACTGGTGCTGCAAGGCTCCGTACAGCCGGTTTAGCCTTAACCAACCCATGCTTCCCAAACTTTTCGGATATTTTACTACAAACCTATCATATACCTCCACAAATGTCAACAACAAAACAAATCAAAATCGAAAAAACTAGTGTCATCTCAACCACGCCTAATCATAAGTGTCTTACTAAGCGAACAACATAAAGCCTACAAATCCAAAACTCAATCTATCAATCAGATTCGAAACAAGAACTCTTAAAACTAATCAAATTAAGTTACACTCTAAGCTAATAATCTAACCAAATTTACTTTCTTTCCGAGCATTATTTCTGAGCTGCCAAACAGACCAAATGAAATGAGAGGGAAAAACCAGACTCACCAAGCGACACTCGGCGAAGTCGCTTACGCAGTCAGCGCCGACGAGGAGCTCACCGAGAGCGTCGAAAGCGCCTTCTCCGTCGTCGCCGAAATCGAAGTCCTCGTCGGCGAGTACGTTGACGATGTAGTCGATTATGGGCTGGTCCACGTCCTCGGCCCTCGGGCCCAGCACTTCGAGGACCACTGAGCTCGCCACCGTCATTCTCCGAATCCGAATTTAAGAAAAAAATGGTTCACTGCGCAGAGGTTTTGCGGAGATTGAAGAAAAACGATAAAAAGCTCGGCGCTAAGCCTTTAACTCTCTCTCGCTATGAATGAGAAGGGTGTTCCGTATACGACGGCGTTTCAGTGAAGCTTAATGTTTGTTTGCTGGATATGTGGTAATCTTACGCCGGGGCGGGAATGACCAACAACCAGTGCGGGAGTAATGGCTCCTTTTGGCAATGTAAATATGGGTCAGGTCCGACTCGCTGGTCCGATTCTTTCGGGTTAGCACATTGACAAACTGAATCGGCCCATTTGTATAGTAACAGGGCCTGAACCCTACAAAAAATTAGATTTTTAATTATAATAAGTTAATAACACTCTAGCATTAGTGGCAAAAAAAAAAACAGTTTAGCATCTAATTCCTCCGAGATATAACCTACCATTTGGGGTTCTATTTTCATTTGGATACCCCATTTGGCCCCAAAATGGTACAAATACCAAATTTTTTTTATGTTGCTCCAATAAGGAATTAAGGAGGTTCTATTTCACGTACCAAGTTGCAAATGAAAATTATACAGGCTATACAGTTATACTTTATATCGAAAGAATTAGGCACTAGTACTCCAAATAGCACTTCCCATTATAGATGATACGGTACCAAATTGGAAATTGCTATTTTGATCGAATTTTTCATTAAAAAAATTAAATATACGAAGGCCAATTAATTGGCTCGAATGGACGATCCATTGATGAAACTTTATTTTGAAAATAAAAAAACCTATTGATTAGTCATTGACTTTGAAAAAATAAATAAATAAGAGCATTGCACCTAATGTTCATGTAGACCAAGAAAACCAAGTGTTTGTGTGATTTTTGTCCACTGCATTCCACAACTTTTCCAAATGGCACGTCAAAAACATTTTTGTACTTGGTACTTAAAATGGTACATTTTCGTTTTGGTAGCTCTCCATTTCTCCCATTAGGTATGGTCCTTTGACTTACGGTTTCAAAATGAAATAAAACCCCTAAATTGGCATCTATTGGGGATGTTCTAAGAAACATAACACAATTTGTTGGTTACTAAGAATGAGAATACTAGAATAGAGATGATGTGCTTTTAAAAAAGAAAAAAGAAAAAACTATAACACTTAAGTCCATTTCTATTTGAGTGAGTTTCTAAAATTACAGTAGACATTTTCATCTCCAAGTTTCACCACCCTTATTCTATGATTCCTATTATTTCATGCTTATCATTATCAATACAAGAAACTTCACTTTAGAGTTTTCAAGTTGAAAAATTTATTAAGTGTAATCCATACACTGTTATATTATGTAATAAATTTAACGTATAAAAATATTATTACATAATATATTTATATTAATATAATATAATATTAATAACATTTACCTATATTTTTATTTAGTCACACTAAATTTATTTTTTTTAAAATTGGACCAAACATATTACTTCAAAGAGTCAAAGTCAAACCGATTGACTTTTAGCCACTTAATCATTCCCCGTTCGGCACGTCGTCCAGTCATAGTTCCACGTCAGCTTCGAAGCCGGAGCCTTTATACGTGTCAAACCCGCGAGACCATGACCCGTCGGCCCGTCCAGAGGTCCGGGAGCTCAAACACACGAAAACCACAAGAGTCCACTTTCCAAGATTCCAAACACAAGGCCACGAACCTCTCTCCTCCATTGTTAAGCTCTCTAATTCTCTCAGCCAAGAAGGTGAGTCAAAAACCTCGAATTCGTTTCAATTTGCTCCTAATGCCATGAATTTTCCAACTTTTTCTTAAATTTTGGGTTTTTTTTTTTTTGGGGGTGTAGAGGAAGTGTTGGAGAAGATGAGGCTGCTGAAGGTGGCGACGTGCAATTTGAACCAATGGGCTATGGACTTCGATTGCAATTTGAAGAACATCAAGGAGTCGATAGCAAAGGCTAAAGACGCTGGGGCTGTGATTCGGCTTGGTCCTGAGCTTGAGATTACCGGCTATGGCTGCGAAGACCATTTCCTCGAGCTCGATACTGTTACTCATGCGTAAGTTCTTCGTGTTTCTGTTGAAGTTCAGCTTTGAAAAAATATGTGTGAATTGAAGTAATAATAATAAAATTGGCTCTTTTTGTTTAGTTAGTTAAATTGCATAGACTCTCAACTAAAGCTATTTGATGACTGATTTATGCAATTATAGTAAACTTCTGTTAAACAATAGAAATGACATCATTTTGGTCTCATTTGTTTGTGCTAAAAGTTATTGATGGGTAAAGTTTAACGCTTTCCGGGAAATGTGCTTTTTGCAGATGGGAATGCTTGAAAGAGCTATTAGTTGGGGATTGGACTGATGGCATATTGTGCAGCTTTGGGATGCCTGTGATCAAAGGGTCGGAGCGTTACAATTGTCAAATTCTTTGTATGAACAGAAAGATTATCATGATACGCCCCAAGATGTGGCTTGCGAATGATGGAAATTACAGGGAACTTCGGTGGTTTACAGCATGGAAACAAAGAGACCAACTTGTGGACTTCCAGCTGCCGAATGAAATTTCCGAGGCTTTATCACAGAAATCAGTGCCTTTTGGTTATGGGTTCATTCAGTTTTTGGACACGTAAGTGCTATTGTTATTAGCTCCATTCCTGTTGCTGTTAGTCGGGTTAATACTTTTGTGTATCATATGTTGCTTTTGTAGTTATATGTAATGAAAGGTAGGATTGGTTAGGTGAGATTGAATTATTAGAAAAACTCAGTGCCACAATTTCCTTGAAAGTTGTCTTTAGGATAATTCCTCAGAAATGGATTACTATTGAGCTAACTAAACAATGCATGGTCATTTTAAGATTAACTTTTGTTGGGGACTTTGCAGTTGTCCACATTTTAAAAAATAACATATTTTGAGGGGTTTGTTTTGTGCACAAGAGGTGGTCTATCCTATTGCTGCATAGCTGAAATGTGTTTCAGTACAACACCATACAGCACGCAGATGGGTCCAACACCTGCCTAAGTGTTGCAGTAGTTGTGAGCTTTAATTCAAATCAGTAGCATTTTATCTATTATCAGTTTCTGACAATTTCACTCCTAAGCTGATGTTTGTTGAAATTCTAAACCTTAAGCATTGTTCCTTTATTAGAGCTGTTGCTGCTGAAGTTTGTGAAGAGCTTTTTACTCCTATTCCTCCTCATGCTGATCTTGCATTGAATGGGGTTGAAGTGTTTATGAATGCAAGTGGAAGTCATCACCAACTAAGAAAGCTTGATATTCGTCTTCGTGCTTTTATAGGTGCGACTCACACTCGTGGAGGGGTGTACATGTACAGCAATCACCAAGGGTGTGATGGTGGTCGCCTTTACTATGGTACATGACAATCTCTTAATTTTATTTTTTATGCGTTGTTGCTTTGTATAATATACCTTTCAGCACTGCATATGTTAATGTAAGGACATAATACCGTTTCCTTGGTAGTCTTTTTGCTCTATCTCTTCTGGAAGCTCCTTTTGGAATTATATAAGAGTTCTTGTAATTAAATTATTGTTATGGGATGAATAATGGAGTTTGTTTGATGGTTGATTTGTATCAGATGGTTGTGCTTCTGTCGTTGTAAATGGAGATCTGGTTGCTCAAGGCTCACAATTTTCTTTGAAGGATGTTGAGCTTGTGATTGCCCAAATTGATTTAGAAGCGGTATGCAATTTTTGCACTGCTTTTATATGCAGGAGTGTGTTTGTGTCTGCAAGTTTATTTAGAGGTTAATCTAAATCGCAATGATTTTTCATACCACTAAATAATTAAGCTGTCAAAGCACACATACTTGGCTACTCATTTTGTTAAACTTAGATTGCTTCTTTTAATATAGAGTTCTGGAATTTCTTACTTTATTTCATTTGCTTTATTCTTTATGGCAGGTTGCTAGCCTCAGAGGATCTATAAGTAGCTTCCAAGAGCAAGCAAGCTGCAAAACCAGGGTTCCTTCAGTGGAGGCTCGATACAACCTTTGTCAGTCTTTTAATCTGAAAATGTGCCTATCTAGTCCACTTAAGGTTGGTTCCATTTCTAGCAAGGACCAACTCAAGTAGTTGGGGTTAGTGTATTATAAAGTTGAAGAAAAGCCTTTGATTTTACAGTCTTGGTTCATCAGGAGATTGCCTAGTAATATATTTTCTTTTTTCGGTTATATATTTCTTTATTTTGTTACAACCAGACTAAATCTTACAATACCACAAAAGTGATATGCTTTAACTTGATTGTTTTGGCAGAGTTTAAATTTAATTTCACCTGGCAATTCTAGTTATCTGGATAAGCTGTGTTCTTTTGACAACATTATCAAACTATGGTTTAAATTTATCAAGAATCCGACATTTATAATTGAACATGATTTATAATCTGCAGATTAAATATCACTCACCTGAGGAGGAAATAGCCTTTGGTCCTGGTTGCTGGTTATGGGACTATTTGAGAAGAAGTGGAGCTTCTGGGTTTCTGCTTCCCCTTTCTGGTGGAGCAGATAGCTCCTCTGTAGCTGCTATAGTTGGCTGCATGTGCCAGCTTGTTGTAAAAGGTTAGTTTTTGTAACCTACTATATTCGGGACTATAGTTTCATTTCTTGTGCCATTGACAATTGGGCTGCATGCTGCATCAAATGTAGGGCCATTTATTTCTAGATGGATGCATGGGGGGGTCTGTAACCATTACTTAACAGGCTTGTGTGAAATGTATTTGATTTGTTGACCTGGCATAGTCTGTCGTTGTAGAAATTACATATGCCACATTTAGAACCATACTATTTCAAGTAAATTTGTGCAAGCTTATCTCACAACGTAATCCTTAGTCATCAAACCAGTGTCTTAGGTTGGGGGAGTGAACATAGAGGTATCAGGTAGTCTCTTTTTTGAATCTGTAGAGTAGTCAGGGTGCAGCAGAGGCAGAAGAAACACCTCTTTCTTATCTTACCATGAAATGTCTAATTATCATCCTTTGAATATATATCATTCATTTGTAATGCACTCTTGCATACAGAAATTGCAAGTGGGGATGAACAAGTCAAAGCTGATGCAATACGGATTGGACACTACACTGATGGACAGTATCCTACTGATAGTAGAGAATTTGCAAAACGCATATTTTATACCGTTTTCATGGGTTCTGAAAACAGGTGGGTTAATGTACCCAAATACTTTTTCTGTGCATTGTGTGCTGTTGTTTTCATTGTCTTGCACAATAGTTCGTGGGCAGTAGGTACTCAAGTGCCAAGGGCATAGATTTCCCATTTCCACAACATCCTGCAGATATGTGCTCATAATATGATAAAGTACTCTATTAACAGGGTTTGTTTCTTGCAGTTCTGAAGCCACAAAGACACGGGCAAAGGTTCTAGCAGATGAAATTGGCTCATGGCATCTTGATGTTTGCATAGATAGTGTTGTTTCCTCACTTTTGTCGTTGTTTCAAACCCTAACAGGAAAACGACCACGATACAAGGTTAACTTGTCTGCCTTCAAATTCCCCCTTCCTTTCCAGTGTGTTTATTTCTGTGTGGGTGATGGTAATTGTGATTTGACCATAATCACATCAGAAATTTTAAATAATTGTGCTTCAATTGATTCTTCGACCTGGTTTTCTTCTGGCAGGTAGATGGAGGATCTAACATTGAGAACTTAGGTTTGCAAAACATTCAAGCTCGAGTCAGGATGGTGCTAGCTTTTATGTTTGCATCGCTCCTGCCGTGGGTTCATAACAAACCTGGTTTTTTACTTGTTTTGGGTAGCTCCAATGTAGATGAAGGATTGCGTGGTTACCTTACCAAGGTACTGTATGATTTTAACACTATGCTGGGGGTTAAATATTGCCTTATCACTGTGGATTTGATTGGTAATCCATGTCTTCTGGAAGTTTTTTTTTTTTTTTTTTTTTTTTTTTTTTTTTTTTTTTTTTTTT
>QANW01003914.1:1048000-1137447 GCA_003254865.1 Dryas drummondii
TTTTTTTTTTTTTTTTTTTTTGAGCTCTGCTTCAACTTTTGGTGTATGGTAATAAATGGTATTACTTGTGGGCAATTTGTCTTATCTTAATAATCTTGATATACTTAGTAGTTTGTCTGCAAGTACTCATCCTTTTTCCTGCACAGTATGACTGCAGCTCAGCAGATATAAATCCAATAGGAAGCATCAGTAAGCAGGACCTTCGGACATTTCTGCGATGGGGTGCCATCCATCTTGGTTATGTGTCCTTGGCAGAAGTTGAAGCAGCTCCACCCACTGCTGAACTGGAGCCTATACGTTCCAATTATAGTCAGGTAATAAATCGCCTTACCTATTCAACTGCACTATTCAGTAATTTCTCTTCAATTGTATTTTTCTTCCTGGAACATGCTAAATATATCAGAGGAATAATCATGTAAAATATACTCTTCTTCTGTCGTACCCAAAAGAGATAGGTGAATCTAATAGTGCATTCTGTGTGAACAGCTGGATGAAGTGGACATGGGAATGACATATGAGGAGCTCTCAGTCTATGGAAGGCTACGGAAAATTTTCCGCTGTGGTCCCTTATCTATGTTCAAGGTTTGTCTAATGCTTTAACATTTTTCTCTTCCTCAATGGCTTTTATGGTGACCACTGGAGTAGCAAGTGTTGGTCCGCACCCAATTTCTGCTATCGAACAGATTTTTGACATGGAATTCTCATAGGACATATATTTTCTTGTTGCATTATCAATTTTATAAAGTTGTGGGAATCTATTGCAGTCATCTTATGAGTTCGGTTCTGATTTCCTTGTTACAGAACCTCTGCTACAAATGGGGTGCAACGTTGACTCCACAACAGGTGGCTGAGAAAGTGAAGCACTTTTTCAAGTACTACTCCATTAATCGACACAAAATGACTGTATTAACACCTTCTTATCATGCTGAGGTATGAATATGATGGCCTTAGAAACTAAGTTCAGACTAAAATGTTCTGAGTTGTGAAGCTTCTACAAGAATACCTCATGTAATTTATCCTATAAAAACTTATGCATATTTAACTTCGTGCAGAGTTATTCACCAGAGGATAATAGGTTTGATCTTCGACAATTTCTATACAATGCAAGATGGCCATATCAGTTCCGAAAGATTGATGATCTTGTAAATGAGTTAAATGGTGACAGAGTTCATATGCAAGAATCAAGTGACCAGGACAAGTTGGGAGATACTTCACAAGGTGGAGGTGGGATGGGAGTTGTGGCGGCAGGCTCAGGCAATCCAAATGTTGGACTCTAGTTCTTTTCTTTCTCTTTTTCTGAAAAAAGAAATGATAAGCTATTGAGCAGAAAGATACCTGTGCTATTGTCTAGCTCACACTTTTTTTTTTTTTTTTTTAAGACACCTAGTATGAACTTTCACCGCTCGTGCAAGGTTACTGTATATTCTTTCATTGATTTAATAAAAGGATTCAGGTTATTCTTCGTTGCTGGAATTTATTTATTTCACAAATGATGGGAATATTGCACATGCATTTTTTCTAAGAAAAAAACACATTCAATAATCAACTCCACCATGGGTTCTTGGCAATAACTCCCATAAACACTCAAGCGCAAAAACTTAGAAATCGTTTGAAAAACCAATATACTATACAATTATTGTGAGAGAGTAAAATTTTCATATAATAGGTGTATGGATGGGTAAATTTTTCTCGAAGAGAGAAGCTAGGAATTTACTCTCAGATTCATTTGCCAAAGGAATTTCAAATCATAAAATTCTATAAGCAATACTTGTAGATCATCGAATTGACCTTTCTTTTCTATTTTTCCTTCCCCACTTTTCTTGTCCAAATTCACGAAAACATAAATAAATTCTCCGTACATTGGATTCTTTATTTAGCGTTTATATACTTTGTAAAACACTAAAAACCCATAATGCTTTCTAACCAATCTATTTCATCCAAACATTAGAAAGAATGCATCGTATAAATTTTCACAGTCAAAGGCTCAAAAGCACTCCCATCCACACCAGTCGTGCCTACATTTTGCAAGTTCAAATCGCCATCTAAGTCAGAAGATAGTTTAAGTATAGTTTAAAGCAAGAAACAAATCCAACTTGGAAAAGGTGTTCTTTATCAAAAACAAGCAAATTACAAGCACTAACAAAACGACCTGATAATGTATCTCCACCCCAAAAACACAAGCCAAAGGAGAAGAAATTCTGTCTCCTTCAACTTCTAAAATCAGGAAAATTACAGTGAAGTCTCCTTACCCTAAACCTATAACCTCTCATTTTCCGCTTCCACTCTCACCAGTGGTTAATAATAAAACTAGAAGACTTTTTAGAGCTCATCATGTGAGTCGTCATCCTCCTCAGATGATCCAGCACCGGGGGCACCACCTGACCGCTGGTAAACAGCTGAGATGATGGGGTTGCAGACGGCTTCAACCTCCTTCAGCTTCTCCTCGTAGTCCTCCTTCTCGGCGGTCTGGTTGTCGTCCAACCATTCGAGGGCTTCCTTCACAGCTGTCTCAATCTTGTCCTTCTCATCAGACTCAAGCTTGTCAGCAAGCTTGTCCTTGTCATTGATCTGGTTCTTCATGTTGTAGATGTAGGTTTCCAGGCTGTTACGAGCGTCGATCCTGTCCTTCACCTTCTTGTCTTCCTCGGCAAACTCTTCTGCCTCTTTAACCATGCGCTCAATCTCCTCCTGGCTCAGACGACCCTTGTCGTTTGTGATGGTGATCTTCTCGGATTTACCAGTGCCCTTGTCTTCTGCCTTGACATTCAGGATACCATTTGCATCCACTTCAAATGTGACCTCGATTTGAGGAGTTCCCCTGTTAAATTGAGGCATGAAATACAGTTAAATCCCTGAAAGCAGAGAGGGGGCATCATAAGAAAATATTTAATGGCAGTAGAAACAAACCTTGGAGATGGAGGAATTCCAGTTAGATCGAATTTACCAAGGTTCCTGCAATCCTTTGTGAGACTCCTTTCTCCCTCAAAGACCTGAGACATCAAAACAGGATTTGAGTCCACCAAAAATCTAACATGCCTTTGTATGTAACACTAAGGTAAGTATTTTGTGACCATGGAACAGTCAAAGAATAATACCTGAATGGAGACAGTAGTCTGCTGATCCTGGTAGGTGGTGAAAACCTGGGATTTCTTGGTTGGGATCACAGTGTTTCTCGGGATCAACTTGGTCATCACTCCACCAACAGTTTCGATACCAAGGGTGAGAGGAGCAACATCCAATAGAAGGATATCTGCATACCGTATGAAATGTTTGTTAATAGTTGTTATAATGAGCAATGCATATGTCTGCATAGTAAGAGAAGATGAGTATACCTTTGGTTTCTTCACCACCCTCTCCACTCAAAATGCTTCCTTGTACAGCAGCACCGTAAGCAACTGCCTCGTCAGGGTTCACACCCTTGTTTGGTTCCTTGCCATCAAAGTAATCCTTGAGGAGCTGTTGGACCTTTGGAATCCTGGTACTTCCACCAACAAGAACAATCTCATCGATCTGGCGCTTCTCCAAGCCAGCATCATCCATAGCCTTCTTCACAGGTCCCATGGTCTTTCTGAACAAGTCATTGTTCAACTCTTCAAATCTAGCTCTGGTCAAGGGTTCAGAGAAGTCCACTCCATCGAAAAGTGATTCAATCTCCACGCGGACCTGGTGCTGGCTACTCAGAGCTCTCTTGGCACGCTCAGCTTCCCTCCTCAGCTTTCCAAGAGCTCTGTTGTCCTTGCTGATGTCCTTTCCGTGCTTCTTCTTGATCAATTTGATGAAGTACTCCATGATCCTATGGTCAAAATCCTCACCTGCAGAGAAATTATGCACACATCAACAACAGATCACAAAGACCATGTAAAGCAAGTGGTAAAACAAGAAAAGAAAAAAAAATCTCACCTCCCAAATGAGTGTCTCCATTTGTGGCAAGAACCTCAAAAACACCATTATCAATTGTCAAAATGCTGACATCAAAAGTACCACCACCAAGGTCAAAGACAAGGATGTTCTTCTCACCACCCTTCTTGTCCAAACCATATGCGATGGCAGCTGCAGTGGGTTCATTGATAATCCTAGCAACATTCAATCCAGCAATGACACCGGCATCCTTTGTAGCCTGTCTCTGAGCATCATTGAAGTATGCTGCATAGTGGACACAAAGATAATGTCAATTAGGAACAAGACTAATACGAATCAATATCAATGAGAGGCTATTAAGCTACAATAGCCGCCTTACTCACCAGGAACAGTAACAACGGCGTCCTTGATTTTCTTCCCAAGGAATGCTTCAGCTGTTTCCTTCATCTTAGTCAGAATCATGGCACTGATCTCCTCAGGGCTGAAAACCTTGGTCTCACCATCCTTGATCTTCACTTGAATGTAAGGCTTTCCATCCTTGTTAACAATCTTGTAGGGAACAAGCTTCATGTCCTTCTGGACCTCTTTGTCCTCAAACCTGCCAAACAATAAGCACCGGTCAGTATACTATCGACTTCCAACCACCACCAATGATTTTGGAAACATCAACAAATAGGGAAAAACATTACTTTCTTCCGATAAGCCTCTTGACATCGAAGATGGTCCTCTCGGGGTTGACAGCTGCCTGGTTCTTTGCAGCCTCACCGATCAGTCTTTCACCATCTGTGAAACCAACCCACGATGGGGTGATACGGTTTCCTTGGTCATTGGCTATAATTTCCACATGACCATTCTTGTACACACCAACACAGGAATAAGTTGTTCCAAGATCTATCCCAATCACCGTCCCTAACTTGATGGCTTCCTCTTTTGCAATGGAAATTGCAAAAAGACACCCTGTTATGCAGCTCTAAATATGTCAGTACAAATAAGAAGCACATAAATAACAATAATACTACGAAATTCATTCAAACAAGCCATTGAAGCATCACACAATTAAAATATGACAAAAATGTGAAGTAATTATCATAATACATTTGGCTTAATAATAGCATATGCGATTACTGAATGGAATTCTTCCGAACCAACACAACAATTAACAAACACTCTAGCTGCGGTGCAATCATAACGATCATCATTCAAAACGCATACATGCTTAGTAATATAACAATTCTATCTATTAGCATTGCCAAAATAGTAGCAGGACCAATATTTCCTCCATTTTTGAAAGTTTCACCGAAAATTAATCAATTGTTTAATCCTAATACCGATTCGTAAATCACCATTTTTGCTTCATCTTCGCTTGACAGAAACAAAATCAAGCAAAATAGATTTCACACTCACATTTTTTAGTAAAAATCCAAAGGCATGCGCACATGCACAGTAGCACAGATATCAAACTAGTCACTTGCAGATCTCAAGCGACATAATATTGGATCAATAATTTTTTTAATAATATTTTACTCTTAGTAGATCTACTCCTCCATTAAACATATTCGCGCATAACCTTATCACCAACTACTTCAAATATTAAACCAAAATTCACTCATCCATTAATGAAAAACCAGAAAAAATTTCAAAACGATTCGTGATTTCAACGATTTCTGAGCTACAAACGATCTCAAAACCATCAAATCACAGACAGATCCACCGCATTTCCTCGATCAAAAACAACAATCCATAAAAAACGATAAAAACAAAAAGAAGCAGATCTAACACTCAAACACTTACCGAAAGAAATGATCGCCAACACGATCAGAGACCCTTGCGCTCTCCAGGAGCCAGCCATTACCGCCTCTGCAACTCTCTCGCTCTCGCTCTCTCTGTTTCTCTGTGATTCAGATACGAATGGTGGATTTGGCTTTGGCTTCGGCTTCGTAGCTTTTATGGTTTTGGTTTCTGAGTGTTCAACCGCGCGTGACACTCAGCTTTTATAGAGGAGGATTAACGTATGCTGTCCGCATCTGTGACTGAGCGTCTATTAGCAATTCGTGGAAACATGTCATATTTGGTGACGTGGACCAATCAGGTATCGAGCACAGATTCGTTAGCCAATGAAATTAGATCTCATGTTGGGGCGATCTGGACCTTTGGCTCTCCTAAGAGTGTGTACGTGTCTGGGGCAGATACAAATCAACATTTGCCTTTTATGAACCAACGTCACTGAGCTAAAACGCAGCGTAGTTCAACCAATAAATTTATTTGGAAATGCCATGTCGTTCAGCTTATATCAACATGTTGTCGTTGTAGTTAATCTTAAATTTCATGTTCGTGGCCCAAAAAAAAAATCTTAAATTTTATGTTGGAAATATTTACCCTTTTTAATTATTACACCTCATGTATTTTAAACTTCAATATCATTTATGATTTTTTATGAACTTATGACGTGAACCAATCGGCTTTCGAGGATAGATTTTATTAATTAATGTAACTAAATCTCATATATTAAGCTAAAAACATTATCTCGAAAGATATTGGTTCAACAAACAACATTTATATCTAATATATTGATCTAATAACATATTATTGTATGCGATATTGGTGTACATAGTTAATGC
The DNA here is from genome assembly GCA_003254865.1 of Dryas drummondii. Classification (NCBI taxonomy): domain Eukaryota; kingdom Viridiplantae; phylum Streptophyta; class Magnoliopsida; order Rosales; family Rosaceae; genus Dryas; species Dryas drummondii. The sequence goes on from QANW01003914.1 coordinate 1,054,477, forward strand.
ATAATCAGAAACAAAGAAAAATGGAAAGTCGGATAATTTACAATTATCATACTACACTTTCTCTTTACATATATAGTTAATACTTGTGTTTAAATAAGAGCAAATTATCCGTAAATACTTCAACTATACACTGATTTTCAATTTAGTATTCTAAATTTGAAAACTTAACAAAAAGTACCTTAACTTTAATTTTGTGTCAAAATAGTACCTCCGTTAGTTTTTTTATCAAATAAACCGTTATCTACTGATGTGACATAGGTATTTTCATATTTTTCGCCACATTTAAAAGATAATAATATTTTTAAAAGAGCAAATTACAATTTCATATCTTAACTATACATTGACTTTCAACTTAATACCTCAACTTTGAAAATCTAAAAAAAAAGTATCTCAACTTTTATTTTGTTTCAAAATAGTATCTTCATTAGTTTTTCTGTCAAATGAACTATTATCTGTTGACGTGGCATGAATATTTTTGTCTTTTTCCCCACATTTAAAAGATAATAATATTTTTAAAAACTTTTGAATAAAAAAAATTCTTAAAAAATTTGGGGGATGGGTAGGGAGGGTCGGAGTTGGGTAAGGGGGTGAGNGACTGAGGTGGGGGGGAAAGGGTGGGTCGGGCAAGGAGACAGGCTGGGGTGGGGGCTGGCTGGGTGGGGGAAGGGAGGGGGAAAGGTTTTTATTTTAAGAAATTTTTGTATTTTAATTTTTTTAAGAAATTTGTTTATTAAAAAGGTTTTTAAAATGTTATTATCTTTTAAATGTGTGGAGAAATACAAAAATACATCTGTCACGTCAGCAGATAACGGTTCATTTGATAGAAAAACTAACATAGATATTATTTTGACACAAAATGAAAATTGAGGTACTTTTTTGGCAAGTTTTCAAAGTTGGGGTATTAAGTTGAAAGTCAGTGTATAGTTAAGGTACTAAATTGTAATTTACTATTTTAAAAATATTATTATCTTTTAAATGTGGGGAAAAAGATGAAAATACTCCTGTCACGTCAGCAGATAACGGTTTATTTGACAGAAAAACTAACGGATGTACTATTTTTAACACAAAATGAAAGTTGAGGTACTTTTTATAAAGTTTTCAAAGTTTGGGTACTAAGTTGAAAATCAATGTATAATTGAGGTACTTACGGATAATTTTCTCTTTAAATAATAAGGCTAATTTAGCACAAAAAAATAAATGATAAGGTTATTTTCTTTTTCATATTTGTTAATTATAAAGAGAGTTTTCTTTATAATAGTACAATATGGATCACAAATGCAATTGTGTGTGTAATGTGATGGTGGAGAAAAAACTTACAGATTTAAAGAAGTGTATAATTACTAGAGCTACTTGATTTATAAATAAGTTCTTAAAATTGTTTGAAGAAGAAAAAAAAAATATATATATATATATAATCACATTTCTTATGTGAAGAATGACAAAAAGTGTTATCTTAGTAATATAAATATTCACACAAAAAGTAATTGATATTGTTTTGTAATTACCATGAGTAAAAAAATAAAGAAAAAAATGTAATTGAAGGTGAAAGAGATTGTTAGATTAGAATATATAAAAAAAAAAGTGAGATGTTTAGTTGAATTTGAGATAGGATAATTCAAATTTGAAACATATTCCAATAAACTAGAAAAAACAATGAAAATATAAATTATGATAAATTACATAATTAATGCCCGTTTGACAATACATTTGAAACTATCAAAAGCGCTTTTGGATTAGTAAAAATATTTTTTTGTAGTGTTTGGCATAAATAATTATAAGTATTTATGAATTACAAAAGCGCTCTTAAGAGGTATTTTGGGAAGGCCATGTCTAAAGCATTTATAATTTTTATAAAAATTTGTGTGTGCTTCTAAGTAGAACGTTTCTAGCAGAAGCGTACACAGCAAAATCGCTTTGTAAGAAATAGTGTCAAACGGTCCCTTAGTTTTAGTGTTTTGACTCGAAATCACATTTAGTACTGAAAATGAAAAAATGAAGGGATGCGTTTAAGGGTTGACTGGTTGAGGAATAAGGGGAAATGAAAAAATAAATAAAAAAGAGAGAAAAATATCAAGTTTGCCCTTTTCTTAATGAGTGAAATGGCCGACTTGCGAATTCACTCGACACGACCCGTTATCTTAACGGGTGACACTAATATCAAATCGGCCCGATAACCTCAAACCCCAAACTCGTAAATTTGCATGTCGTTTCATGTCCTATTAACAGGTCGTGTGTGTTTTTGTCAGGTCTAGTGCCTAATACGTAAAATGCATGCTCTAATGTCATCTAGAAATTAGAGCATTTAACCCAAAACAAATTGCCAATAAATGAAAAGAACCATGATATAATCAATTGTAAACTAAGACTTCACATCATTGATGTTAGATACTCTCAACACATTCGTCCCATACCATATCATTAATTGTTTTTCAATTTATTATCAAACCTATTTAAGGAGGGTGTACTCAATCCAGATTTTTAAATACTTTTTTTAAGTGACAGACTTTCATAGGCTTTCAAAATTATGATAGGCTTTCAAAATTATGATAGACTTTCAAAGAGTTTTATAGACATTTATAGAATTTCATGAAGTTTTATTAAAAAACTTTCATAGACATTGATAGACTTTCAATGATTTTTTGATACAAATATTATTGTGAAATATTGTAAGATAATAGTATCCGTATATCACAAAAGGTAATGAAAACGCAATGAAATTAAACAGAAGGGCAGTGAAAAAGTAGTGAAAAAAAAATGACAAGCTGATGAAAGAATAATCTCCAAAAAATTAAGATTGTTAAGAAACCTACTAATATATTGAATGATCTAAAACTGGTCTTCAATATTTGTCGAAACTTACTATTCAATGTTACATGGATAATGTTAAATCCAGGTAACGTTGACGAAAATAAGCTTCCAAGTGTGAAGACAATTAAATTAAAAAATAAAATAATACATAATGAGAAATGCATATAAGTTTTAAAATTTGAAAGAAATAATGTTGTAAACATATAAAACTAACTTCTGAAGCACTGAAGTCTGGAGTTAGAACTGTATATGACAAGTCTATTTATATGTAATGACATAGTGATGAGACAATATAAAGAATAGGTGTATCAATGATGGAAGGGACATACACACGCACATACAATGTTAAAGGAGGCAGAAAGAGAAAAAGGGAAGCCTTTTCTCAAAAGTCTTTCAAAGTCTTGAGGGGGAATAGAAGAGAAATAAGAAGATTTGGTATGTATACTTTAATGCCAAAAGTTTTTCAAAGTCTATGAATTTGAGAAATCTGTGAAAGTCATTGACATTTTGAGTACCGTATGACTTTTATAAACTTTTAAAAAGTTTTGATTGAGTACCTCCTGACTTTCATAGACTTTTTAAAAGTATATAAAAGTCTTGATTGAGTACATCATCCTAAAAATGATTGGATTAGATTCGACATTTATGCACACTGAACAAGAAAATGATTGATTCAACAATATAGCAATTGGTTTGATAGTAAAATTATTGGGATTAGAAAAAATGTAAAGACTGATATTCCATGTAATTTGTACCCATAAACATACTAAATATTTATTCCATAAAAAATTCTCCTAATTTTCTTTCTAAATTTTATCATCATTTATTTTCATTTGAAATAAATAAGAAATTAAGCAAAAAAATGACCAATAAATCATCACCGGTAGATTCTACCATTTGCCTTTTCCCTTGTGGCACTGTGGTCAGAAATGGGCATACTTGATCTTTAGGTAGGGTGATGAAGGGAAAAAGGCCAAAATTTCACAAAAACTAACCAATTAGCCATTGCCGGTCAATCCCACCATTCTCCATTCCACTCGTAACTGACTTGTTGCACTACGATTATAAAGGCCATAATCGACCGTTACAATAGTGTACGACATAAAAAGGTTTGTAGAAAAAAATTGAATAAAAAATGATAAATAAAAATGAATTTTAAAAGTATAATTACACATTAAGTGTGCAAATAAATACTCAAATGAAAACCTATATTATAAAGAATTTTAAAAACTCAAATTGATGTTAGAAATGAGATAGTAATCATAGTATGAATTGTATTATGCTATACCAATTTGTGAAATTATTTATGTAAAAATGTTTATACATCCATATAACTGATGAAGATGGTTGAGAATGCCAATGGTTATTTGGTCAATAAATAATAAAGGTCAAGAATTCAAATCTGATTATGGATTATAGTTGTTGATATAAAAAAGAAGTGGTTGAGAAGCTAAGAACAAGAACTTATGAAATTTTCAATTTTTCATAATAACACAATAATCAAAGAAAAGCGAAAACAAAAAAAATGAAAAAAGTTAGACTAATTAGAGGATTCCAGCTGATCAACCTCTCACAAAATTAATAAACAACTGTAATACTAACGGTGACAATAATACATGGACATCCAATCCCACGCACCTCACAAGCGCGTATCAAACAGAACCAATCAACTCGTTGTCTTCTCAAACCAGGCCTCGCGGATTTGGATCCACCTCTCTAGGCCCAATACTTGTATCCAATCATCCAGTTCCACGTAACCACACGCTCCCACTCGCCGAGACGCTCGCGTGGGAAATCTGAGAAACTATAAAAATCAGATATCGTAGTTTTTTTTGTAAATCCCAGGCTGCCCAGCTTTACAATATTGGCATTTTTGCTTTTTTGTTCCCACACTCTGCTAGGGTTTCAGAGTCGCCGCTTCTGCTTCTTCGTCTTCTCCTTCTAGTTGTTCTTCGTGTTCTTGTTGACTCGGATTGATCACTCACTCGCTGTCTCACCGAGTCTACTCATCAACTCGGGGTAAGTTGAACTTGTAATTGTTCTTTTATATGATATTTACTGGCACTTTGTGTTTTCTGATTGCAGTTTCGTGCTCTGATCTGATTATTTGATCCACGATTTGTTATTGTTTTATGCTTAGTTTGTTCATTTTTTATCTTAGAATTAGTGATTTATTGCTTCTTTTTGCTGAATGTTTTATGTGTGATCAGTTCGAGTTATGCTTAAGGAAATGAAGGAATCAATTCGTTTAAAAATCTGACTTTTTCTAGGAATTAGGCTAATTCTTACTCAGTGTGTCTAGCTTTGATTGATGACTATGTTTTGCATAGTATACTGCAATTGCTTATTTCGCTCCCGCTAAGTTGGGAATCGTTTTCAGAATGGATAACAAGAAGAAACGATAGACCTTAGATTGAAGTTTTGTCAATAGAGCTGATTATTGATTCGATAAGTTAATCAGGTATCTATGACTTTTTTGCGTTCCATATATAAACTGTAGCTTTGTAAGAATTCTGAAAAACTTTGTGGTCTTTGGTGGATTATTTTCTTCCCATTATTGATGTTATTTATCCCCACTCGCTCTCTCTCTCTCTCTCTCTCTCTCTCTCTCCACCTCTCTTAAAAACTCTGTTCCTTTGAGTAATTCTGATAGATGTGTGTGATTGACTCTTGTATTAATTGTATGATTTGAACTGCTAATTGAGTTGTAGTATGGATGATTTTTGTTGATTGTTTCAAGTTTTATTTTTTTAGCCGTACATGCCTTTCCCCACCAAATGGTGGTTTATAAGGTGTATTTACAGAATTCTATGATGTTCAGTTCTACTTGGTTAGTGCATATGTGGGTTACAGTTTGGTTTGGCTTGTGTAGATCTGAGAGTGGGGTAATATGATAAGATATGTAGAGCTTTGATACTATTAATGATTTTAATTAGTTTCTTAATTTCAGATTTAAATGGCGATGGAAGTTACCCAATTTCTTTTAAATGCACAAGCAGTGGATGGAAATGTACGCAAGCACGCAGAAGAAAACCTTAGACAATTTCAAGAGCAAAATCTTCCAAGTTTCTTGCTCTCTCTTGCTGGAGAATTGGCTAATGATGATAAGCCTGTTGAGAGTCGTAAATTAGCGGGTTTGATCCTCAAAAATGCCTTGGATGCCAAAGAACAGCACAGGAAGTTTGAGCTTGGGCAGAAATGGATATCTTTGGACCCATCTGTGAAGGCCCAGATCAAAGCTTGCTTGTTAAAGACCCTATCTTCTCCTGCCCATGATGCTCGGTCAACTGCATCTCAAGTTGTTGCCAAGGTTGCAGGTATTGAGTTGCCACTTAAACAATGGCCAGAACTGATAGAAGCCCTATTGTCAAATAATAATCAGCTTCCAGCTCATACCAGACAGGCAACTCTTGAAACTCTTGGGTACATATGCGAAGAAGTCTCCCCGGATGTCATAGAGCAAGATCAAGTCAATAAAATACTTACAGCTGTAGTTCAGGGCATGAACTCTTCTGAGAGTAGCAATGATGTCAGGCTTGCTGCCACAAGGGCCCTTTATAATGCTTTGGGTTTTGCTCAGGCAAATTTCTCCAATGATATGGAGCGTGACTACATAGTAAGAGTTGTATGTGAGGCTACGCTTTCCCCTGAAGTGAAGATTCGACAGGCAGCCTATGAGTGTTTGGTTTCTATATCTTCGACCTACTATGAAAAGTTGGCTCCTTACATCCAAGATATTTTTAGCATTACTGCAAAGGCTGTGAAGGAAGACGAGGAAGCTGTTGCACTTCAAGCCATTGAGTTCTGGAGTTCAATCTGTGATGAGGAGATTGATATTTTGGAAGAATATGGGGGTGATTTTACTGGGGATTCTGTCATTCCCTGCTTTTATTTTATTAAGCAAGCACTTCCTGCTCTCATCCCTTTGTTGTTGGAGACACTTCTTAAGCAGGAAGAGGATCAAGATCAAGATGAAGGGGCCTGGAATATTGCGATGGCTGGAGGCACTTGCTTGGGCTTGGTAGCGCGGACAGTTGGAGATGATATTGTGCCACTTGTAATGCCATTTATTGAGGAGAATATTACAAAACCAGATTGGAGGCAGAGGGAGGCAGCCACCTATGCCTTTGGTTCCATTCTGGAAGGGCCATCACCTGACAAGCTCATGCCTCTTGTTAATGTTGGTCTGAATTTTATGCTAAATGCTCTGCTGAAAGATCCAAATAACCATGTGAAAGACACTACAGCATGGACGCTTGGAAGAATATTTGAATTTCTCCATGGGTCAACTTTGGAGACACCCATAATTACCCAAGCAAATTGCCAACAGATTATCACAGTTCTTCTTCAGAGCATGAAAGACGTCCCAAATGTTGCTGAGAAAGCATGTGGCGCTCTATATTTCCTGGCTCAGGGTTTTGAGGATGCAGGACCTTCATCCTCCCCACTGACTCCCTTTTTCCAGGATATCATCCAGGCTCTTCTTGATGTGACTCACCGAGAAGATGCTGGAGAATCCCGCCTCCGAACTGCAGCCTACGAGACTCTGAATGAAGTTGTAAGATGTTCCACTGATGAGACTGCTCCAATGGTGATGCAATTAGTTCCTGTCATTATGATGGAACTCCACCAGACTCTTGAGGCACAAAAGCTTTCATCTGATGAGAGAGACAAGCAGAATGAATTACAAGGCCTTCTTTGTGGTTGTTTGCAGGTCATCATCCAGAAGCTAGGGTCCTCTGAACCAACAAAATATGTCTTCATGCAGTATGCTGACCAGATGATGGGTCTGTTCTTGAGAGTATTTGCTTGTAAAAGTGCCACGGCTCATGAGGAGGCTATGCTTGCCATTGGAGCTCTTGCCTATTCAACAGGCTCTGATTTTGCAAAGTACATGCCTGAATTTTATAAATATTTGGAATTGGGTCTTCAAAACTTTGAGGACTACCAGGTTTGTGCCATCACAGTTGGTGTGGTGGGGGATGTATGCAGAGCATTGGAGAATAAAATATTGCCTTATTGTGATGGGATAATGACCCAGCTTCTCAAGGATTTGTCCAGCAACCAGTTGCACCGATCTGTGAAGCCTCCCATATTTTCATGCTTTGGTGACCTAGCTTTGGCAATTGGGGAGAATTTCGAGAAGTATTTGATGTATGCTATGCCCATGCTTCAGAGTGCGGCTGAGCTATCAGCCCATACATCAGGTGCTGATGATGATATGATAGAGTACACAAATACTTTGAGAAATGGAATTTTGGAGGCATACTCTGGTATCTTTCAAGGATTTAAGGGCTCCGCAAAGACCCAGTTATTGATGCCTCATGCACCTCATGTTCTCCAGTTCTTGGATAGTTTATACATGGGGAAGGACATGTAAGCTCTTCTAGAACCTATACCTTTGGTTTATTATTGTTTTGTTCTTTCTTTTTAATCATTAATTTCTAGTATTAATCTTTGATCTTTTTATTTGCTTTTATAGGGATGATGTGGTGATGAAGACTGCCATTGGGGTCCTTGGAGATCTAGCTGATACACTGGGTAGTAATGCTGGTCCGTTAATTCAACAATCTGTGTCAAGCAGAGACTTTCTAAATGAATGTCTGTTGTCAGATGATCTATTGATTAAGGAATCTGCCGAATGGGCCAAGTTGGCCATCAGTCGGGCAATTTCTTTTTGAGGCCAGTGCTACCTAGTATGTTTTCGTTCTTGCATGCATTTGGGTGTCTTGAGTTGGGGTCAGGGATTGCATATCATGAGTCAGGTCATCACCATTTTTGGGCTGATATATTTGCGTCGGCGGTCAGAATATCAAATCAGCAGCAGGGAGTCAGTTTTTTTTTTTTTTGTTAATTATTTTTTGATTTTATCATCGCATTGCATTGGAGGAAATCGGTGGTGATGACCCCTGTGTCTTCTGCTATCTTGGCAGAAAGAGATGAACTTATAGAAGAAAAGAAACTGGTTCAATGGTGTTGGAGGAATGAGATAGATAATACCCCATCATGCCCTTCCGATATGCTATCTTCTGTGTTCATTTGTTTGAAGTTGATGGTGGTAAAGGTTTGGTTCAGGAGTCGGGGCCCATCAGCAGCGGCTGTAAAGTCGGCATTTTTCTCCCCATATCTTTGGCCTTCTTTTTCCTTCACCAGAATTTGGTGGTCTATAAGTATTGCATTGTTACATGTCAATTGTCATAGAGTTGGGTCTCTTTGCCTTTCGTAGTCATTCTGTATACTTGCTCGTTATGGGCAATCATGCATATCATTAGTCATGTTTCATCTTTGTTGTACTCACAGAAATTTTCATTTTCTCAGTCAAATGTTCAATCTCATGCATATTTGTTTAATCTTCTGCTGCCTTATTATGGTTGGGCTTTTGTATAGCTTTGTGTTTCTGTTTAGGTTGGTTGTGGGGTTGCTCTCATGCAGTCGTCAAGTCCAGGCCTTTTTATTGCCTTGATCTTGTCAAACATAGGGTTTATTAAATCGTCTATGAAATCAATCTTTTCTTTTACATATATTAATGAATGCCTACTTAACCATTCCTGCCCTGATTGGCTGACTTGCCAAGTGCTTTATCTCCCCGTTTTGTGTGCTCAGAAATAAGACACCCCAAAAGGCATTGGCGAAGACTTGCATGTAACATTGCATAAATAATCAAACACGTGGAATTAAAGGGTGTGAAATATGGTAAATTTGTATGAGGCCAAAATAAAATTGTAAATTTGAAGCTGCATTGTAAGCATGTTTGGGAGTGTTTCTGGCATTGCTAAAAGCCCTTACCAGCATTTGACCTGAATAATAAATGCGCTTGTTATACGTGAATTTTCAAAGCTGTTCAGAGTTGTCCACTTAGCATAGCTCTATATCAAATTTGAGAGTGGAAAAAATAGGCGTTACTTTTATTCCATTCCAATCTTTACCTATATTTAGGAAGCAAAAAGTAAGTGAGGTTTAACTCCAAAATTAGTAATCAATTTTTTTTTTTTAGCAATCACACTCCTTTAGTCCTTTAGGAGCCTTTTGGAGAGTTAGTATTGATTTCGTATCCATCAAAAGTCATAGCTTCATATCAAAATTACTCTCAAACTTTTTTAATAACCCCAAAATATCTATTAAGAAAATAAAATTTTTTAACAATCCTAAAACTTCTTAGTAATCAAACAAGTTTTGATTAATGATCATTAATAAACATAGGTTTGGATATCAGCTTCATTTCCATTCTGATTCTATATGATCAGTAAACAACTTAATGTGAATGGTTCCTCTTCACCCCATTTCATTCTCTCTAATTCATTTTCTCAAATTCGCCAAATTAATAAACGTACTATTTTAGGGTTTGAGTTTCAATCCCTCATCATAGATAATGTTAAAAATATAGCGTTGACAGTGTTGTCCAACGCTTATTATTAAAAATCGAGTAATTTTTCAGTGGAATTATAATTACTAATTGATCTATATTATAACATGTTTATTTATTAAAACAATATTTTAAAAGTATAAACTCATCGTCACATAAACAGATAAACTAGTAATTACACTAGCTAAATTTTTATCATTAGAAGTCCAACAGAGAAATCAAGAGGGCCAAATAATAAAAGCCCAATCGGAGAAATGCGATAATATTGTAGACTTGTAGTCTCTCTCTTCTGGTCCCTCTGTGGCTGTCGGCTGTGGAGTACATCCACCCGAGTTCACACCGTTAAACGCATTCCGCCACTCACTCACTCACTCATTTCTGCAAAACAACCGCACACACCAGAGGATCTCCGACAATGGCGATCGCATCTCCATCCGCTCCAACCTTCTCAGCCTCCTTTTGCCGCACTCGCACCGAGTCACCATCGCCCTTCACTCGCTTCCCTTCCATTTCTGCTCGCACTCACCGAGCCAAACCTCACCCCCTACCTTGCCGACTCACCCTCTCAGCTCGGCTAAACTCATCCAGGCCTTCCGGTGCCGGCGGCTCCGTCTCGCCGGACAACGGCGACCTCCAGTACGAGCTCTTCCATGGCTTCTCGCCGCAACGCCGGAGGAGAGGATCGCCGGTGTTCGTCACGCTACCTGTGGACTCCGTGGGCCAGCTGGGCCAGGTCCGGAGGCCCAAGGCTATGATGCAGTCGTTCAAAGCGCTCGTTGCTGCCGGAGTGGAAGGCGTGGTCGTGGAGGTGTGGTGGGGCCTGGTGGAGAGGGAACAGCCTAGGGTTTACAATTGGCAAGGCTACTTGGATATCGTCGAGCTGGCTCGACGGTGCGGATTGAAGGTTCGAGTCGTCTTGGCGTTTCATCAGTGCGGCATTGAACCCGGTGACCCTCATTGGTTAGTTTTATCCAATAAATCTTTGGTTTTTTTTTTTTTAAGTTCTAATAATATTAATTGCTTTCCATTAATTCAGTTTTTGATTCTGATGAAGTGACCAATTGTTGTTTGTGGGATGTTTTTGTTTTGATTCTGTTGTTGAAAGAATTCCTATTGTTTCTTTATGGAGTTATTTAGCATGTTGTTGGGAATTATATGTAGAAGTCTTTGAATGCCAGTCTTGTAGGTAGTGGAGCATGTGTGCACATCCGAAGGAGGTGATGCTTTTAATGGATGTTTACTTTGCCATTTTACTTTTCCATTGGTTTCATGGACGTAATTTATTAAATCTCATCTTTCTCTATTGCTTTCATATGAGTCTTGTTTTTGTTACATTGGTGCTAGAGACTTATGGGACAGTGTAATAATTTTATGCCCTCTTGTGTTCTTGAGGCTTGACAGTTTTTGTTTGTTCATGGTAAAAAAACTTGAAATATGTAAATGGACTAGTCCTTCAGATTCTGTTGTACAGTTCCATTGTCATACTGATGGATATGAAATGCATGGTTTGTCACCCTACAAGGATTCATTGATTTCAAGCAATTCTAGAGTGGGAATCTTTTGTCTAGATACCGTGTCTTCTACATAATAAACAGAAAGACACTTACATAAGCTTATAATTCAGTGATTTGAACCAATTCTATACTGGTATTTGAAGATCCTAGCATTAACTTGCAGGTTCGTATATATAATTCCCAACTACACGCTACTTAACTTCATAAAGAAACGCTACAAGTTTTCTTGTTCAAGATTAGAAAGACAAAGAAACCAGTTACAATATCTCATAATCCAATCCAAGTTAAGAAAAAGCAAGACATAATAGAATCAAAACAAAAACTTCCACAAACAACAATTGGTCATTTCATTAGCATCAAAAAAAGAATTAATGGAAACCGGTTAATATTATTCAACCTAAAAGAATCAAAGATTTATCAAATAACTCTAAAATAAGGGTCCTTGGCTCAATGCCACACTGATGAAAAGCCAAGATGAGTTGAACCTTGAATCCGAACCTATTAGCCAGTAGCCTTGCTGATTGTCGATTGTAAACCCTAGGCTGATCCCTCTCCACGAGGCCCCACCACTCTTCCCTGACCAAACTTTCCACTCTGGCAGTGACGGGGCCTTAAATGACTACTTCATAGGCTGGGCTTTCGGACATGGCCCAGTTGACTCATGGAGTCACGTGTCACAGTGATGAACACCGATGATCCTCTTCTCCGGTTTTGATCAATTTCCAAAGTGAGGAATTTGTTTAAAGCTTGAGTGGTACTATTTTAGATAACTTCATCGATCTTGATATTGTAGTGGGTGCCAAGTTAATGATTTCAAACTTGTCAGCCAATTTCCCGTTTATTATTTTTGGCTGTAAACTTTTCATGAATGTTATCTATTAGCTTGTTTAAAGCTTGAGTGGTACTATTTTAGATAATTTCATCAACCTTGATATAGTAGTGGGTGCCAAGTTAATGATTTCAAACTTGCCAGCCGATTTCCCATTTATTATTTTTGGCTGTAAACTTTTCATGAATGATATCTTATAGCTTGTTTAAAACCTCTTGAGGCTGAAACTTGCCCTGCAATGTCTTGAGGCTGAACCTTGTCCTTTGTGCATTTCAGGATTCCTCTTCCTCTGTGGGTACTTGACGAGATTGATAAAGATCCAGATTTAGCATATTCTGACAGATTTGGAAGAAGAAATATGGAATACATTTCTCTTGGGTGTGATATCCTTCCTGTTTTGCGGGGGCGTTCACCACTTCAAGCATATGCAGATTTTATGAGGAACTTCAGAGACACTTTGAGACCTTTTCTTGGTGTTGTCATAACAGTAAGATAACATAGTTAAGCACATTAAGGTTGTGGTCATAGTGGTATTATCCTCAATGTATAAAGTAAGTGTTTCTTTCTTGCAGGGAATTCAAGTTGGGATGGGTCCTGCTGGTGAATTAAGATATCCTTCTTGCCCTACCCAAAGGCTGGCATGGGTTTGGCGATCTCGTGAGCTTGGAGAGTTTCAGTGCTATGATAAGGTAGGAAGTAAGGTTAAACTTCATTCACTAGCTAATAGTTGAATATGTACCTCTGCTTGAATGAGGTTGCACTCGCGACCTGACCCTTTTATTATAATAGTAGTCCTCGTATTAATTTCTTAATGTTTTTAATTCCCTTCCCAGTATATGCTTGCATCTCTCAATGCATGTGCAAGAGAGATTGGGATGCCTGAATGGGGAAATGGGGGTCCTATTGGTGCTGGCAATTTGATGCAGAATCTTGAACAGACAGAGTTTTTCAAAAGTGATGACGGATCTTGGAACACACCATACGGTAAATTTTTTCTCGAATGGTACTCCGGGATGCTTTTTCGGCATGGAGAAAGGATATGCAGGGAAGCTGAGGCCATTTTCCGGGGTACAGAAGCTAATACATCAGCAAAAGTCGCTGGGGTCCACTGGCATTATGGCACTCAGTCTCATCCATCGGAGTTAACAGCTGGATATTACAATACTTCAACAAGAGATGGATACTTACCAATAGCTCGCATGCTTGCTAGGTATGGATTTACTTTGTGCTGCTCATGTTTTGAATTGCAAGATGTGGAAGAGAAGCAAATGAATCCTGTCAGTAGCCCGGAAGGCTTTCTCAGACAGCTGCTCTCGGCTGCTAGGGTGTGTGATATACCCCTAGAAGGTGAAAATTCTGCAGTCAATTTGGGCAATGAATCGTTTGAACAAGTGGTAAAGATGTCAAAGTTTTACTCGGATGGTCTTGAAAAGCCTTCCTTCTCATTCAACTTTGTGAGGCTGGACAAGAACATGTTTGAATATCATAACTGGGTCCGTTTTACTCGTTTTGTGAGGCAAATGTCCGATGCCAATATTTTTCGAGCCAAGCTAGATGTTGAGGCAATGTCTGATATGCGTCGATCTCCCACTTCCATTTCAGATGTTGCAAAATTTGGAATGGCTTCTGCATATTGTTAGGAATTGGTTCGTTCCCACTTACACAATTCATAAGAAATGTCATATTCTCACACCCCCTTTTGATGTGGATACGTACATAAAAACGATTACTTCTGATCGATATTGTTAGATGTGTAGTAATGCCTCATTTTTCCTGTCGATGATTCTCATAAGCATTGTTCTTCTGGAGAGGGTTATTAGATTGCATTGTAAATTTGTAATACACTGCCTTCCCCGTATTTTTAGAGTGGTTGGCTTATCATCAACTGTAGCTGTAATCCAAGAAGAAAAAAGAAAAAAAATATTAAATCTTTCCTCTTGGTTGTTCTTAAAGCTGATACTTGTGATATTTGTTACCTTTAATACTGGGTTGCCATGCTAAGATTTTTGGCTAGCTGGATGCCATGTCTTGAATAAGTGGAACCATTGAGAAATATTTTCCAGGGTGCTGTTTTTGATAGGGCCACACCAGTAAGTTATTAAGCTAATTATGATCCAACACCTCTTTTAGAGCCAAAAGGATGCTACCTATGGCCCTGATTGAAATGAAATGATATTTGCTTTAAGGTTAAAGATTTCATGACATTCGAGTAATGGTTTGCAAGTTTCTCTGTCCCCCCAAAGGATAGAAGCTAATTGCATTTTTATTCACATTTCTGCATGTCATTTTCGAATATTCTGTAATGCATATAATCCAAAAGTCCATAGGTTACCAAATAAATTCAAATATGAAAAGAGTAAGGGAACAAAATCCCAAATCTTAAAATTTTGATCTGATTAATGTAATAGTGTTTTATTTGTTTATATTTCAGTTCGCTTTAAATTTTATTTATTTCATATTGTTTATAGTGTGGATTTGCACGCCATACCGATAGATCCAAAGGTTCATAAATCTAAACTCTAAGAAAACATACCCATCAAATTCAAGGATTAGAAAGTGATATACTTATTGTTGGTATCGTCTTCAACTTCATCAACTTTTCCGTTGCAACATGAATTCATGAGGATGTGACAGGCATCATGAAAATTGACTACCACATTCCTCCTTCGAATACAACAAATACAATGGATTTTAAAGTCTCGAGGTCCACTGTCCTTTCTTATCAGGTCGTTTAGGACAACTGTTCGTCGTTTGATGAACAAGAAAATATTGTCAGCCTATATTTAGCTCAGAAGCATCATGCAAATTGCACTGTGGTGACCCATTTTGTAGGTGAATGTGACTCATCCTAATTGCAATGAAAGAGAGCTATGAAGCGTTACTCTCCAATTGTATACATCACCAAACAGAGAGAACCAACCCACTGAAGTGTGCTGCCGACAGAGAACAGGGACTGAAGCTCTCAGCACAGAATGGTGATTAGTGTTTGTGAGGGAAGAGATGAGAGTTGTGTGGTCAACTTTTAAGGGTTTTCTTTGATATGACTACCAATATATTCAAATATCATTCTTTGATACCAAACAAAATGAAGTGGGATGCATGCATGGGTTTTAGATCCATTTCTCTAGCTGCAGGCCCTATCCTTGGGACCTTGAGAAACCAAGTCTCTCCATTACCATACAATATGTGTTGTGACACTAGAAAAAGATAAGTTACATGGAGAAGGATGTAGAGAGGTTGCTTGGATAAGGTAAGCATGCAAGATGAATAGTACATGTCGTGATCAGCTGCATATCTAGAGTTTGACCATATATCTGAATGGCCTTATATATCCCCAAATTGAAAATAGGACAATCCAAAGAAGGGCACACGATAGATGTAAGGGATCATTAGTGCGGATCCGGATCCTTTGTTGAGATTTTCTCTGTTTGTTTTTGCTCGACTTTTAATTTTAATCATATATTATTAATCCGATAGTGTATAAATAGGAAAGTGATCAATTCATAATACTTTTTGACTGCGTTGGAGGTCACATCTATATATTTATAACCCTTAAATTTGTAATATATAGCTATGATCGAAACAAGTAAAAACAAGCACAATAAAGAACCCATTTACCATTAGCTAGTGCTTCCAAGCCTCACATAGTGGTTCAAGGTAAACTATTATGCAGCTTTCTGAATGTGCAGCAAGATGCAGGGTCTATTCTCAGTGATCAATCAGTCCTCTTTGAACTCACCATGTGGCACAACATTGTAATCATTTGGTCCACTCAGAGAATGACTAATTCAATGTGCATAAACTGTAAGCTATTGACTAATTCAATGTGCATTACCTGTAAGCTATTGATTCATTAATTCTGGTGTTTAAAAGGGTTTTATATATTATAAGTGGTCCTGCCAAAGGTGCACTTAATCTAACCCTTCAAATGCTTTGACAATGATTTCATTTGTTGGCAACTCAGTTTATGAATATGAAATTGTGTTTGAAGGCGAAAAGCACCAATCACTAAATTAGTAGTAATTGAATATTGTGCCAGTGGCTCATGCTGTTGATAAAGACTTCCCTCGACTAAATAATGAATTAGGCCAACCTCAGTTAAAGAGGAACTTCCAAGTTCAAATCCATATTCCCAAATATTGCAATTTGATGAAAATGAAACTAAGTTTTTTGCAACCAAAGTGGTACCTCTCCCCTCATTGTGTAGCCTACAAGTGCTCTGCTTCATAAAAAAAAAAAACTTCAAAAACAAAATGAAGGTGATTGAAACTAATAATGGCCTGATACTTTGAATGGTCGAATAGATATGAAGAGCTTTGCTTTGGATGGTTGTACATGCATGCATGTGTGACTCTTAGATATTAATATATGCATGTGTGAGTGACTGTCAATCGTTAATGTATGTGCATGGACATGCTAATAATTGTCATTTGCATTCACCTACCTACATATTAAAAGATAGTTCATGTCTTCAGATACGTGACACATCCAACAATCCACAAGAAGAAATATAGAGGTTGAGCCATGCAAGCGTCACTCTTGTTTCTATCCATAAATTGTTGTGGTATCTTAAAAGTTCAGGCCATAATTACAAAGTTAATGTGGTTGACTTTGCAAAGGTTTGCTAATGGGTACGAAATTTTGTTTACCACTATTCAAAGCTTTTGAGCAATTAAGTTGCACCATGAACAGTTGTCATGGTTCTATCCCCATATAAAAAGCATACAACCCCCCACCCTCATAAAATCTCAACGTGCCTTCTGAAGACACCACCAGTACATCCACCATGGCTCCTAAAATCAAAACCCTTCTTGTCATTTTCTCACTCTTTATTGGCATTTCTTCAGGTGAGCATGTTATGTATTGATGTGTTACCAATTAAGTTTGCAATGTAATTGATTCATAAAGCTAAAGTAGTACATACATCTGTTTCCTGCAGGCAGAGTCATAGGCTTCAGGAATGGTGCAAATCCTGCAAACCCATTAAGCGGGGTAATTAAATTTTGAAAAATCCTATGTTTTGCTTAGCTTGATATACATTGTTGAGCCATTCTCTAACTTCTTAAACTTTTGAGGTCTAGCGAATGTCTAGCATGCTTATCCAAATTAAGCCTACTTTATATTATGGGTTATGATGCTCAGCGGGGCAAACCATTATGCAAGTAGCTAGAAGTTACAGGGTGTTGTTAAGATGCTTACTGAGTTATATGGTGTTCATCATTTTTTTTTTTTATGGATTTTGTTTGTTAGTGTGATACACATTGTTGATTCATTCTTTGACAACTTAAGCTTTTGGGGGTTTAATGGTTTTCTAACCTGTTTACCCTATGTACGAATTAAGCCTACATTATATATGATGCTTTATGTGGGCAAACTAATGAAATAGAGGGTGTATTAATTAAGATGCTTATTGAGTTATATAATGTTCATAATTATTTTTTTTTGGGGGGTTTTCTGCTAATTAATTTGTATTGTGTTTGTATTAAAGGTGATTGTTGGAATGAAGAGAGAGCTCATAGCAGTTGATGCTTTGTTGGACTATGATAAGCCAATGCCAAATCCTAGGCATGAAAAAGGGAGGCCTGGTGGTGGTGGTAGATAGAGTAGCAATAAAAGCTACTCTATCTATAAGAAGAGGAAAAGGTGGGGTTGTCAGATCATTAACTATATTCTCAGTATCTGGTTTTTGTTAATTCTCCTCACTATGTCATAAATAAAAGGTGGAAATATTTTAGAAGGAAATGTATAATTTTCTAAATGGATGGATGAGTAACACAGATCATATGTTGATCTGCTAACAATATGGGGTATTGGTAGTGATAGCATTCACTGGGGTCAACATGAATAGGAGGGTTGAAATGAGCAAAATGGCTAATTGGTGTATTATTGTTATTGTTGTTATAATAATAATAAGTATTACTATTATTATTAAGACTATCCAGTTCCAAAGATGTTTGACCTATATTTTCATATGCTCTTGACAAGTTCTGCAATATTACATCATGCCTGCGATTAATTGAATATGACTTGCTGCAATATACCAAAAAAATCATTGCTGAGATGCCAATCTGTATGAAAGAATGATTTACTGAGCTATTAGTGCATAGTTTCTGCTGCAGTACTTATGTAAAATTACTATTGGGTGATATGGCCTGTACTACTTGTTCAATGATAAGTTCTCCTAACACATTCAGTAAACATGAAAAGTTTTTATCACTTGTAGGGTTATCAAAACCCAATATATCCTTATTAACAAAAAACCCAATATATCCTCAAATTTTAACACCTCAGGATTCAGTTAGAAAAATAGCCATAGCTAAGATCTAAGGTTAAGAAATATAGATAAAAAAAGCAGGAAAGTTGTATATATATGATTGACAGCTTTAAATTGAAATGTTGATGAGCTGCTGATAGAATTATAAGAGGCTAATATGAAAGGTGGTAACAGTAAAGCAGGAATCATCTTGCTAGCCACAGATTTCAGGGTTAAGGCACTGTGGATATACAATAATTAGGCAATAGCAGAAACTGTGTGGTAGGATGGCACTAAAGCCTAGTAATAATGGGACTAAAGTCTTCTTCTACGGAGCTGGCAAGTTCTGTAAGTCAACTCTTGAGAAAGTTCTGGGGATAAAATGATTTGATAATGACCTCCATACATATGCATAACAGACATCTATAAACATAATGAAGTAAGAGGGGTGACATTTCCAACGCGTTATTTGGGGAATCCCATGTCAAAAAACCATTATTTGATAGAGAAACAACAAACATCCTAGCAGTAAAATAAATTTGACAAAAATAGAAACAGGGTTTGTGAAGTGACAGAGCAATACAGCATGTGATGGAGACAGCATTTCACAGACCTCTACAACAATGGCTAAGAGTTTGAATGTGGTGAAAATGGGTTCTTGTTCAAACTGTGAAGAGCTCTATTCTGAACTGAGAGACGGTAAATTCTCATTATTGGGTGCATGAAAAACAAAACACAAAAGCAGAAAAAGAGTTGTTTACAACAGGACTTGAATATTGTTTGCAATGGCACTTGAGCTAAAAACTCATGCGCTTAATTAGGATTATAATAAGGAGAAAAGGCAAGGCAAAAGGGCTTCAAATTCTGTGTTTCTAAATTTCTTGGGATCAGCATCTGGCAACACCTGGAAAGCCTTTGTTATGATGTTTGCCGACAACCTCAAGTTGTGCAAGCCAACATGGGATTGGAATCTTCATCATTTTGCTACTTAATAAATTGCTTTAAGGGTCAGCATTATCAACCTGAAGTCCTTATGGAAGTGATTTGTTTAATACCAAAGAGGAGCCAACTCCACTAAAACTATGATTCTTATCAACTGGGTCATGTACTATATGAATTTTTGTGCCACCCCTAGAGGATTCATGTACTATATGTGACAACACTATTATGTACTATATGTACTATATATACTATATACAATTGGATGTCAATCCTCCATTGCAACCAAAAATTGAAGGTGAGATTTACTTAAATCTTTCACATACAATTACACAATTCCACAGATCAACATTCAACAACACTGAAGTTTACAACTAGCATTTTCTTTCTAAAGAGCTCCCATTTACTGGTTCAACTTTTTAACCCAACACATGTTCTTTCAAAATGATTTGGTTAACAAAATAATGTTCTATTTTTACATCACCAGGTGCAGCCTGTTACATTAGATCGGTTGAGCATATATCATATATGGGGATGAATGGAACTAATTGCCATGAGGTAACTATAAAGGGAATGATACCTAACATCTGAAAGTGACCCACATTAAAGCTAGGAGTTTAGTGAATTGTTAGATATATCAAATGGGAACTGAATTCTAAAAGGTGAACAAAAGCCACAAGCTAAGATGTATTGTCCCACACCCACATGTACTAATGCCCATGACACATAAAAGGAGAAACCAAGCTTTTCATGTTACTGAAATTTTGTGCAGTTGACTTTTGAGGGTGGGAGATAATGGGTATTTGTATTTTCACAATCATATCACAAAGCTTTTGTGCTAGGGTCATCATGGCTGCCTCTTTTGGCTCCATTCCCTCCCACTTAGAATAAAAAGCAGACTAACACTTGTCCTCCAAACACTGAATCTCATACAACAGGGATGAAACCTAAAATGGTTCCTCAAGTCAAGATATTCATCATCCTCCTCCTACTCTTTAATTTGTCAATTTCAGGTAAGAGGTTTAACATGCAAATCTCATTGTTCCAAGTTTTCTACAGCTGAGGTAGAGCATGAATTAAACCCTCTTCTTTTGCTTTGTAGGCACAGCTGACAACTTCAAGGATGGTGAGGTAAGCTATATATATAGCATATAATATATATACAATACATACATATTGGTGACTCTGTTCATCAATCTCCATGCAAAAGAACTGTGTAATTTAATTACTGGTTGTAGTAATTCTTAATAATGATGTACTTTGATAAATTAGATTAACTTCTACTTTATTATCATCTTTAGGTGATTATTCAGGTGATGAAAGGAAGAAAGCTGCTTATTACACTTGATGCAATGTTGGATTACCAGGAGCCAGGAGCCAATCCTGGGCATGAACCACATAAAGGAAATGGTGGTGGTAGAGGTGGCAATAATCCTTGAATAAAGATCACCTCCTTTGCAGCCTGTGAGCTCTTGTGAAAACCTCAAGAGAGAGAGAGTGAGAGATGTCATGTGTTTCTGATGAGTGAGACTTTTATATTTTAGGTGTGAAACTGTGAATACCATGAATGTCTTTTTGGAATAAAATCTTAGAAACTTAATATGTATTAATTAGATCATGTGTGAAAACCTCTATGTAGTGCAAGTACTGTGTATATATATATATATGCTTATCTTGATTAAACCTAGAATCACATATAAACAAAGTATATATGTTGGGGGTTATGTAAGTGTTAATTGCAGTTTCAGAAATGCTAAGACAGTGAGCAACCATGGCAATAAAATGACATCAATTATCAAAGACTAAGAGAAAGCTCATGCTCTAAGCTGCCTCATCTCCAACAAGAAGAGGAGACAAAGCTATAAATTAAACAAGGGAAATCTTGTTCATCCATTATAGGGCTTACATATTAAGATCTGTAAGTTTTTATTCTAACTCCAAATTAAGTGAAATTCATAAGAAACTAGATTTGACATATGCCTGCAGAAAATATAGCAGAACCTTTCAGATAGCTGCAAGAATTAAGTGAGCAAAAAAGAACAAAAAATAAAGGACAAATACTTCAAATAGTTTCTATTGTTTTGCTCTCTGTAACTTGTCATTCTTCCTAGCTAGGTGTCGATCGAATTTCGGGCTCTTTTTTCAACTACTTCCTTGAAATATGTTTGCATGCTTCAGCTGATTCTTTGTTCAGCTTTCCTGCATTTCCATGTAGGCAAAAAGAAAAGTCCAGCTATTCCAGTATCAGTCTCATTGTCTCTACATATGAATGCAGGTGAAGGAAATAATCAGTCAAATGAAGGAAGCATAAGGTGTACAGTACATGTAGTACATATAGGTGAAGGAATTGAATCTACACTAGTACAAAATCAATATAAACTAGATGTCAAATTAAAAATTAGGGAGCTAGCATAAGTACTATTTATATCTGTAGTTTGTGCTACATTAAAATTTATAACAGCTACTTCATGAAGTAAATAATTCTGTACCTAATAGGTGCAAGGTAATTAAATCCAAAAAAGTTAAAAAGAAAAATGGTTAGGTGAAACTACACAACATGTCTAACTTACTGTTGTTGGCTTTTATCTTTTACTAGGAAAGTTTGTAACTGTGAGGGCACAAAAGCATCGAAAGAATTACATATGCTCATCATCATCACACCATGTATTTCACTTGACTTTTAATCTAATTAACCTTCTCTTATAGTATTATTTCAACTTTCAAGTACTCAAAGTAGTAAAGTGTACAATTTGATGATAAGCCATTAGCCTATTAAGCTCAATGATTTTGCCTCCAAATACCAAAACAAGATCTTCCTTGTGGCAAATGCATTCCATTCTATAAAGGTTTTTTTACATTTACTCACTTCAACTTTAGGTTCAATATATCTCACTTCACCATTTAAAAAAAAAAAAAAATGTCTTAATTTACCACTTGAATTAAAAATTTATTGTAATGTACCACTTTTGGCTAATTTTGTCTAAATTTTTGTTAAAAATAATAGTGTTTTGGTCTTTTTTAAGTTTCTATTGTTATAAAAAAAAATGGTTTTTTTTTTTTTTAACACTTTACTTACTTTGACACAATAAAAAATTGACTTGAAAAGGCCAAAATACCTTTATTTTTAATAAAAATTTAGATAAAATGAGCAAGAGGTGATACATTGTAAAAAAAATTTAATTCAGGTGGTAAATTAAAACAATTGTTTTTTTAAATGGTGAAATAAGATTGAGCTTAAATTTTATGTGGATAAAATATAATAAAACCTTTTATAAATAATATATATATATATTTTTGCCACTCTTTTATAAATAACATATAACTCCAAATGAAATGAAGGCAACCAATTGTAGTTCCCAAGTCCTAAGTGAAAGAACAAAGATGGCATTGTGTAACTGAGCTGCTTATGATATTTGATCGCACGTACATTGCTTTATTCCCAACTAGCGAAAGCTTGCAACAAATGTGTAGTTAGTTATAAAAAAACTTGTGACCTTATAAATTGCAAGAACTAGATTTTTATTAAATAAATAGAGTAATGATTCTTTACCATACATCTAACATGTTAGAATGTTAAACAGTGGATGAAATATACTGATGATAATAATATGTTGAAGCTCACCAAAATAACATAATATGCTGAACTATCATGTGCAATGTAAAAAAAAAAAAGAGAAAATGGATTAAAATAGAGCATACAGTTGGACCAGTCACGCAGTGCCATGTGTCTGCTAAACGGTACAGTTGCATCCAACAGGACGCTGCCAACAACCGTTGTTCAAAGTCAAAACTAAAATGACGATTTTGTCCTGAAACTCAGTGAAAAAACTGAAACCAACCACCACCTCCTAGCTCCTTCACACTTTGCCAGCACAGTTGAGAGACATCTGATCTGTATCTCTCTGTCTCTCTCATATCACTCATCAGAGTCTCACATAATTAATCACTCAGTTTGTTGAGCATGGTAGCAGGTTCTAATCCATAATTAACCCAATAACCCCCGCTTAATTACATAATTAACACCCAACCGAACACACACTCTCTCTCTCTCTCTCTCTCTCTGTTTTATTTATCAAATCCAAGTCCTCCATATTTTTCTCTACGATTCCAAAGCTTCCTCTTCTTACACGATGCCGGGTTTAGTCTCTGTCAAAACCCCGCCCGACGCGCCACCGCTCCGAATCTCGGTCCCGGAGGCCCAAGCCCAAGCCCAAAGATCCGAACCCGCCGCAATTTCCAAAACCTCCTCACCCGTCCCCAAAAAGCTGCCCTCACCTTCACCGTCCCGATCCAAGCCCTCACCGGACCGAATCAGGTCCAAAAAGCCCCAACCCGAATCCCCCAACCCGATTCTCTCCGATGCCTCGCTCGACAACCCGGATCTCGGCCCGTTTCTACTCAAACTCGCCCGAGACACCATAGCCTCCGGCGAAGGCCCGAACAAGGCTCTCGAATACGCGCTCCGAGCCTCCAAGTCGTTCGAGCGGTGCGCCGTGGAAGGCGAGCCGAGCCTGGACCTGGCTATGAGCTTGCACGTGCTGGCGGCGATATTCTGCAGCTTGGGCCGGTTTGAGGAGGCGGTTCCGGTTCTGGACCGGGCGATTCTGGTCCCGGACGTTGGGAGAGGCGCGGATCACGCGCTCGCGGCGTTCTCGGGGCACATGCAGTTGGGGGACACGTACTCGATGCTGGGCCAGGTGGACCGGTCCATTGAATGCTACGAGGAGGGCCTGAAGATCCAGATCGAGTCTTTGGGCGACACTGATCCCAGAGTCGGCGAGACTTGCAGGTCCGAATTCTCATTAACTTATTTTTTTATTTTTTATTTTTCAGTTTGTGTTTTTGCGTGCGCGCGTTTTTTTGGGTTTCATATGGGTTTAGGGATCTGTTTAAATGTTTACCCAAAAAAAATAATAATAAACGGATTGGATTGGGTTTTGAGATTTGGATAATGGGTCGGAGATGGATGGATGATTGGGCTTAAAAATTTGGTGGGAATTATGTTGTAGATTGCTTAGCCAAATTTGGTAAATTTTTTAGATTCGGAGAATTTATTTCTGTGAGCATTTTACTTTGCCGGCTGAAAGCCTGAAAGTTTGGCGCTTTAATTCGATAACACAATAAAATTTGACCAAATGTGAAAGAAGTAAAAAATGATGGGGTGAAATTTGAGAAATTTTATGGATACGGGTTGGTTGACTGTAACTTGAATTTTGATTAGGATGTTGCCTCAAGTTTTGTATAATCGACATTGGTGTTTTTTAAAATTCATTTTCCATATTGATATATTTTGCACGCATTTGCATGTAATGTGGCTGTTGATGCAAATTTGAGTTGGCGGGACAGAATAGTTAATGGTATAGACTTCTATGCGCATTAACAAACATGGGCTATTAGTGGGTGTCCATGTTTGTTAATCTCGCGTCTTTTCTCTTTCCCTGAAGCTGACAGGCTTAAGTTGTAACATCTGGGATACATTAGTAGGTATAGACATTGTCCAGCACAGTATTGGTGGTTTTATTTCTACGTATAGGATCCCCAGTAGAAACGCTTAATGTTATGAACCACCATTTAAGGAATACAATGATATTAATCCTACCTTTCTATTACAGTTGTGTAAGTGTTCTGCTTCCTCTGATGTGTTTTGTGTTCTTTTTTTGGGGTTAATATTTATTTAAATGAGTGCTTAAATTCTTCCAAGTGAACTAAACCCGTTTTAAATAATAATAGTTTGACAGAATGTTAGAGTAACCTTGTTTAATTGAATTGGTGTTGGACATGCAGATATTTGGCTGAGGCCCATGTCCAAGCAATGCAGTTTGAAAGAGCAGAAGAATTGTGCAAGAAAACTCTTGAAATTCATCGTGCTCATAGTGAACCAGCCTCTCTTGAAGAGGCAGCTGACCGCCGGCTGATGGCTCTCATATGTGAGGCAAAGGGAGATTATGAATCAGCACTTGAGCACCTTGTCCTTGCCAGCATGGCAATGATTGCAAATGCACAAGAAAATGAGGTCGCTGCTATTGATGTCAGCATAGGCAACATTTACATGTCTCTTTGTCGCTTTGATGAGGCTGTCTTCTCCTATCAGAAGGCACTCACTGTTTTAAAGTCATCAAAGGGCGACAACCACCCTTCTGTTGCCTCTGTCTTTGTACGTCTTGCTGACCTATATCATAGGACCGGAAAGCTTCGGGAGTCCAAGTCATATTGTGAGAATGCCTTGAGGATTTATGTGAAACCTGTGCCTGGAACAACAGCAGAAGAGATTTCCAGTGGGTTGACTGAAATTTCAGCCATTTATGAGTCCATGGATGAGCCTGAGGAGGCACTTAAGCTATTGCAGAAGGCGATGAAGTTGCTGGAGGATAAACCGGGACAGCAAAGCACAATTGCTGGTATAGAAGCACGGATGGGAGTGATGTTTTGCATGCTAGGGAGATATGAAGAGGCAAGGAACTCTTTCGAAAGTGCTATAGTGAAACTTAGAGCCAGTGGAGAGAAGAAGTCTCCCTTCTTTGGGGTTGTGTTGAACCAGATGGGATTGGCTTGTGTACAGTTGTTCAAGATAGATGAGGCTGCTGAGTTGTTTGAAGAAGCGAGGGGGATATTAGAACAAGAGTGTGGTCCTTGTCATCAAGATACTCTTGGAGTATATAGCAATCTCGCAGCAACGTATGATGCTATGGGGAGGTAATATATTTGAGTATTCTGCTTGCATTTTGGTTCTAGCTGTTAGCATGTTTCTTATTTGCTTGAATTCTCCATGAAAAACTATTGTTTATTCTAAATGGGTTGGCCCTTAACTTGTGGTTCTTCTTTGCAATCGGAAAATAGTCCAGACTATGAAGTTACCATTATCTTGTTTACTGACATTGAATGAGCTTTACTTAACTGCCTCAGTCAATGCCTGTATTCCAGGTTTACATCATTTGCATGAGTCTGGCAGTGGATTCTTTTTGCATCCTTTGCTTTTTATTTAAGCTAAGTCCACTATGTGTGGCAAAATTACTGAGAATGCACCACTTGAATTGTAGTTGGTTCTGGTATTGTCTAGTATTTCTTGTTAGTACTTGAAGCAAGAACTTGAGTATTACGATATTCAATTTTTAACGAATTATTATGGATCTTTTTCAGAGTTGAAGATGCAATTGAAATTTTGGAGTATGTCCTTAAGTTGCGAGAAGAAAAGCTTGGAATTGCAAATCCTGATTTTGAAGATGAGAAGAGAAGGCTATCCGAACTTCTGAAAGAAGCAGGCAGGACCCGAGACAGAAAAGCAAAGTCACTGGAAAACCTCATTGATCCAAACTCAACCTCGAAGAAGTCAAAGAAAGAGGGAACAAAGAGATGGGCTGGATTGGGTTTCAGAATTTGAAGGAAAAACAAGGAAAGGTTTATCCCAAAAAGAAAAAAAAAAAAAAATAGATCTCCACTTTCATATCTTATCTGCTCTGGTACACGTGCACATTCTGTAACATAGAAGCTCATGTATAGGCTTGAAGTTTTAATTTGGTGAGGTTTTCTGTTTCTTGAGTTTTGAATTTCTCATTTTTTATTCTCTGATAATGTTTTATTGAATGTCTGCATTGTGAGCTTGAAGCTGTTCACTGAAAAGAAAGAAAAATATGCATTTGAGTGAATAAAATTCACATGTATGTTTTCTTCTTTGTCATTCATCAGTTCTTGCATTGTCCTAGCATCTCAATACTCTCTGCAAAATATCTCTCATACTCTACAAAGGGGTTTATTAGAATTTCACCTGACACCCAGCAGTGCAGAGCCCACAGGGAAAGCTTAACATGCACATCTGTGCTGTGCCTACACCCAGTGTAAGAGGATAGCCTTAACTAATTATAAAACATTGTTCAGGAAGTTAACTGAAGGACAATTTTGTCCAAATCAATGTGTGCAAAGTTGGACTGTGAGAGAGTGAAAGTGAAACCACTCAAACAAATGAGATATTGCCTCATCAATACTTTATAAAAGTACTATAAAGTTGAGCCCTTGGGTTTGCCCAAGTTGTGAGGGGGAGTGCATATGAGATAATGAATTAAAATTAGGATAAATTTATGATTTGATTCTCTCTAATGGAAAAATAAAATAAAATATTTGCTGCAAAATTATCATTCTTAGTGTAAACTAGATGTGTTCACACATGCTATGTTGATGGAAGTTACAATAGACAGAGAACTAGGGACTAGGGAGTGGGGGGAGAAAGTGAGTGAAAAGTAGAGTTTAGTTACTATAAAGCCCTTGGCTTTCAAATGCACTATTAAACTTAGTCAATGTAAAAAGGGTATAATTATTGACATTTTACACGCTCCAGTTGACAAAAAGTGTTTTCTTAATAATAATATAGATGAGTACACCACAAATGCAATGTCCCTATAAAGTGAATTCCATGTACATATATATATATTTATTTATTTCAACTTGATCTCTTTAATTAGTAGTGTCATTACGCATGATTAACTTGAATTAATGAAAAGAAATGCTACATCCTAAATATCTTGTCTTCTGCACCACTTTGACACACATGCTTGCTTTCGATCTTTCCCACTTTTTTTTACCACCTTAATAAAAAAAAAACATCTCTTATGCTTCCCAGAATCTCATCAGTGTAGTTATCAGTTTTCATTTCACAAGGAAATGCCAACATTGACATTATCTCAATTTCCTTAAGAATCTGGTCTCTATATATTTCTACTGAATCATATTCTCACTCTTTATATAACTGACAAGAAATATTAGTTCTCTGGGTCAAAGCAAACAATTCCTGGACCATTTGCTGGAAGAGTAAATGGGATTGTACGTTATGGGGTTGATGGCAAACCAACTAAAGTGAAGACTTCTTTTCAATGACAAAAAGGAGAATAATTAAAGAGGCATAAAAATTGCAAGGTTCTCATCAATTAGTAGAACTTTAGCAATATAAATAGGTAAGTAGATATTTTCAACACCTTGACATTAAATACGTGAGGATCGAGTTGTTCCAATTTCCAACTCAGATATATAATGAAGTAAAAGAACGTGATAAAGATGACAAAGAATGTGAAGGTGGCGATTGTTAGACAATAATTGATCATAGAAGATGATTGTTGAAAAGAAAAAGATCATAGAAGATGATGGGGAATGAGTGATCAATAATAATATGTAACAACCTAACACTTTTTCTAATTGTATACAATCTTATCATACATGTGGAGAGGTGGACAATTACAAATAGAGAAAGACAAATACAGGTGCAGTAGAAAATAAAAATTAATCGAGATTTTGAATTCAGGATCTCTACAACCGGAGTTTTGAAACAATTATCTTACACTAACCAATCCGACTGTAGTTAGTTCCTAATGGAATTATAATCCCTAATTGTAATGGATTTTGGTTGTCCTTATGTGAGGTAGACTGAAACTTAATTTATACTTGTAAAAAATAAAGAAATTAGAGCATCTAATACAAAACCAATCGACATAAAGAGGAGAGATCTAAGATCTTATACATTGTTAGTCGTAGTTTTATTTTCTCAATGTGAAATATCACCCTCAATATAAATGACATGGTCCAATTTTATCAATGAACTATCAAAAATTCAATAACCTTGTAAAACTATTATACCTTAAAAACTTAATCTGATCGATAGATCGAGTATGGATTCACAATATATATACCAAGGTGCAATTAATGGATCATCCACATAAAGTGCAAGGGACAATATTTAATTAGGACTTGAAATTTTCCCATTTCATGTACGTGTGTATTTTTAGCTAGCCTACAGTGCATGTACACATATATAGTCTTTGTCCCATCTCCAACCTTCACGTCCGTCCAATCATCAATTATTCAATTAGAGGCGGAAAGAATTCATGTTAGTCTTTATATCAGAATTTGATTCATCAGACAGACAGACAGACACACACACAATATCTTTCATTTCCTTAGATGGGCCGAAAAGGAATATGTTCATCGCCACCCTATGCTGGTCTAATATGCAAATATGTAAGGCTAATTATCTCTCACCACAGATTTGGACACTGCCAATAATCTCTTGATGGAGACTTAATTAGTGTCTAGCTAGCTAGTATGTGCTGTAAGGCTACCATTGGTCTGCATATATATCCCAGAGTTGGTTTTTGTTTTGGTGTCATAGTCACCTACTCATATATATCACATGTGTGTGGCTAAACGTCTACTGCATTGAAATGCATGAGACCCAAAAGAACACATTATTCTTTCCCTTTCCTCTTGCTAAAGAGAGATTTGGTGAAAGTGTCCAAATTGGCTACTGTGTTAGGGAGGACTTTGGGACCCAAAAAATGAGTCATATCCGACCAGTCCTTTTCTTTAATTAGTCATAAACGCTACTTGATGAATTTGAAAATGATTTGAATTTCAATTCATGCATGGCTTTGTTCTACAGTATATACGTATTGGCCGGTATTATAACTCACATTGTTGCTCAGAAGTCAGAACCTTTCCTCTTGTTAAGAGATGAGTGAGTGTCCAAATTGGATATATATTCAGTCGTTTTCAATAAGTCATGAAAGGTTGATGAATATGAATTGAACTCCAATTCATGGTGGGTTACTCATGCATGACTCTCGTACACTTTTGTTCAGATATTATACACAGTGTTACGAATTCAGATATTTTAAGTGTTCTAAAAATCCCTCTAGGCGGTCGCCCCGATTAACACTAGACAATGTTTTAATTTTTAATTAATATTTAATTATTTTTAAGCACAAAGTACTAATAACAAGTAACAATTTCTCAAAATTTTCAACTCAATAAATAACAATTTCTCTGAACAATGAACAATAAAAAAACCGTCTAGGCGTCTAGGCGCGCGCTTAGGCCCCGCCTAGGCTCCCAGGCGCTAGGCCCCCTCTCGGCCAACCGCCTACTGCCTAGCAATTTTTAGAACATTGAATTTTTTACATATGAAGTGAAAAACCAATTCATATATTTTTTTCACACGTTCATAAAAGGTTAATGAATATGAATCGAAATCCAATTCATGCACATATATAATATAACAAAGTGCATTAACTGATCGACAGCAGCTAGAATATTAGCATATATGAAAAGGGAGCTAGAGTACAATTAAATATTGGGTACAATTTCTATATTTTGTACACGTCACACGGCATCTTAATTCTGAATGATTTGAAGGATAGAAATAGAATCGAATAAATATATGCACAAAAATATTCATGCAAATCAGTCTTAGACATAGGCCATTAGGCTTTCCTTAAAAAATTGCACAAACCAATCCCCAAATTTCCAAAAAAGAAAAGTGAAATCAAACCCATTCTGATTTTCAATAATTATATTAATCCTAATATCTTGTGCCTTTACAATCATGACTATATATTCCTTACCGTTTGTTACAACGAAAGAGATAGTTAACTGTCCATCTGTCTTTGAAATTTTTGGACTCCTAGCTAGCTAGTGACCTAATTAGTTCCAGAGTCTGCAGGGTCACTCTCACTGAAATATATATTGATTTGTATATCAGATATATATTAGGGTTTTTTTTTTTTTTTTTAAGTCCAATTTTTAAAATGTACTATTCATCCGGCCCATATGCTACAGTAAAATACTGTAGCAACCCACTTTTTTAAAAAACCAGTGCTACAGTGAGGCGTTACTGTAGTGCTACAGTGTTTTTAAAAAATATCATTTTTTCCCTTTATTTATTTTTTTTCATTTCAGTACCAATTGATACATAAACTATCCAAACAAATAATAATAATAATTTATGTATTTTCATGTCATAAACATGTTAAATAATAACCAATATAAAATACAAAAAATCAAGATGAGGCTTCCATAATCTTTTACGTTTTAATAGTAAATATAATTGTTACTATTGAATAGTAACAATCATCTATTGCTACTGGCCGGGCAGTGACAATCAAATATTATCATTATTTGATAGTAACAATCACTTATTGCTACTATCTGGCAGTAACAATAAAAAATTGTTATTACTTGGTAGTAACAATCATCTATTGATACTGTCTTACAGTAACAATTACATGTTGAAGATAACTACTATATCTTGTTATTGTCATACAATAACAATCACCAAAATTCAAACTATAGAAAATCACAAAATTCAGAGAGTAACAATCACCTGATTGCTACTGTCACATAGTAACAATCACTTGATTGCTACTGTCACACAGTAACAAATCAGGTGATTGCTAATTTGCTACTATCACACAGTAACAATCACCTAATTGCTACTGTCACAGTGTCAATTATTATTTATTACCACTATCGAACAATGACTATTCTCAATGTGCTAAAAAAAACCTAGAAACAACATACATATACAAATCTTATGTATTTTTCTAACATAAAAAACAAAAATTTTTGTCTTCTTCTTTTTTTCTTTTTGCTGAAGCAGGCATGTACTTCCTTTTTTTATTTTATTTATGAAGCTGTCATGTGTCTTCTTCTTTTTTTCTTTTTTGTTGAAACTGTCGTGTATCTTCTGTTTTTTTTTTTTTTTTAACAATAGCCACTGTCAAAAAAATACTATTTAACAATTGTCACTATCAGGCAGGAAGTGACAATCACATACAAATTAGTTCAAAAATGCAAGAAACACATCAAAACCAAATCCAAAAATCACTTATTGTTACTGTTCGGCAGTAACAATCATCTATTGTTACTGTTCGGCAGTAACAATCATCTATTGTTACTGCCCGGCAGTGACAATCAAGTATTGTTATTGTTTGATAGTAACAATAAATTAGAAAATATAATTTAAACCTAGTACAATCCTCGTGAAAGCATAAACAAGCAAAGAACAAACTAAAACAGAAATTATGGGTTTATCTAAGTCAACAAGAGGAAAAAATAATTTCTCCTTATCTAACCCAATTCATACCCCAAAAACATTGACAATTTCAAAATCTCTAATTACTTGCTCCCATATGATGAATTCCAAGCAAATTAATTCGAAAACAAACCCCATATTGCCTACTACTCATCACAATTACCACCAATTTCAAAACAACATTCCAATAGTACTCTAAGCAACCCAAACATTAAATATGACCCTGCAAGAATAAATAATGAAAATAAGTTCATGAGAATATCACTGTACCCATCAATGTATTTGCCATGAATACTTTGGAAGATAGCTCTCTTAACTCAGATGCAACCAAAGATGCATGGGGCATGATTTATGTTAGCAATTAATTCCCAGCTCCAATTCTTCACTGCAATGAAATATATGAAAGGAGGCAGCCTGGATGGATGCGCACACACCAATATTTGACCTATTTCTCAGCATTCTCTACAGGCAGGCAGCAATTCGGACTTAGAAAATACAAATGAAAACTAAGAAAACCAAGAAAAAACTAAATCCAAATGAAAACTAAGAGCAATCTGGATGAATAGTAGAACAAACCAAGAAAAAACTAAATCCAAATGAAAACTAAGAGCAATCCGGATGAATAGTAGAACAAACTAAGAAAAAACTAAATCCAAATGAAAACTATTGTTGATTATCTAAACCCAAGAATCCAAATCAAGACAATTGTTAAACTTTGTCACCACACTTTCCCAAATGAAAATGACGAATCCCTTGAGCAGGCCTCTGATCTTCGCAGTGGTATCAGATCTGTTTCTTTTCTCGTCGGCGCTATCAAGCTCAGACTCGCTCTTCATCGTCGCCCACAAGAAGGCCTCCCTCAACAGGCTCAAGTCCGGCGCTGAGCACGTCTCTGTCTCCATTGATATCTACAACCAAGGATCTTCGTACGCTTCCTCATAATTCCACCATTTTCGATCTCAATTTTGTTATTTTTCTTTTCTTATTTATAGATCTGGAAGCGATCTCCTGGTTCGTTAAGAACGATCTCGCACCTATACCCATATCCAATGGTGGCTAGATCTCGAAGCTCGTCGATCCGATCCAGCAGAGAAGCTGCTGGGTTGTGCTCCATGGCAAAGACGATAGAGTGAGGTTAGAGAGAGAGTAAGGTTAACAGACATAGACGGAGAAGAAGAGGATGGTTAGAATGTGGACCGGGTTAGGTGTTATTGGACCTCCTTCAAAATTAAAAAAAGCACATGGGTCTTAAAGGTATTAAGAGCCCAAATTTGGGTTTTATAATCATTAACTTTATATATTAATTATTTTTGCCGCCCATGATTAATATTGTGTTCCCACTGTCCCCTGACCAAAAAAAAAAAGTGTGTCCGATATTACAAAATTATTGAAGAAGGGGTGGATATATGATAACGAACAAAACTGTTGAAGAAGGGTGTGTGGATGATTGTACAGTGGATCTTTGAATGATATAGTTTACACAAGATTGTACAGGTCAAATTGATCTCATTGAATCAATTCACGTTCAGATTGAGAAAAAAAAAAAAAACACTCGATCCATTTATTTTGTTTAAGATTTAAGTTTTAGTTTTAGGGAGAAGAGCGCGCAATCTATGAGAGAAGATAATCCAAGTGCAAAATCTGTTGAATTCTTTTAGAGAAGATTGAAATGTGGAGAAAATAACAGCAATTAATCCATGAGAGAAGATCAAATGTTGTTCAAAATTTTTTTTGTGATCAGAAAATTTAAAATTTTGAATATGAAGAAGATAACAAATTAAGTATAAATACAAATCATTAGATTTGAGTTGGATAAGATGGTCTTTCAATAAATATGATGTTAATTTCATATTAAAAATATATGGTAATGTGTATAATCACCAAAAAAATAAAAGAATGATGTGTATTATTTAACTTTGCCACATAAGATTAGAGCACATCTAATTCGTGCCTTAATAGGCACAAAAACTTTTTCCTAATTATTATCTTAACTTTTGTTCATCAAAATAATATGACAATTTATTATTTTGCGTAAATAAATAAGATCTAGAGCAGGCTCAATTATTCAAAAAATTAGAATAATAGTTGGTAGCTCTAACACTATTTAGATCAATATTACTCATTACCACTCAAGCTACAAGTATATCACTTTCGCATTAAGTTTAGTGCATATGCAGATATTTTTGCAATTACCTTATATAAGCACACTGTTTTGAGTAAAACCAGATGCTAATTAATGACTTAGGAGTAAGAAAATCTCCTTAATTAAGAAGAAGTGAAGCATAAGGGATTTTCATGATTTAATAGGTACACGTACCATTTAAATGCATGCGCGCCCAACAACTACACATGTTGTGACTGATCACTTGTCACCAGCCCTTGTACAGTTGTACTACTGCTGTGGACCTAGCTATGCTATAAATTTGCTCCTTTTTACTATTTGGAAACAAGGCAAGCGCCATCGAGTCATTGAAGAAAATAAGGAAACTATGACCCACCTCCCCACAAGACCAAAATTATAATAAAACTCCAAAGCAAACTAGCTAGGGATCAAATCCATATTCTCTGAATTAAAGAAAGAAAAAAAGTCATAATATCCATAATTATTATACAGTATCTGATCTTGTTGCACCATCAAAAGCTACAGATCTTGACTAGCTAGTTTAGCCATCACGAATTTCTTTGTAATATATATTAACTAACATGAGTGCTACCCATATATATCCTAAAATCCTAAAAATCCAATTCTGCCCCATATATGCATATATGTCCATTGATTCATATCTGACTCCATAAGGAGATCGAGGTAAGAACCACAGATTTTCACAGCTTCTCTGCAATAAATCAAGAAATTACTGTGGACCCAAACACCCAAAATGGCAAAAATATACCATATGGGGGGTTTTGATGAGCTAGAGTTTTGATTCAGTGAAGTGGCAGCTAGCAATGCCCAATGGCTATATATAAGTCTAAGAAATTAAGCCACTGAAAAACAAGAAAATACAAAAAATCAGTCACTTTCGGTGCCCTGTAACGTTAGGAGAGTACTCCCTGTAAGCAACGGTAGGGTTTTGAGAATTTTGAAGGTAGTACCAATCCATAGACACACACACTTTCTCTTTCTCTCTCACACGCTTTCTCTCTCATCCTTTGGGGGTTTGGGTTTGGATGAATGTGATTCTCTTTCTCTTCCGTCATTTAAGTCACTGTATATGTAGTACATGTGTTGCTATAAGTTGCCACCACTCCAATACATGCCATGCAAGTGTGACCTAACAGACTTGGATACAAGCCAAACTGTACCCAATTAATTAAGACTCTCTCTCTCTCTCTCTCTCTCTCTCTCTCTAGCTAGTGTCTATAGCACCAGACAACCCTCACTGAAACTGCTCCTCATTTCCTCTTTACTATCTTTCTCTTCACCTTCTGCTTTGATCCCTTTTCTTTAATTAGCTTGAATAATCTTCTTTTTAATCTCTTCATCTTCATCAGCAAGCTAGCTCTAAGTCACAGCCATGGTTTCTGCAGATACTGCTCGAACAGTGGTCGGAATCATAGGTGAGTAGACCGCTCATTTGCTTTGTATTATTACATGCACATCAAT
This sequence comes from Dryas drummondii, assembly GCA_003254865.1. NCBI lineage: Eukaryota > Viridiplantae > Streptophyta > Magnoliopsida > Rosales > Rosaceae > Dryas > Dryas drummondii. The sequence continues at coordinate 1,090,637 of QANW01003914.1, forward strand.
ATTATTATGCATTAGCATCTTAACTTATGCTTGTGGGTTTTTATTAGAATGAAGAAATTAAAGATTTTCTTTCATGGTTTCTTGTATAGAATTGTTTTAATTATCATCTTAATTCGGAAGATTATGAAACTTGATGTGGGCTGTGTTTTTTGCTTATTTTCAGGAAACGTCATCTCACTGTTTTTGTTCTTGTCACCAGTGTAAGCATGGTTTTTCAGTTCCATTAATTTCTCTAATTCTTTGAGGCAGATCGAGTGATGCATTTTCAATATTTTTGGCACTTGCACCTATATGTTTATTTTGAAAAGTGATAAATAATATTAGAGATACTAATTTTTTTTTTAAAGTTCTATGAACCTAGCTAACTCATTTTTATAAACTGACTTGTAAGGGAAAGATTGTCCAAGCTAGATATACTGTACAACCCAAATGAATCATGAATTCATGATGATGGGGTCGATCATCTAACAAATTTTACGCATAAAATTTGGTAAATGGAATGGCATTATCTTAGCTAATTAACTATAAATTAATTAATAAGGATTCTAAAGAAAAAACTATAAATTAATAAGACACCAGCACATGATCCCTTAAAGTATTTAAAATTTAGAATTTATGTCGACTGTCTATAGTATTAACTAAAACTTAAAAAATTAAAATTAAAGACATGAGAGTCCACCTCATGCACTAGAAGGGCATTTTAGGCATTAACCAAAAGTACCTTACATTTGTTATTTCCCATAAATAAAGTTGAAGGGAATTCACAAACAGTTATCCCAATAAAAAGTTGAATGGAATTATACAAAGGGTACTTTTGGGTATCTAGAAGACTATAACCATTAATAAAGATCTAAGGTTGCTTTAATTAGAAATCCAAGCTTTACCAATATTGTATTGTTAATTCTATACGGCATGTTACTTTCTGAGAAGGTATGGTTATCGGACTCTTAATTAATCCACTCACACTTAGGTCCACATACAAATAATATTATGAATCCATCATGCTTTTAGAGACATAATTATTTGCAATGCACTTGTTCAATATATTGCCACATCCCCTATTTGGAGTTGACAAGAGAATTTTGTCTTATTAACAATTTAATTTGCAGGCCAACATTTGTTAAAATATGGAAGAAAGGGTCAGTGGAGCAATACTCACCAATCCCATACCTAGCAACCCTAGTGAACTGCATGATGTGGACCTTATACGGGTTACCCATTGTGCACCCGAATAGCACTCTGGTGGTGACCATCAATGGGTCCGGGTCTGCCATTGAGGTGGTCTACATCATCCTCTTCCTCGTCTACTGTCATGACAAGAAAAAGAGGCTCAAAGTGCTTCTCGTGGTCCTTGTGGAGCTCATTTTCATTGCTGTCCTTACCCTTCTGGTTCTCACTTTAGCCCATACCCACACCAAGCGGTCCATGATTGTCGGCATTGTATGCATTCTCTTTAACATCATGATGTATGCTTCACCTTTGGCTGTCATGGTACGTAATTGAAACCCCCACGCAAATATTTGTGTCAGACAGTTTAACGTATTATGTTGCACACAATCTATTAATCTAAACTATTGATTAGATGTACTCTTAGCAGTTCAAATTAACACTTTAGTACCATAACATGACAGATTGTCAATTCACGTACAGTTAGAATTACAAAGTGGTATAGAGCTATATATATATGTCTTACTCTGATGTTTGATTATGCTTAACAGAAATTGGTGATTACAACAAAAAGTGTGGAATACATGCCGTTTTTCTTGTCGTTCGCTTCCCTTGCAAATGGTCTTGCTTGGACTGCATATGCTCTCATCCGTTTTGACCCCTTCATCAGTGTAATCATCTCAAACTCAAACTCAAACTCCAATTATATTCTCCATTAACACATTTACTCATTTACTGATCACATATCGCATCTCTCATGAACTCACGAGGCCGGACTTGAGTCGGTTATACTTGTGTTAGAGATATAACACAGGATTAATAAATATGGTACAAATAATTCTATTCTTAAAATAATTAAAAGTCGTATGCATTTATTTATTTGCACATTGGGGTTCTTGATTAAAGTAAGAAATAAAAATGGGCCTGTGGTGTGTTGGTCTCAGATTCCCAATGGGCTGGGCACAGTGTTTGGGTTAGCCCAGCTGATTCTCTATGCTACATACTACAAGTCCACCAAGCGAATGTTAGCAGAGAGGAAAGGCAGGCAGGTGAATTTGTCAGAGGTGGCTGTGGACGGAGATAATGGAGCCAAAAAGATAGGCAGCGTCTCTACTCCTCAGAATGGTTATGCTCTCGACCCTTGAGAACCACTGGACATGATAAACTCCGCCATCAGATGAGCGGACCCTGTCAAAGAAATACAAGTTTTATCACATAAGACTATGAGTCTGTCTTTTTTTTTTCTTTCTTTCTTTGTATCCATCAAAAAAATTTGATGAGTAATGCTGCATTTAGTAATCTTATTATAGATCACATCTCTCATATGTGTGAGCTCCGTTTATACAAGGTAGGCTCTAATTTTATGAGAGATATGATATATAATATGGTCACTGGATGTGGCATAAATGGTTTTATTATAGAATGATACATACAAGGTCTTTGTAAGTTGTCACTCTGTGGCATGTTTAGCCTACTGAGAGTGACATTAATTGTACTTATGATTAAGGCACAAGCCTTATAAAATGCAGCCATATGAGGTGCAGTGTGACCGAATAACAGTTGGTTAACTTGGTTCTGAAGTAGACATTAACTTAAGGCTCAAAATTTAATGACTTCTATTATCACAGCCCTGTGATTTCTTCACACAGTCCTGCAAGTCACTCTCACAGCCCATCAATACTCAGCCATCATCATATTCATAATCCGTTCAGATGCTTGGTATCAAAGACCAAGTCCAATTTAAGCCTTTTCCCAAACCATAAGAAATCCCAGATGATAAACAAGGCTGAAAATTTACGATATATTCTCCATATTTTGACTTCACCCTAAAGTTTTTTAACAAGCTACAAACACTTGGTAATGTATCAAGCTCAAAGCATATTGTAATTATTTCATCCACAATTTAACATTTTTTTCATAAAGAAAATAACCAACCATAACCCCTTCTAAAAGGTAAAAGGTAAACGGAGCACTTATCTGTGATGAACACTTGCTGCCCTTGAGCAGTTAAATTTCAAGCTTTTTAACAAGCTTGAAGCATTGTCGTAACCATTAACACTCACAGTTTTTGCATGCTTTTGTTTTTTCTGGGATCAGAAAGCTAGATTTGACTTTCGAACCCAGAGAGATTACTTAGTGTGATATTCCATTATATATCAATTGCAAAATAGAACAGAACCAAATATCTATTGCATATTTGAGGAAGTGGGGACAAAACTATATTGACACTGGGATTCCAAGAATTCACTCAAATGTGTGCGCGCGTGTGTTTTTTTTTCAAAAAAAAAAAAAAACTGAAGCAAGCTCTATGAATCAATAACTACACCTTAACTTGCCAAGCATCATTTATAAATAATAGAAACTAACCATATCTACAATTCAATCCTCATTCATCAGTGCTCTCGTAAGAGCTTCCAAGATTGGGCATTATGTCATGAACTGAGACTCTAAACATATTGCTACCTGATGATATACAAATTTCCATGCACTCCTGTAGGTCTGCATCACAGGCTATCAGAACCCACTCAAGGTCATCATCCATATATTTGATGTCAAATGTGCCCACTTCCAATTTTAATCTCTTTTCCACTCCTTCTTTCAGCTCCACAATACCAGAACTCATGGACAAGCGAAACCTAATTATATCTTCTTTATATGTTGCCTTTATGGTCACACTCTTCATTTCTTTCCTATCTACGATATGTGGCATTGTGTGAGGAAGAGTACCTATAGACTGCTTGGGAGCTGAATCAGAACATGGGTGGTTTGTCCAACGAGCTTCGCGAACTTGCTCGTCCACAACTGCATCTGCTGCTGAAGGACACAGGTTTCTCAAATCTTTTGAACTTCCAGAATCCTCGATTAACATTCCTCGACATGGTTCTTCGGCTTCTGTCATCAACAGAGCATCTGGTATTGAGCATGCAACTGCTAAATTCAGTTCCACTGGTGGCCGAAATGCTGATTCAGGGGAGCCATCTACTTCAATGCCTTGCTCATGGATGGAAGAAACAACAGGACCATTTACCATTGAACCTCCATTTGCAGGACTACCTTGGCATGAACTGTTAGAAGTAGGGGGGGTACCATCACTCGCCTCCCTTGAGCCACTTCCCGTTTTGGACATGTTTGAGCCTTTACCAATATCTAGCAGAAACCTGCTATGTTCTTGAAGAAGTTCCTCCTGACTCAGTATTCCCCCATCTATAAATTGATCTTCTATCCCAGCCTGCCCCAAACTTCCTGGTGTAGTAGCGGTGGGCGAGTCTTTCTTTTCTCCATGAAGTTCACAGGGTTTAGATCTTGGTGAGCTCTGCTTATTAGATCCATTTAAAATAGAAGGCTGAGAAATGGGGCCCGCTGCAACAGGAAGTGGACTTGCAGTTAGAGGAGATAAGCCAAATGCTCCTTCAGCACCTTGGACAGATTCAATTACACGCTGTAGCTTAGAGAGAGAACGATTGACCTTGTTGATCTTGCGAGATGGCCAGCGGGAGATTCCATGCTGCCTACAGATGCGCTTCATTGTAGTAGGGCAAACTGCAAAGAAGGAATTTCTTTCAGAACAATTTATTAAAATTGCTACACAACATACAAAATCCAGCTTTTTTAAATAAAGATTTTAGCATCTGCTGAAACATGAGCAAATTGCAAGAAACAATATGATAAGTGCAAAAGCATACCTTGAAGGCTCTTTGCAGCATCTTTAAGACTCCCAGCAAAATATTTTTGGAGAACCTCTAGACTAATAGATTTCTCGGCTTTTCCACGTTTCCTCTCCGATGCCCTTTTTATGTCTTTATTCTCTGACAAAGAACTATTGTTTTTCTCACACTCATTAACAGCATTGTTCCCATTATTGACAGCATCAAAGTCCACCATTAACTGTGGGTTTGATGAATCTAGGTGCACCGTCTCTTCTCTATTAGGTAGTTCAGGCTCTGGTGGTGTTTCCGTGGAATGAGGTATCCATATACATTCAAGTCTTGAGTCCAGTCCCTCATTTGTAGAAACTTCAACAACTTCAACAATTCCTTCCTCTTCAAGTACAAATCCAGAAGCAACCTTGAGAGTCTGGAAATGATTCTTAATTATCGCCAATAAGGAGCCCAACAAAGTCTGTTGTACATAACTGTCTGCGCTAGGGGGCAGAAAGAATTCTAGAATGTAATCATCATTTCCAGTATGAATGCTTTGTAAGCAGATTGCAAAACAGCTGGTTAACCCAAACATGCGTGCATAGTGTACTAAAGGGTACTCAGTTTTGCAGAACTGGGTAATGTCTCTGCAGAAGCATGCGTTACGGGACAAAAATGCCCTCCCCGTAACCCCTTGACCCTTTTGCAAGTGATGCTCAACACAGGCCTCTCTGAAACCCCACATGTGAGCATCTACAATATAGCATGCCACATCAGTTGTGGACATGCAGACCTGTTCCATGCAACTACCATCAAAGCTTGTACAGCTCTTCTTCAGGCCACCACCATGAGCCAAAACATTGCGATGCATACATGGAACCCAGGTCTGAGCCAGTGGTAATTTGTGAGTTTCACATACCACTGTCAGTATCTCCAAGATTTCAGTCAATGCCTTTTGGCGACCTTCATTGCATATTTGGATCTGGTTACAAGAAGTGCCAAGCATATATCTGTGAGAATGGAGGGGGAAGAAATGAAAGAAGAAGTCCATATTTACTTTCACGGTTTCCAAAAGATTACCAAATTAGGCACACATGATTATTGCAGCTCACCTGCTTGTTTGTATGCTCCAATATCTCTGTACTTTTCAGACTTACTGCCTGCAGGGGAAAAGAAATTTTGTGACTGACAAATCTATTGATGTTTGAAATACTTAAATAATCATATTGTTATACCCATAACAAAATCCATCATAATAAGTACATTAAGTATATTTTAAAATAAGAACATCACACTATGTAATATATATGCATAGCAAAGAAGAGTAACCCAACCTCAAGTGCTTTGCAAACTTTATCAACCTCAGGACCATAGTTGATCTTTGGAGAAGTCATTATGAGCTCAAGTACACCAACACAGGACTGTCCAGAGGGTTCAAACACGGGCAAAGCTAAGGTTCCCTGAACATTGTAATGCTGTGCATGATCAAGCCGTGGATACTCTTTGATGGAGTAGTACTGAACATTGGGAGTCCATTCTGGCAATTTTTGCTGGAAAACACGGCCAGGAAGCCCAAGTGCTCCATCACTCTCCCCATCCACAGAAAACATATACATCACAGAAGCCATCCTATACTGATGAAGTCCATTACTATGTGGATCAAGAACAAAGGGTTGCTCTGAAGTTGTGAGTACATACCGACTCCCCTTTTTCACTGGTGCCCAAACCTGAGCTAGAACATGCTGGTCAGTTGATTCCTTGAGATACCGAAGTGCTTGAGTGATCCTCTCTTTAAATAGACAATAAACATCTGGATTTTCAACTGGTTCGAGTCCCAGAAATGGGGATGGAAGCATTCTGTTGTACTCATTCTCTCTTGGCTTTTCTGTTACCGGATCAGAAATACCTGTATTTTTGTAATATTATAAAAGAGAATCCCAGATGAGTGAACTTCTGACTGCTACTCAATAAATGAAAACGCTACATAAAACAATATGCTAGGCTGGAACTGGATGACACAAAGTAAGAAATGTGTTTTCAATTCTAATAGGACCATTGAAATCTCAAAACTTATTTTCGATGAATGAACTTCAAAATCTTATAAAAGTTATACAAGAATAAAGATTAAAGAAAATCCAGTTCACAAGGGACCAAAGTCTCCAACTTAAATCCCTGACCGAGCAGGAAGTACAAAATGCAACCTTTTGAGTGTAACAGGGTATATAAGGGACCAAAGTCTCCAAATTAAATCCTCGGAAGTACAAAATGCAACCTCTTGAGTGTAACAGGGTATAGTCTGTTTACTTGCTGAGAAACGAGTGAAGTAAACATTTTTATTGATCCATAACGTTTTAGTTGTTGAATTCTATGAGGGAATAAGATAATTAATCAAGCTAAACCAAATACATGTAACTTGTATTCATTTAATTAAAACCACTTTCCACAAAGAAGCCCATGAAAGCATTTGTTCAGATTAGTTATTCATGGACCAAAAACAATCCATATTTCATTTACTTTGCCTCATTTTCATGTTTCTCAGCGAACCCAAAGTAAATTTTAAACTTCTCCATATATCATTACAAAGTTACACAGTAAATATACAAACTCCTAAGAGATTTCCGATTCAGAAAGACCAAAATCAATGGTAACACAGCGAAAACTGATCGACCCAGAAAGGAAAAAACCAATAAAAACAAAAACCCATTGAACTTCAACCTCCAAAGAACACAACCCAATAAGAAAAACTCACAGGCAACGAATTGGGGAGAGTCAGAAAGAGCTTGGGTGACATGTCCTGCGAGCTTGTCATCAATATCACCATCAAAAAAAGCCCACAAAGGAGAACAAGGCTGGTCAGTGGACGAGAACGTAAGTGGGGAGGTGGGGTTAGAGACGAAGTGGATCTGATCCAACGGCCAAGAAGCGTCAAGGTCGAGATCAAAGTCCATGAGCACAGCAGCCTCTCTCTCGTCCACTACTGCTACGTTCTTTGACTTTGGAGGAATGGCGGGGGTTCGGGTTTCGTCTTCGGGTTCGGGCATTTTCTCGGAAAGCGGTTGATTTACGGGAAAGGTCTAGAGAGAGAAGAAAAGATTTTGAGAGAGAGAGAAGGTGTGGCAGAAAGAGAAGACTCGGTAATGGTAATTTGCAGAGTGTATGTGATTCCATGGAATCCATGAGCTTTTTACAACTTGCTGAGAGTGTGTAGTGGATAAAATATGCGGAAATGATCCTGTGTTGCAGCCAATGGATGTTGCCGCCATTTATTTTTTGTCTGATTTTGGAAAACAATCTACCATTGAAATTTGAAATACCATCTTTAATTCTTAGATTTTGATTAGTTCACTATTAAAGTATAAATTATATTTTTTCATTGTTAGATACGTTTATATATTACACAGTGCAGAGGCCCTTGAACGACGGATTCCTCTTTTAATTTTAAACGCTTGTCGGGACTCATACAAGTTATTTTATTTTTAATTTAAACTGTTTAATTTTTATATTTTTATTAATATATCATCGTTACAAAAAATTAGTTAAGTCATAAATCATTCACTTATCTAATTTTGATTAAACAAATAAACGATTTCATAAAAAACATTTGATTTGTCTGTTTGATCAAAGTTAAATAGACAAATTATTTTTGATTTGACTAATTTTTTACAAAAATGATATATCAATAGAAATGTAAAACTGAACAGTTCGAATCGACACAAAATGACTTATATGGACCCCACAGAGAAATCCCTCATTGGAAAACCCGTTCAATATAATTATATAACATACCATATTCATAGCTTAAAAACTCCTATTTTTATTCTCCACTTTGGTTTTGTTGAATGTCTCCTATCTTAGATATTGATATAAAATAATGTTAGATATTGAAATCAATCTTAGATATGAAGGAGTACATTCTTTTTTCTTGTGACGTGGCACAATCACAACCACAAAAAATGACAAGAAAGAATATGTTTCGTAGTTGTGGTCGTTGTGGATGTGCCACATCACAGGAAAAGAGGAGGTACACCATTAGGTGAAGGAGCAAAGTATTGTTTAATATGAACATCCTACACATAGGTTTTCTATGCATCAACTATTAATAGGTGTACACACTCACATAAGCCATTATACAAAACAAATTTGTACTTGATGCCTAACAATGAGTTAGAATCAATGACGCGTATTTAGGAATATTTATTTGTGGAACAAGAAAATACATTAAGTTATCTACTTCATCTCTTTAAGACGATTTATATAAAAGTAATAAGGAAATTTAGTTGTGCATACTGATAGACTATAGTGGCTCCTATATAGAATCGTTAGTGACTATAATATTTACAATTAATTGAATAATAATCTAAATAAGAAAGGAAAGGCAAAAAGTAAATAAGTGCGTAGAGCTATGAGGGGCAACTACTTACTAAAATGGTAAACCCAGTTTATTTCTAATTATTTGATAATCCCACCAGCCTTCGTCACTGTCCCACTGTTGTTGTGTCTTATAAGTTATATCAAAGGGACAAACTTTTCACAAAGACTAATTGATTAGTGTCTCTCCTAGTTTATTAAACAAAGGAGTTGTTATCTTTGAAATGTTGATTAATTAGCTTGCTTATTGTTAAGGATTAAGCTTATTTTAATCTTAAATTTTGGCCATTCCCGCATTGTCATGAACAAAGACACTCTTTAACACTGACGATAAAATATATGGCTTCATGGAATCTATCATACAATAACATTTTTCACATTAATTTGTTTTTTTTTTTGGCCAGGGACATTAATTTGTTTTAATTATGCAACTTATCCATCGATATTTTTCCCATTAATTTGTTCTATTTGTATTTCCGGCCCCATAAAGAAATTATTAAATCCTCCTCTACCTGATTTCATGTATATTAATTATCATTGTAACTATGCTTCCTTCTTTTACAGTTAGAATAAATAAACATTAAACAGAGGAGCCCAAAATTGAAAAAGAGGGAATCCCAAATCCGAATAATTGGTTTTAGTTTTATTATAAATTTATGTGTGAACTGTGAAATATCTGGAAGTTGATGTTGAAATTATAGAATATCTGAATATGGATGTCATAAACTCACAAGTCACAACTCACAAATACAGTTGTTTATTTGAACATTTCCGAGTAAAATATAAGTTATTTGCATGCAATGTATGCATTAGTGACATTGACAAATTGATTGCATCGATTTAGGGTTGGGAGGTCCCCTGTGGTTAAAAACCTAAACTAATGGATTAAGATAATCATAACCGTAGCCGTTGTCAACATCGATCCACTTGTCCACTTGTTTTCCAGCAGCTTGTGGGTTGTTCGTTGGGGCGCATAAACCAAAAAGAAAATCACCAAGACGCCGCGTATCTAAATTTGGACCCTAAAGAGAACTAAAAGATTACCTCAAAGTGCGGCAATGCTGTGACACAAAGTTGAAGATTCAATTCTAGATAATCTTATTATTTTTTATCTCTTTGATTCTCAAGAGGACGGCTCTCAGTTGTATTATTAGCAATAAAATACTCAATTACAAGTTTACAACCCCCACCAATTTTCTCAATTAGTTTTATTAATTTAGACTAGATTAACTGCACTCGAGGCTGACATATACATGGCATCAAATATTCAGTTATAATAAAATAGAGGATAGGTTATTCTCACTATCTTAAATTGTTGAGTTGATTACTATATTTTTTAATTTTAATTTTACTCTCAAAATAAAAAATTTCAATTTTATTTATTGGATTATTCAACACTAGTCTTTCGAAATATTTGTGATTATTCGACACCTAACTGCCGAACATTAGTGAAGTTTTCGGTAAGTAACTATTAAATTAAAATAAAAAAAATATTCGGTAGTATTTTGCTGAACATTATCATTATATTTAATCATAGGCTGCAGAACTCTTTAGTATATTTTAGTGAAAATGAGTCAGGTGATTCTATAAATTTTTATAAAAAGGGGTAAAATAGAAAAAAAAAAAATATATTAAAATGGTTAACTGAGCAATGAAGGGTAGTCGGAATAAGCTCTATCTACCTAAAATGAGTTACCATTTAACTTTCATAAATATCGTAGCCCCGCATTAAGAAAAGAAGAGTGTTGTTGCTTGTTAGAGGTTAAAAAAAATTAAAAAATGTTTTAGAAATTGATGTAAAACTCTTACCAAAAATTTAAAGTCAACCAGTTTTTCTTTCTTTTTAAAACGAAATTTTATAGGCAACCACTAGTACAAGTTAACAATTCTGGTAAACAAAGCATTTAAGAATCTATTTTCTTTAAACAGAGAAAGCGATACGCCTAAAAGTACTATTGTATGCTGACAGCATCTGAAAATACAATATTTATAAAAAATAAAAATCTTGGAGGCTTGGTCAGCGTTCACAAAGATTCCGCTCTCCCTCCATCATCCAAAGTGAGCAAGAGTGTGGTTGGTTTTCATCCTTTGAAGGAGGATTGGACCATCAGCATTCAACCATGACATACGTATCCAAACAAAATGCTAGCCATAGTCAATCTGCACAAACGAATATAGACCGTTAATTGGAATGAACTAAGATCCACCACCAATCAATGTAAGCACTACAAAGTACTAGCTTGTAAAAGAGTAATGCTATATGTACTAGACCCACCATAAGTTTTGGTGATTGCTGCTGCTACCTCAAAAGCTAAAGCTACACCATAAGTTTTGCTTTCTTTGTGCTTTTTTTTTTTTTGGGAAATATCCTATTCATTCATGAAATTTTGACTAATTCCTTTTTAAAATTTATAAGTGCCCGTGGGAGTTACTCTATCAATTAATCTCTTCATGGCTCTCTTTCAAAAGATATGACTTTTTTTTCATGGCCAAAAAAAAGATACGACTTCTTTTTCTCCGCTCTCTCTTGGGAATTTCTCTCTGATAATCTTTTTCCTTTCACAGGAAGCTAGGTCTAATGACAAGAGCATGATCACTAAGATCACTAAACCATGATCCAAGTTTCCTTGCCACTGTTTTCACCCAAACCTGTCAAAAAACTGTATTTCTTTGAACTGTCTCGTTGGCACTTACGGATGGGAGTGAGTATTGGGTGTCGAGTAGACTAATAAGTAGGTCCATAAACAGCTCGGATATTAACTAGATTGGTCCATATCTTAATCTTGATTATCAAATTCAAATCATAATCCAATTTTGGGATTAAACTCAGGAACATATACAACAAGTCTACTCAAATTAATACTCCCAAATTCAGATAAACATGGCAAAAATAGCAATAAAAGACATCATAACAAATAACCCAATACCTAGAAAAATATAATTGAGACTCCCATTGTAAAGCATCCAGCAGCAACCCAAGGGCTCAAGCGTTCACCTGTTTCAAGAGGCCACAAAAGTCACCCACCAGCCACCACACACATGGACTAGGTAATTCACACTATTCTAGCAGCAACACCATAGCAAATAAATCAATAGAAAATATAAGCAACCTACCTATTCTAGCTGCCTTCCAAAAAAATCCCCGGAACCTGCCAGTAGAAGACACAGAATCAGAACACAGCTAGATCTTGAATTTTGACATATCATATAAAGACATGGAAGCATGAAGGGAAGTTTAACACATAGATCACAGAAGAGAGACAGAGAGAGAGAGAGAGAGAGAGAGAGAGAGAGAGAGAGAGAGAGAGAGAGAGAAATAAAGAGGAACNGAACCAAATAAGTAGAAGCAAAGCAACAAGTACCCCTACCGAGAGGATTCATGCAGGGTAAGCAGGAGAACAGAAAACATAAGCAACACTATGTTGCAAGTAGAAATCTTTTTTGATACCCATGTCACAAGTAGAAATCAGAGTCCAAATACCAACTACTCTGTGTGTGTGTGTGAGCGCTCGACCATCTCCTTACAAAACAAGCCAGGAAGGAGGCATAATGTATACTCTAGATAACTTCAGGTGAGGGAAAGAGATTGGGGAAATGCCCAGTTTGCAAAATCGCAAACATGAGTATTTGTTTTTTACCATTTTTTGCTGCAATGTAGCATTGCAGCAGAAGAAGGGCTGAATTAAACATTTGAATAGAGTTGTTTAACCTCAGCAGCAATGTGCTTAGACAGTGATAATATATTGCAAAGACTTCAATGCACACAATTAGAGTTTAATTACCAAACTTGAACATTTTGATAGGCTTTGGAAACAACAGCATGTACTCTTAACACTTTACCAACCCAATATGGACTTCACAAATTACACAATACAAGGTGCTATTGTTGCAATAATTGCAATCATCCATGAAAATTGGAAGTTTTAAACTGTTATCATACACATTTCGATCAAAGCAGAAAGCAATGAATGATAACAAAGATCAAGAAAGCCATAAAGTAGCTGACCCGGTTTTCTGTTCGAGGATGGTTGGGAACTGCATCTTCAAGAAGGTGCAAGTGCAAATCACGAGCAGCACCACCGTCAAGAACGAATTGAAATTGAATAGCGCGGACTGCACACAAAATACAGAACAAACAAAACCTAAGATTTTTAATAAAAACACTCAAATTCGACCAAATAAGAAAGACATAAATAAAATTAATTAATTGATTCTTACCATATCTGGATTCTGGGTATTTGAATTCGTATAGATCTGCAAGAAAGATTGGGGATCTAAGCAAAGAGATTGAAGGTTCGCAGAGCTTCGCAGTTGCAGAAGATCAATTACAAGCTGAAGCAGTGTGCCTTCGCAATTAAGCGAACGCCATTAATGGTGTATCTCCGAACGCCTTGTCGTTTTTAAAAGCGTCCACCTAGTTAAATCGCATTTGCCAGCGTGGCGGTTGGCGAAATTACATAAAAGGCCACAAGATTTGGTTGAAATTACGAATTTGACCGCCGCCAAATCGAAAATTTTAAGATATTAGTCCCGCCAAAAAAAAAGAAAAAAACTTGGAACATCTTTTTGATTCTTCGTCGTCGCTCTCAGAGCCTCAGAGCGAGACGTCAATGGCGGAAATGAAGCGATGGAGCGTCACCTACACCAAGCACATGAAGCAGAAGCGCAAGGTTTACCAAGACGGTTTCTTAGAGCTCCACACCTCCACAAATAAGGTATTTCAATTTGACTCACAAGTTTCAAATTAAACCGAAATTTACTTCAAGTTTCGTTTTTGTTTTGAATGTAATTTCGGATTCTGATGTACAGATGCTGCTGTACGACGACTGTGAGAAGCTCTTGGAGTGCAGGATCTTGAAGAAAGACGAAGCGGTTAGCTGCGGCGAGACACTCACATTCAATGCTTTTCTTGTTGACGTGAACGAAGCTGCTGGAGGAGATCACAAGCCTATACCTGGTTTCAATTCTCAAGGCAAAGATATGAAATTCAATGAGAAACGCGCAAAACCGTTTGTGAATAGTTCAGTTTCTGTTGCTACCTCAACTCAGCTTAGTTCAATAACCTAGCATTAATGCATTATACATCTTTCGCTTCCTAGGTTTTCAGTCACCGACTTTGTGATTTTCTACAGGGAATAAGCCACAGCTGAATCTGAGTCCGTCGCAAAAGATTATTAGAGGTTAGTGTAATGCCTCTATATATTATCTCATTTCATATAGCAATTAATTACAAAGTGATTGTTTGCGTTTCTTTGCCAACTGGTTTAGGGCTATTAGCATAAGGATATTAGGAATTTTCATGAAGGGGGCATACATTGACGAATCATTCTAAGTTCCGAAATGGGTTTAACGTGTCTAGTTTGTCTGCATCTTTATCATTGATATTAATTCTGCTACAAGCACAGCTATTGCGTAAGCTTGTTCAAGTGTCCCCATTCCCCACATATCTATAATCCATGGCAACATGTGTAACATTATTGTGGTTTTACGTTTCAGTGTATATAGCCGGGCACACGTGTAACTGTTTTTTACATTTCAGAGTTTAAGAAGAAGGAAGTACAGTTACACAAATATGGTGCAGCACAGAGTAGTCCAGAAACGATGAAAAGTAGCAAAACAGGTTAGTTTGTGATTTGGCAGCTCTTTAAATAAAAGAAGTTTTTAACTTTAAAATGATGAAGCCTTATAGGATTTTGCAAGCTCTACTCAGGCAGCTGTTTACAAGTCTTATACTTTTTTTTTTTTTTATCTGGCAGTTGTTGCTTCACATTTGTCATATGTGTTAATTTGATTATAGTGTCACGGTTTCTCTGAGGATCCACTGTATTCTGTTCTTTAAATCCCCCCAGTTAAAGTTGTTTTTCACTGTCACACCCTTTACATTGTAGAATGGCAGGTTCTGTACACCACACAACTAACTCAAAAGGCCAAGAAGTATCACGATGGTTTCTTACAACTTGCAACTTCTGGGGCTCATGGAAGGCAGGTTGACTTATCCTACTATCCTTCTATTCTTCTTCACAAGTGCCATCTTCTTATTTGTTGATCTCAATAACTGACAATTCAACCATCTTTTTTTTGTTATTGATCTGTATTTATTTTCCTTCTCTTACATAAATTCTTAAGTCGCTCCTTAATTATGTAAGTAATTGCAAATAGATTTACCATAAAAGAAAAATTGATGCTCAGGATTTACCTTTTCTGTGTCTGTTCAGATAATACTGTTGGATGCAAGCAGGAAACACTTAGATAGCAGGTTCCTTAAGAAAGATGAAGTGATAAGATCCAGTGAATCAATTGCATTTGATAGTCATTTGGTTGAAATTGGAGAATGTGAAGGAGATCATAAACCCGTGACTGATTTTCATTTCAAAGAACATAAGCGTAATGTTGTTGGGGAAGCAGGAATAAAGCATGGACAGCGGAATGGTGTTAATTCTGATAAAGCTGCTGGAAAAGGTTAGTAAGTGAAATAATATTTTTCCCCTATAATATATTGCATTCTCTGAATGTGACTGCTTAATTTTCTTTTATGTTTTCCCCCATTTGGTCCCAGGTTGACTTTTTTTCTTTCTTTCCCTTTTTCAAATTTAGAATGGAAGGTCCTGTACACTACACAATTAACTCAAAAGGCCAAAAAGTACCATGATGGTTTCTTACAGATCAAAATTTGTGGCTCCCTTGGGATGCAGGTATATATTATGAAACTTTAGATGTTTTCACAATGTAATCTTGTTTGTTGATCTCACACCCAACACTGTATGATATATTTGATTGCAAAAGTTTGGTTTTGAGGAACTTGATGCTTACAGTTCCATCTTTGATCCTGTTCAGGCCATGCTGTTTGATGCAACTAGGAAACTCTTAGATACCAAGTTTCTCAAAAAAGATGATATAAGATCTGGTGAATCATTTACATTTGATGCTCATTTGGTTGACATTGGTGAACCTGAAGGAAATCATGAAGCTCCAGTCGATTTGAATTTTCAACGAAACGATTGCCATGTTCAGAAAACAGGGAAATCGCATGGAGAAGATGATTGTCTTATAGTTGATAATTTTGATGTAAAAGGTTAGTGTGATATATATATATATATATATTGTTTGGGTTTTTTTTTATTTTTTTAAGCAATTTTCATGGTTGTTATCTACTAGATCTTTCTTTCTATTTCTTCTAACTGATTTAGAGGTTTCCACCTTGCTGTAGTCCTGACATCTTGTTTTCGAGCTTCATGACAATTCATTGCTTAAATGTTGCTTTATACTTAAATATCAGATCTTGGAAATAATCAACTTGTAGATGCTCATCACCAGAAGCTAAGTCTTGAATTCAATGCCTTCTGACCTAAAAGTAAAGGATATGGTTTTGATGTCGTTCATAGTTTGAATTAGCGTATGTGTTCCAAATTAAGAATTAACAAGTTGAGATCATATAGTGGAAGAGATCAACTGACATTATGCTGGGACAGTTTGGATACCTATAAGGCTATAACCTCATAGTAGGATGACGATTGCACTTTGCATATAAGGATACCTTGGTTTTGTGAGAATTATTCCATTATGATACCTATTGCACTTATATTCTCTAAAATGCAGAGTGGCATGCTCTATACACCACTCAGATTACTCAAAAGGCCAAAAAGTACCACAGTGGCATCCTCAGACTTGCCTTTTCTGGTTCTTACCGTAAGCAGGTTGTTATCTTGGGCTCCCTTGTCACAGATGTTGCTTTCATATCCATGGGCCATTTCTGTTGCATCTGTCACATGCCACATCCGTGCCTCGCATGAGATCACATAAGCTTTCCGAAGTCATGTCGTTTTTGTGGACTGATGAATTCAAATTAGCTTTTGACTTGTGAATCATTGTATATATGTCAGGTTACATTACTTAGTGAAGATAAAACCAAGCTGAGCAGTAAGTATGTCAGTTTATCAGAAGATATAAGAACAGGATGTACGTTTGAGCTTCCAAAATATTTGGTGGAGATTGGTAGACCATGTGAAACTGCTAGAGGTATGGTGCTGTTCTAATATGCTAATTTAGACATCAATGCTTGTGAAGCTCTTGATCTTGCCTCCTGCATTCGCTTTGGCCTGAAGGTGAAGGAAAATCTCACAACATAGCTTGTTTCAAAAAAGCTCCAGACTCAAATCTTAACATTTACAGTGTAGAGGAAACAAAATCAAGCAGGAGAGTCCCTACAAACAAGCCTTTACGTGATGGTGAGTCTAGCGTTACTTGGTGAATCACATACAACAACCTTTTTTGGTCCCGGGAGTGGGATGGGGAATTTTGATGTGTGTACGTGCGGTGTTTTTATTTAGATCTTAATGCATTGCTGATTGATTTATCTGCTTCATCTGTGCAGCAAATCAGATTTTGTCCATTCTCCAAAAACCTATGGCTCAGGAGAGCAAAGTTGTAGGTCATGCTGATAACAGCACGGCAAGACCAGTTTCTTCCAACAAGGGATCTCAAGTTTCAGATGCTATAACATTGGATATCTCTGAAGATGGTCAACCATCACAATCTTTGCAACCACATCATAGATCAGTTGAAAATATAGAACCAAGCGGAAAAATAGACACTGAAAATCCCCCTGATCTTATGTCTTTCAACGGCAAGTTCTATAAGAATTTTTATTACTTGCATCAACATTTACTTCTATATTGTCTGAAATTAGTTTCTCAGAATTTGACTGGAAATTCAATCTAATTTGGACTATGCAGCAATATCCAGTGGTAGTGAGTTAACTGAGGAAATCGACACCGGAAACTCCCACCAGGTCTAGACTGTTATTCCCCATTGTATCTATGTATTGCCACTTTTCTGATTGTACTATTAATTTTGGATTACTCTGCCTCTTTCACATTTAGATCCTTATTAGCCACCAAATAAAATGCATAAGCAACCAGGTTAAACCTGTTGGCTGCGGTCAGACCATTTAAGAACATAAAACCAAGAAGTTTGGATTTATGTAGTCGAACCCAATCCATAAAGAATTTAATATATATCACTAAAGTATATCTAGAACCCTGCTATGGCACAGGACCTTATACAATGTTTCACCTGACCACTGTTATAATTCATGATTTTTATGCAAACAGCACATGTTGCATAGCTCTTATTTATTTTACAATGCATTGTACTCTTATAGCACCTATCTATCTGTAAAATTTGTAGCTTTTATCAATGTATTGTATTTGCATTTGTTTCAAGCAGCTTTTTTCAGACCATGTGGAAGCTGACACTAGAGAGCATGACAAAGCATATTTTTGTGACAAATCAAGTTCGAGTTTTGGTGCTTCTCATGATGCTGCTGATGAGAAAAAAAGTAGTTCTGAGGAGCTTACTTGTTCAAGGGAAATGAAAGACTGCCCAAGTTTTGATCTTGGGTTTTAAACAACTTTACCTGGCAATTTCCTTTGAATGTATTCTGCTATAGCTTGTAGTGAATCTTTGTTTACCAAGTGGGTTAACACTAATGGCCTGTACTCTAGATAACTAGACATTGTCTCATGCAAGAGTGACACTTCCATTTTGAGGAACTCCTTTGCAAAAGACAAAAAGAATGACTGCCTAATGAAATAGCAACCCAATACACTCTGTTACTCTGATCAATTGTCTTGAGTTTCATGATCATCAAAAGTGAAATGATTTTATAGAGTTGGATACTGACTAACGAGCAGTTTTTATATGGCATCACATAAATTCCATAAATGAGTTATAAAGAAACCAATGATTCAAAACTTGGTAGCAAGGACAACAAAAGCCTGAAGGAGTAAACTGAAATTCTGATAGGCCTCTACCACTTTCTGTTTTGTTCTCTCAATTCTCATCCAAATATTTGTACAATACGGCATCCTTTCTAGACTTGCGCAAGCTGAGCAAAGCCTTGAGACGTCTATTTTTGCCCAAATGCTGTTCAGTATCTTTGGTCATGTCTCTTTCACCATGAAGAGACAATGAAACTGATCTCCTTGTCCGCGGATCTGATGGGTACTGCAAATGTAATAGAATGCCTATTCTTAATTTCATAGCATATTTAGTATTTTCTTTTGAGTTTTACTATTAAATCCTAAAAAAGATGAGAGAATTATAGTAGATGTTTTAATTCATAGATTAGAAACCAAGGATTGCTAAGACAAGGAGATGATCCAAATTCATACTTCATTATTCAACATTCTGCAGTTGGCAGTGCTTACCCTCTGTTTGACACTAGAAGAACAGTTCATAGTGACTGATCTCTTGACAACAGTGCCACAACGTCCAAGTGGAAACCGATTGGGTGAGACTGCTAGTTTCTCTGATTTTATGGGGGCAAAAACTCAAAATAAATAATTGCATAAAAATTATAGCATATCCAACAAAATCCCACCAACATATTAAGGTCAGGAATAATTTTTGTATATTGAAAAAATGTAAAACACATTTATACAAACCATGTTTGGATGCAAATCTTGGGAACTGCAACGCTCCAGGTGAAGACTGGGGAGAGTGTAATGCAGCATACTCTGAACTGCATCAGAAATACAGCACAGACTCTGTGAAGTTCAAACTCAAAATAAGTTGGCAATTATGTTGAAAAACATTGTGTTCATAACATTTACCTGACAATTGTTGGAGAGGTCTCCCTAGTTGTTGCTTCAGCAAAATATTCAGATAAACAAATCATCAGCTTTTCCCTAGTAACTTGAACAACAGATATAAACAATTGCAAGCTACCTCATCAATTGTTGAGGTGTTAAGGTAGCAGAAATGAGGTTTGTAGTCTCAAATTCCATTATCTTCTCATAATAAATACAATGGTAAGAATGAAATGAATACCAGTATTAATCTCAAGCAAATCCTCTTCAGCACTTTGATATACCATTGCAGACTGGCCAACAGCATCCGTGGTTGCTCCAACTGAATACAAAATGAAACCAAGTAAATTATAACCTATATTTTTCTTTTCAATCAAGCTCAAGAATGTAATTATAGAAAGGAAACTTCAAAGAGTACCAATATGATGTCAATGTGATAAAAAGAAGATAAGAGCATAATTTGCCTGGAATGATGTATCGCTTATGGTGCTTAGGAAATTTTATGGGTAACAAATGTTGGACGAAGCCCCCTTGATCGATGAAGCCTTGGCATGTCTTCAGTTGCTGGGATTGCCGAAAAATGGAATGAGTTAAAAGTTAAAAGAGGAAAATGTCCAAACTCCTGCCATTCTAAAATTCTTAACTAGCCTAGCTGATAAAAAATCAAATATTATGTTAAAATGTAGTATGCAGATAGTAGTCCCGTGTTGTGTTGAATTGGAGAAGGTAAGACTGTCCTCACCATCCTTATTGAACTTATAACTACACAAGGTCATAGGGAAGAGAACTGAAGGACTCTACCTGTTCAATGCAAGAGAGCCCATGCTCAGTTTCTGAAACTTCTCTAACTTGTTCATCCATAAATCCATTGACCTTGTATGCCATTGAACCCAAGTGATCCACAGTATTGATAACTGCTTTGATGACATAATCTTTCAAGGTCTCCACCACTCTATTTTATAGAATCAAAATTTAAGAGCTTAGTATGATATAGGAAAAAGTTACAAGGGAACAATAATATCCCATCTCTCAAGTCTCAATATATTGCAATTTTGTCTAGAATAAACACTGAGTACATAAAAGGGGACAAAAAAATCTAACTCACAATTGTTTTTGGTCCTCTTTGCTGTAAGATTTTTCAAAATATTCGGCTGCTGAGTACAGCTGTTTCCTCAGATTCTTCAATTCCTAAATTCCCAAATGAATTCAGAAAATTTTTGTGACTGAATTAAAAACCATCTCATAATGTTATATACTTTTCTGGAAGTGAATGATTAATCATTACACTTCAAAAATAATACCATCATTTATTTGGTAGATAAACACCAGAAAATTGGGTATTTTCCTCAATCCTACATTCTTTTGTAATATGAGTTATGACAAACATCATAGAATAAGTAAAACATTGATTTCTATATGGATTAGACTTTGTATACCCATTAAATAAATAGACACTTGATGGTGAATTGCCTTCCAACTCTAAAACATTAAGATAAATGATTAGATGAGAGACACACATTCAGATTCTCTGAAAAGAGCACCCTCTGCTGCATGAAAAGTTCTTCATGGTGAGAAGCTTCTTTTGGGGTAGAAACTGAAGAAGAAGAAGTCATCCTCTGCATATTGGATATTCTTTTTGCCTCCTACAACATTTTTACAGAAAAGAAAGCTTCGGGAATCAGTTAGACCTGCCTTAACCCCTCAAACCAGAAAAACAAAGCCATGCTAATATGAAAAGCAAAAATCATCTGGTAATAGAAAACTCAGATGTTAATTCCCAGATTTCTGTTTGTTGTGAAAATCATTTTGGACCAGAAAAACCATGATGCTTTACTGAAAACAAGAGGGCTTCTTTTCTTATAAAGAAAACAAAGAAATGGTAGATAAAAACTTCAATTCTGCATGTATCATTCATAAAATCAAAGGATAGATTGTAAGAGAAGTTTATAATAACTCTGCAACTATCACAGAATTTTACTAGTCTCAAGATTCTCTAAGAACATAGCCTAACCAAAAAGCATAACGTGCAAAGCATTCAAAGTTTCCTGCTCAAACAAACAGAGAATGGTTCAATACAGAACCAACTACAAGTTTTGAGGTAAAGAGCACACACCTGGGTGCGCTCAGCTGCAATCCAAAACTCAGTTCCCACTCAAACTCAATACTCTAAATAAGCATCCCGAGTGTTAAGAAGAGCAAAAGAAAATTAATTGGTCCTCATTCCTGGAATAGTATGTCTTTTGTTGACAAGAAACTCCCAGCATAAAGAATAGAAGAAGATACTGACAACTTTTCAATCAGGTCCCCTCTATAGAAGTGCATGTAAAAAAGTGATAGCATCACTTGGAAACCTTCTTTTATCAGATCACATATTCTTGAAAGCAAAATAACACCATCTGGGTCACCAATTATTTTGGTTGGACTGGTTAATATGGGTTCCTTTGAAAGTGGGAAAAGTCTAATAAGTTCATTAAAAACAAGCCACTTGTCATCCATGTCGTGGTATGATTATTTTCAAACCTGGGACCAGCAAGTTGATAGGAAGAAAGTGGGTCTTGAATTTGATCTTTACTTACACAAGGGAAAGAGTCGATTAGATATTTAGATGTTTGCTAACTTGAGTGCAGAAAGTTATATGGTGTAAATAGGTCATGCTTTATTAGGTGGTTTGCTCATAAACATTTAATCCAGTGGTTCAATCTATGATGTCCTACCTTTACGAGCCAACTACTTAGCCCTTTGAATTCATGTGTTTATGAGCAAATCACTATTACTGCATTTATTTTGGTAGAAGGAGAGGGTGAATGTAGAAGGGCATATGTCCAAACGCAACCAGAAAATACCAACAAGACATTCAATCATATGGCAGTTGAGGGTTCGACATCAGACCGTTGGATTTATATGACATTGAAAATGGGAGTGATGGGCACACAAACGGCCATCAAATCAAACCTGCATTGGATAGACAAAGGGTGAAAGGTCCTATTCAAGTTTTTGAGCATTGGATTCAGTGATTCACTGTGGCAATTGACCACATTGTAGCTACTCCCTATTGGACTATACTGTAGAGATCACTCTAAACTGTACTGAATTGTTAAGGTGCAAAGCTTTTAAGGCTCTTCGGACGATTTAAGCATAGTTATGATACAGTCCAGCACAATGTTTTGCCAATAATATAGTTTAGTATCAATTATGTATAGTCCAATCTAGTTCAATACGACATCCCAAACAAAGACTTGATATCTTAGGCAATGATTCAAGCAGTAAATTGGCTTATTAAATGCTTGACATGAATGATTGATTTATAACTTGTCTTAGCATGTCAATGAGCTTAATAGGGTTTTTTCTTTTTCTTTTTCTTTTTCCAACTGATAAGTATTGGACAGAAACATTCTAGATAATTAAAAAGTATTAAACCCTCAATGCTTAGAACATGAATGCTGATAAAAAAATATTGCCACCAAAGTGGCCAAATTAAAATACAAAGTAGAACAATTTTGAGTTCATACTAAATCGAGAAGATGATTTTTGAAGTAACAGTATCAGCGACAGTTGTTGGGTGTTGTGAATAACAAAACAAACAACCACATGCAGCAGTTTTCTTTACACAATCCGCTCCAACTCTCTCGCATAACTGAGCGTTTGGTTGATGAGCTGCAGAGAAGGTATCTCCTTGCAGGGTGCAGACTCCTTTGCCTTCTGGAAAAAGACAGAGCCATTCTTTACTTCCCACTCTGGATGATCCTGTATTCAAGGAACAGAGTCTTAAACATTGTACAACCAATGGAGAAAGGCAGCGTATTTCTAGTGCTGGTGGGACTGGTTCCTTCATGCTATAGATATAGTTTATATTTCATTTATACTCAAAAACAAAGCCCTTGAGGCAATCATTTTCCTAGTTCAAATATCCACAGGTCCAAGATCACGACTTGGGCAAGCGGATCATTCAAATAATTTGAAACTGTGCCTTTCCCATCCATGACATTTTCAAGGGTATTTATATTCATTACTGCCAGAACGCTACAGTCATTCCTAATTTGCTGTGTGATTGTGAAAACAGAAGTCCAACTCCTCTGAAGCAGTTCAGTCAATTTGGATTTAAAAAAAAAAATTACATGTGTTACTGAGAAGGTTACCTCATTGACATATGCCAAAAGTTCACGGTCAGAAGAGAACAGCAACATTTCCTGTGCATCCTTAATCGAGAGAGAATCATATGCCTTCTCGCTGCATCCAGCTATCTCATCTCTATAAGTGACAGAACAAATCAACCAATAAGAACCCAATAAAAGGCGTTCATTTTATAAATGGAAGCAAACATATGATTTGAAGAACTAAACAACACAAGAATATGAAGATGATGGGATCACACCATCTACATATTCCTAGAAATGGAAACTGAACTGCAATAAAGGGGATTCTTTTTTCTTTTTTTCAAACAACTTCCAAACTCCCTCATTTACATTTTTTGTCATTGGTTTTTTTTTTTTGAAAGAATACATTTTTTGTCATTGGTTTTAAACAACTGTTGTCATTCATTCAAGTTTAATCACATATTAAAGTTAAATAAATTACCTGACTGTTTTTGCCAGGAGATCCATAAAATAAACATAAGTCTCATGTGGCACTGTCTGCCGAGCACTCAATACACGGTTGTAAGCCCCCTCCATAAAGGATTGCTCCAATTCCACAGCATGCTTAATGCAAGTGTTCTCCAAAGCAGAGGATGGAAGCAGTTCCAGTTCAGTATGGAATTCAGCAATTCTATTCTGGACAAGGAGTCTCAACAGGTTGAGACCTAAAATTGGGTACTCTTGAGGGGATGGTGGAAGACGGTTACTGCTCCAAAAGAAATGTAAATTCATCAACAATCCTTCTAAATAAAAATTATAAACAAAAAACACCAAGCAATTGATATAAGATAAACAGAATAATAACAGCATAGAGAGAAAGCGTCAACAGAAGCTCCAGCAGCAGCAGATGTGTTTCAAATTATGTTCTATTTACTTCAAAAATTAAATCTAAAGCCAAATAATATATGGGAGAATTTGTGTCAGGGCAGCAGATACATATATCTTTATGACTGCTTGTGTGTGTCTGTGTGTGTGTTCATTTGAACAAATTTGGCTTCTGCTTAACATATTCATAGTAGGTGCCTCAATTTTTGCGGTAGAGGGCGAAACTTTTTTTCGATAACAAGTAGAGGGTGAAACTTAGATAGCTTAAAGGCTTCAAAAGTTACCGAGCATCTGTGTAATAGGATTTCAACTGACAGAAATCTCTCTCGAATGCATCCTGATCTTCAATCTTCACACTAAGAATAACGGCATACTCATATATATCCCCTGAAAGTCCTCAAACAGAAAAAAATTCAAAGAGGAGGTAATTGGGATTAAAGTAATGAAAAAGACTACATCCATAAATAATGATGAAACTAGCACACTCTTTTGGTAAAATATACTTAGGCAACACAATGAACTATAAAACCAATATTTCATACGGTGAAACATAAAAAGAATTCTAAGGAATGCATCAACAGGAAAATAAGAAAGCAACATATTTGGGTCAAGAATGTTACTTGCTAATGTTAATTCATGCATCGCGTTAGGTGTGTCTTCGAACAATGGCGGCAGGCTTCTGAATTCAGTCAGCTTGACCTGCAAACAAACAGCCAAGACCAACATCAGAATCTATATATTTTCACTTATAAACCAGCAAATATCTTAATAATGCCTTCACTCAAATTTCTATGAGCTAAATTTTATTTCCTGTAAGCATAACAACCAAGATGACTTGTAACCCAACAACAACAACACGTTAATGCACCAAATACAAAATGTATCAGTTCTTGAAGCAATTTAAAGAATAAACAGCAAAAGACTAAAACATCTCGCTGATTGATCCAAAAACCTAATCACATCGCCGCAGCGTACAAGAATCTCCAATTTTGCATTAAGCAAAAGAAGAACAGAATGATAGTTACTAAAGCATGTACAGGAGCAGCTCAGAATCTTAAATTTGGGCGAGAAATTAGGGTTTTAGAGATTGCTAAGTACCTTGAGCTGGGAGAGGAGTTTCTCACAGGTATCGGAATCGTTTCGTACGGATGCCGCTTTCAATCGCTCGAAGAGCTGTGCCACCTCCGTCAGCTTTGGATCCATTTCTCGTCGTCCTGTGCTTTGCCTCTCTTCTTCTTCCTCTGATTGCTTTTGCTTTGTTTAGTTTGCTTCTCTGAGTTTCTCTCACTCTTTGCTTCCTATACAAGAAGAAATCGTTTTTATGAGTCTGGGTTGGGCTTCGGCCTCCGGGTTTAATCTTGTTGTTGGGCTTCTAAAAAACCACACCGTTTTCTTACCTCACCTCACTTAAATAAATTTCCTTGAATTTTGCCAATTTTACCCTCAATTATAAAAAAAGAAAAAAGAAATACCCAAACAGACTCCCACACAACACCAACCTCCTTTGTCCTTCCCACCCACCGGCCTCACCTCCGGTCAGCATTGCTTCCGTCTCTTTGATCTGAAGAAAGGCAATCTATATACTCGCACGACCTCCCCTTGCTCCCAGGTCGGACAAATGAGGGAGAAATAAGGGAATATATAGAGAAAGGGAAAGGGAAAGGGAAAGAGAATGAGAGAGGAAAGGAGGTATTGTCGACCGATGGCGAGGTGAGTGGGTGGGAGGGAGGGTGGTGTCATGTGGGGGTGAAAATTTTTGGTGTGGCTATAACTCCACCACGAGTGAACAACGAGTGACTGTAACCCCATCATGGTATGTTTTTGGTGTGACATGTTATAACACTGGTAGACGACAAATTTATATTTTTAGGTCATAGTTTTAATTAATATACACGTGTTATGACATAAATTACTCCGTGTGGGGGTTGTATGGGATTTGAATTTTTTTTTGGGAAGTGAGGGTAAAATTGTCAAATTAAGAGAGAAGGTTTTTAGGAGGCGGAGAAAGAAAACTGTAGGATTTCTTTAGAAACCCCTTAAATCTTATGGCCCATGCTCGGTGGTTGGACTTGGACTTGGACCCCAACCCACATTGGCGAAAAGCCAAAACAAACGACTTATCCTACTATTCGACATCAACTTCGACAAGTCGTTTCTATTTCGTTGTTCTCTCCTCCAGTCCTTCGTCCCTTATCAATATCCACTGAGACACACTAACCAAAAGCCTTCTGTTATTCCAAACAAACAGAGCTTCAAACAATGGCTTCCACTTCTTCACTCATTTCAACTCTAACCCCTCCTTCAAATTTCCCATTTTGTCCCAATTCTCTTTCCCAAATTCCATCTCTACCCCAGACCCTCTCCTTCACTCACACAAGCTCAAAGCCTCTTCTTTACCGAACCAGACCCGGCCCTGCTTCGGGCCTAACCGTCAATGTCCAATCGCTGGAGTTCTCGGGCTCGTTCTTCGAGGGCGGGTTCAATTCAGAGGACGACCCGACTTCCCCACCCGGGTCGGGTTTAACAGCCGTGGAGGAGAAGGAGGAGCCCCCGTGCCCACCGGGGCTCCGACAGTACGAGACCATGGCGGTTCTCAGACCCGACATGTCGGAGGATGAAAGACTCGCTCTTACCCAGAAGTACGAGGAGGTAAAAGGGTTTTAAATTTGATCACTTTTGTTTTTAAAAAACTGGGTTTTATCTATTTCCTTCAATTTTGCTTTGTAATCTGTTTGGTGGCTGAGAAAATTTTAGCAGAAGTGAGGAATGTGTTAGGTTGAGGTTTTAAGTAGATGACTGAACAAAAATGCAATTTGGTTTGAATAGAATGACTCTACATAATGTATAATACATGCACATGGTCATTTAGGCACGGCACTAAAATGGAAACATCCCAGTGAAGCACAACACTGGCTTGGCCTTAAAGTTGGTGTAATGTAGTTGGTCCTTTTGCCAAAGTGAAACTGCTTCACTACTCTCTGTTTATGTCCACCTCATCTGTCTGAAGAGGAAGAAGTGTGTAATAAGAACTGAAGGTTTGTGACAGCAGAGAGTATCTGGTGCAATATATTCTTAAGGATTTTGGACACAGATATTTTGATTTAACAAGCTTACTTTGAATTACGAAATGATTTTCTTTATTAGAGTGCTATTTGTGAAGATGTTACTTCCCTAATGAATTTTGAATCCTCAAACTTTAATAGTTTTTGAACAGGCCACAGGGTTCATTTGTTAATTTAAATTTCAGACTTAATAGCACCTATTCTCGGAAAACTGTCTTTTGGTCCCTAATTTAATTGTATTCAGTGAAAAGTTCCCTATCGGACACCTCAATTGTTGTATTGGCACATGTGCCAGTCTTTGTCTTTGTAGCTTGGGAGCTATGGATTTTCTGAATCTTTTGGACATAACTTATAGTCACCCTCTTGCTTGTTTCGTGTGATGAACATCTCTTATAATCTAGTTGGAGGTATAAGTGTACCCAGTATATCATATGTTACAATATAAAAGTAATTGTCAGATCTTTAGGAATAGTGGTAAGCTAATAAAATTTATCATCCTTTTCATATTTTGTTTGTTTTGTTGCTGTTTTCCACGAAAAGCAATCTTTAAATTCCATGCTGTGTTTAATGTTTGGAAATGCAATGAAATATTTCTCCTTGAGCATTTGAAGAAAAAGATCTATTGCATATTTGCATGGGATGGGGTTCTAGTAGAGTGAAGATCATGTCATTGAGCGGTCTACTTCAACTTATTTTCTTAATTTCTTTTAATGCTGTGGTCTTGAAAAGCTGGGTCCTCAGTGGGATTGTATCACTCCAGTGGGTCACCCAAATATCTCCTAATGTTAAGACATGCCAGATTTTTACATTATTTGACTTGTTATGCCATATTTTACTCCTTTCCTCAATATAAGTTTCACACTCTATCCATGTTTTTTAACCCATATTTTTTAGCTATGAAGATCTGAAGAACTAGGGTGAGGATTTTCTATTGGTCTAATCATGATGTAATTGAAGTTTCATATTGAAGGAGACTTCTAGTCATAGTTATAAACTTATAAACCATCGTGATTTTACTAGGGTGAGGATTGCATCGTGATTTTATTAACCATGTAAGAACTTATCTGAAAGAAGATGAGGTTTGACACATGGTCAGAAATCTTTTTGTTAGAGCATGCTCTTATCAACTGTGTTACAACTTATCTGAAATGAAATAGAACAATCATGTCTATGGAGACGAGGAAGGCAAGTTTAAATGAAAATCATGAAATTTTGCTTAAAGCAGCTTGAAGTTTCATAATGAGGTTAAGAAACTTGGAAGTTTAGTTGGTTACAAGGTTTTTGCTGATGGTCTGTTTTTCACAGTTGCTTATAGCCGGGGGTGGCATGTATGTAGAGGTCTTCAATAGAGGGGTCATTCCACTAGCCTATGGCATCTTGAAGAAAAACAAAGCTGGGGAGTCTAACACTTACCTAGACGGTATCTACCTACTCTTTACCTTCTTCACAAAACCCGAGTCTATCGAGGTACTTGAAGAGAATCTGAAAGCCGATGACAATGTCATCCGATCAATGAGTTTCAAAATAAGGAAGAGGAAGTACTAGTTTAGTTTAAATCTTTTCTCTGAGAGGAAGACAGGAAAGAAAAAGTTACATGGTAATGTCATATGTTTTGAATCCTTCATTCTTTCCTTTGTTATTGAGGTTCAGGTTATTCAGTTTGTATTGTAACATATTTGGATTAATGACCAAAAAAAAAATCTGCAGTTTCTAGAATGGACTTGCAATTGAGTGTGAGCATGTCTTTTAACACCTACTTATAAACAAGCATGATATATGGATAGGCATTACATTCTGGATTTAGAAGTTGAATCAGGTGAGGAGGTCATAAAATCATTAACTCCAACTTCTGCATCAATAGAATATATGTATTGTTCTCCTAGGTTCGTTTCATTGTTCAAAATGCCCTTTTAACACAGCAGACTGCACAATCTCAAGGGTGGGAGTTTGCTTTTTCCACAAAAATTGAAACCAAAATCATATTTAATTCATTAATTATCATATTCTATGGTTTTCTAAAGTTTGGTCATTATCCACCATGACAGAGGACACTACAATCATACCCCAGCAGCAATATTAAACGTCTCAAAAGCATTCCATCGTTTTCATCTCCCTCATCATAGCCATTGAGTAATTAAGCTGTCATTCTTGGAGAGCACTAATTAAAAATTACTTGCACTTAATCATGGGAGATTATGGTATCAACCTTTGTCAGTGATAATTAAGCAAGCATGACACAGTCACACTCCCGTGGAATTTAGATCATCTTCTTGTCTTCACAATCTTTGGTTTCTATTCTAAGTCGTCTATTAAAATTTTAAGGGTTCTTCCATTTTATTTAGGTATAAACCGTATAATAATAAAACTTATACCTAAAACTTGAAAACACATTATAACCTTTTAAATTTCAAATAGACACTTGGGATTAAAAGCCGAAAATTTCAAGAATAGGAGAGGATCTGGATCCAAGCCGCCGTCTTACAAAGGTTGGAGTCATTCTTTTGATTTGTACATGCAGATTCCACAGCTGCTAAAAGATTACTGAGAACTGAAGTAAGATCACTTTACTCAGTGAAAACAAAAGTGTGAAACAGACATGGACTTTTTTTAAGAGCTAGATAATCTGATTGTGCTGCAGCAAAAGATCTGATCTTCAATCCACTTTGTGAGAGAGAGCTTTCTTCATGATCCACCACATACGGTAAAATCTCCTCAATTCAATCAAGGGACACCCCCCCTACTCAAATTGCATCCTAGAAAAGCATAAAAAAGGACAAGTTGCGCAAAATGAGATCATACAATAAATGTGAAATGCATTAAAAAAATAGAGTAGAGAAAAGTGATGAGTTACAAAAGTTAGTTCTGAAATCCTGTAGACCAAGATTCTTTATTTTTCTTCTTTTTTTCTTTTTGGTCATGCTTAGATGAGTGGATGAATTATGAAGAATGACTTGGGTTTTTTCGTACATGGGAATACTGGATGCTTTGCACTTTGGATTTCATATCTTTTAAACATGCTCGAACAGCTCCCCGCAGCACAGATTTGTTACTACCAACCCATTTTCTGCAGCTATAAAATTTGGTCTTGCTGCTTAGGCAATTTTTCTTCGATAAAAGAAGTTAGAGCAGAAAGGAAAAATAAAAATAAAAATTTCTCTCAAAGTTTTTATTTGCTTCTTTATTGTCTACTTTCAAAAACTTAAAAATTTATCTGCAGCCCATTTATAATAATTGATCACATGATTAGCATCTGAAATAATAGTTAAGAGAAAATATTGTATACACTCATTGTATGCAAAATATTTTCTCCAAAACTTGCTATCTATCTCTTCGAGTCTTATTCTTTTTCCGTATTTCCAATTTTCATTTCTCAAAAAAAAAAAAAGTAAATTACTTCATATTCTCATATTTATAGGGTAATTAGCTTTGTGTTTCTCACCCCCTCTCTTTTTTCTTTGTCATATTATGGCTTAAGCTTGATCTCACCAGGTAAGATCTTAGGTTTGAGTCGTTTGACATTAGAGGATGCCATGCTTTAGTGATGCTTTCTATGCTTTAGTGATGTTATGTTGCTCAAATCTTTATATGTAATGATGAAAAGGTCAAAGCACCAACATCACTTTAGTTTAGTGCATGAAAGAAATAATTCTTCTTTTCTTTCTTAGCTAGTCATGACATAATAAAGAAGGTCTAAACAACTTGAAAGGGAAAGAATTCTTCCATTCATTTACAAGAATAAGTTCTTTGTTTACAAAATATATTACTCTATAGAAAAGATTTGGCCCCAATGAGCCCTTCATGTGTAGACCTAATTAATATATATTACTTAATATGGCCAAAAAAAAAATATTACTTAATATATATATATATAACATAGTTAGTAATTGTGTGCATCAA
Source organism: Dryas drummondii (assembly GCA_003254865.1). Classification (NCBI taxonomy): domain Eukaryota; kingdom Viridiplantae; phylum Streptophyta; class Magnoliopsida; order Rosales; family Rosaceae; genus Dryas; species Dryas drummondii. The sequence continues at coordinate 1,122,316 of QANW01003914.1, forward strand.
ACACAAATCCTAACTATGTTGAATTGACATGTCAACACACCAACAAACTTGATGTCCATTGGTGAACATGCAGGCCTAATTATATATAATGCTCGTTATCATGAGCAGAAAAATATCTGTATAAGGTAGAGAGGTGTCAATTAGTTGAAGTCAAGACAAACCACCTTGCTAACCCTATATGTATGCTTGTACCTCTTTATAGGTTTGTTAGGCCATCGACTTACCTGCCAAACATGGATATCAGATCAGATCGACCAACAGCTTAATTAGTTTTTTTTTTTTTTGGTCTGAACAGCTTAATTAGTTTTTTTTTTTTTTGGTCTGAACAGCTTAATTAGTTAAGAGCAATGCATCTATGGTCTTTCTTGACCTAAACCAAAACTTACACCTAACTCGGTAAAAATTTGGATCAATTAAAAAAATTGAATTCAGCATTTTTTATGTATGATGATGTTTGGGTCCATGCTTTTACAGTGGATATATATAACTGGGCCTTAGTGCTTAATTGGTGTGTGCCCCATCATTGAAACTTGAAAGAAGGAATATATACCATCATGTAAATTTGATCTCAAAAGCTATTGCTCTGGGTTTTTTGTTTGATTTTCTTTTTTTCTTTGATGTAGTATTGATGGTTCCTATTATATTAATCAACAAAGTTATATAAAGTGTCCTTTCCCAAATCTAATAGCAATCATCATGTACCTCTCTCCCTACCCTCCCTCAAGCCAAAAGGAACACACCAAAAAAGAAAAATTCACATAAAAAAAAAAAAAATTTAGAACTGTAGAGGAAATGTTGGGTAAGTACTATCCTGTATTTCTGTGTAGTAATGGTTTTTGATATTTAATTTTAGAAAGACGTAGGGAGGAAGAAAAATGAGAGATAAGAGAAGCAAAGATGCAAATGAAAAAAAATTGCGAGTTTGAAAGAAATTCTAAGTTCAAATATTTGCAATTGCAATTTCAAAATTCTATTTGTAAGATTTTAGTGATAAAAAGATCTGAAGGGAAATGTTAAAATATTGAATAATTGTTGGATCACATTCTAACTGCTTAAGCTTTTTTTTTTTCTCTGTCGTAAGTGTAATTTATTCTAACAATTATCATTAATGTGAAAGTGGTGTCCATATAATATAATATTGTTTTTTTATGTTACCAAATAATTAATTCAATCTAACATAATATGTCAAACTATTTTATAAAAAGAGCATTTCTCAATAAAATAATTTGATTACTCTGTTTTCAACAAACAATTGTGTTGGAGCGTATAATGTCCATAAATACACTCAACATGATCTTTGTACCTCTCTCTCTCTCTCTCTCTCTCTCTCTCTCTCTCTCTCTCTNCTCTCTCTCTCTCTCTCTCTCTACATATATATATATAAGCCTCTACCTTTTTGGTATGAAAAGTAAAATATCTCTAATACTTTAATACTTGAATAAATCAATCCCACCACAAGTCCACAACCTCTCTCCAATATAAATACACTCAACAAGCCATTTCTACTTCTCCTATATACTTACATCCATCGTCAACTAATAGGCCTAATCATATAATCTCTCCTGGTTTTAGATTAGAAGCAATTAAGCTTCGATAGAGAGATGGGTGTTCCTGATCAGACTACTCCAAGCATGGCCAGTACTTCTCACCTTTATCCTCAAGCACTCCAACTCAAACTTTACCAGGCCTTCATATTCTCCATTCCCATCCTTTTTTCCATCATTCTCTTCCTCTTGTTCTACTTGTTCTACCTCAAAAGAAGGGCTTCCTCTCTTTCATCTTCTCCACCAATTCTTCCAACAAGTCATAATATTAATCATGCTGCAGCTACCACTTATGTTTCCTCTGTAAGTCTCTCTCTCATACACACATGCATATATATATATATAACATGCATGCAGACAAGCAAAGCAAACATTAATCCAATTACTTGATTTAAATTTATGATCTAGCTAATTCCTTTTATTTTCTTTTCATATCATAAATGTCTAGGCTTGTCCAGTGGGTTTGAAAGGGGAGCTCAAAGAGAAGCTTCACATAATTCTATTTGATGAAGAACTAAGGAAAAAAGATTCCCAGTAAGTTTTAACTTCTTCTACTGATCATTGAAAATTTGATTGCTCATTAATTGGATCAGATTTGACACTACAAACGAAATTGATTATTTGGGGTCTTTGTAATATTGGAGACATTAGTTAATGCGGTCCATATTAATTTAACAGTAATGCTACACTTACCACATTTTTATATCATAATTTCATACCATTTTACATGTTATTTATATATTGGACACTACAAATTAAAAAATAAAACCTAAAAAAAAAAAATTCTTTCAGTAAAATAATGACAATTCAAATGAGATACAAATAGTACAACTAGCATTATTGTTAATTCAATCATACCCTGCAACAAGTGGCATGTACCTAGCTAGATAGTGCATTACTGCATTAGTGTGTAATATACAAATATCACATCTTGAAGTTGAAAATCCAGTACACTTCCACCAACTATATCTTGACTCTTGAGATTGACCACTCAAAAAGAAAATCCAACAAGAACTTCTAGTTCAAGTGGTAAAGCATTTAATTATTCCTTATAAAAGCATGTTCGATGGTTATTTGCTAAATGCTATACAATGGTTATTTACTTATCTGAGCTCAATATTAAATATATTCAAATATTATTATGTTGATACTCAAATATTTAAATATCTTTAATATGAGCCCAAAGAGCCATTGGTTGCAGCCCAAAAATCGCCAAAATTTGAAATGGGCATCAGCCCATAATAGCTGGCCAACACTCAATGCCTCTTGCTGGCTTGCTGCAACATTTTATCCCACCTAGAATTCCTTTTCTCTCTCTCCGTGGGACCCTTCATTCCAACGGCCAATAAATTTATTTCACATGCTTTTTTATATCTTTTTTTGTTCATACTTTTCAGATTATGGGTTTACTAATTTCCTGAGTTTCTCAAAAGTAAATGTTATATTTTTTACTATATTTTGGAAAATAAAATATAGTAATAGCATAGTAAATACTAAATTTAGCTATATCATTTTAGTTAGTTTTTTATCAATTTCACTATATTTACTTATTTAGTATATAGCATAATATTTAACCATGTCATTGTATATGTTTTAAAAGTTTGATTCTTACCCTTCTCGGTTCAGTTTGAACCAAGTCCAAACAACCCAGAAAAGAAAATCAGTGATTTTTTATATATTAGGTAAATTCTCCTAAAATTAGGACATTTATGTCCTTGAAATTCTCCTATAGTCATGCATTTTTATTCCCCACCGGCACCAGTTATGGCCATCAAGGGTCTTGCAGGGTAGAACATAATTTGAACTCTTCACACATGTGAGTTTAGAATCTCTCATAACATACACTATTTTCTCGAAGGTGCTTTTGAGAAAGAGAGAGCGATAAGGAAGTAGAATAAATGTGAAATGACATCTCTGGAGGACACAAAAAGTGCTTTTCTAAGATTCTTCAGGAAAATAATTAATTAGCTTTTCCTTCAAAGTGGATAGTATTGAACACTGAAATCGTCATCACAACTCTCCCATCTACAGCTTCTATATTTTGGCACTTTAATTAATTAACTAATTGTATGCTCTTAATTATGCTAATTGGGTTATGATTAACAAAGCTCACAAAAAATTTGTGGCAGATGTTGTGTTTGCTTGGGAGAGTTCGAAATGGAAGAGGAGTTACTGCAGGTGCTATCGTGCAGACACGTGTTTCACATCGATTGCATACATCACTGGCTGCACAACAACACAACTTGCCCACTGTGTAGATGCTCAGTAATTCCCATTACCAAACTTGATAATAATAGTCCTGTGCAGTCCGAGCCAGTAGTACCACCCCAGAACCATAGCACCATAATCTCTCACCACAGTCCTGGGATTGTTTTGGAACAACCACACCAACAACAACAATTGGACGTTAATGCTGTTTCAGATAGTACAACAACACCCATTGAAGGGTCATCAAGTGTGAGTGGTGCAATTTTAAGGGACGACTCAGCAGGTAGGTTATCTGGGTATTGTAGCAATCAAGATTTGGGAGACTCAGTTACTATACATATCCAAATGCATGATTCATCATACCATTAATAACCTTTCTTAATTTCTTCAACAACTAAAAATAAGAAAGCATTTATATTCAAATGTGTCTATCTCTTTTATCTCCGAACTTTACGTAATAAAAAAAATAAACACATAAAATATATTCACATGTGTCATAAAAATTGTTCTCTTCGATTATTTTAAAAAGTTCATTTTTGTTGATAACTAAATAGATAAAAGAGAACCCTGTTATTTATATTGCTTAGGGAATATGGGAGAGAAGGTCAGCATGTATTTTTCTTAAACCTCAATGGAGGTGTTTAATCATCCAATTATCAAAAATTTCAGGAGAAATAAGTGTAATTTGAAGTACTTTTTCTTAGTGGAAGTTCATGGCATAATTATATTGGGTTAGGAAAAAGGGTAAAATTGAAAAAGCGTCGACAGCAGGGTTCGAACCTGCGCGGGCGAAGCCCAACAGATTTCAAGTCTGTCTCCTTAACCACTCGGACATATCGACCTCATGTTATGGAAAGTTGAAGTTAACTTTATAAACCAATACCACCAGAATTTCTTTATAGCAACTCTACTACTATTGCTTCTTGCATAACTTTTTATACAATAGTGTACAAATCTTTGATTGGTTTGTATAGAGAAAAAAATAAAAAAGAAGACCCACAAGTGTGACATCAATAGTGCAAATACATGAAGTTCTTGTAAATTTAAGAATAATTTTTAAGGCTAAAATACCCATTTTGGCCATTCAGTTCCTTAGAGTAACATAAGCTGATAAGCAGCTGCATAAAGAGCAAAAGCTAGAAAAGCTGAAATTACGGTTGTTTTTGTAGGAAGTCTTCCTTTATCACTCCTATAGATTATGGCCTCATAAATTGGTAAGCAATTCACTACACCAAAACCAGCTATAAACGTCTGCAAGAACAATCCCTCCAAATTATTGCTGCCTCTGAAAACCTCCACATGGCCCCAAGCAAAGGCAGCCAAGTTGAGAATGGCAGCCATTGTTAGTGGCACAATCATGGGTGATGGGACTCCAAACTCAATGGTTCCTTGCTCATATCTTTTGCTTTGGTCATCCTCAAGGACTTTGCTAGTCACATTGAACCCATGTGTGGAAATGCCCAAGGACTTGAGGAAGAACTCAATGGACCCAAACAAGTAGCTTGAGAGGGCCCTAACCATCCACATCCTTTGGTCATTCCACCACCTATGGAATGTTCCTCCAGCTAACAGAAAATCTAGGAGGTCTTGAGTGTAGGTTCCAAGGAAAATAAACACATATAAGAGAAACCATGCCTCTGAAACCTGTAACAATCACTTAAATCTTAAGAAATGAACAACAAAAATATTCTCTTATTATAGCGCATGAAAGCTTGTAAGACAAATGAATTTGTCAGGCTTAGTGTTATATTAATTCCCTCCTTAGTGAAAGTTTTTCATATTTTAGCACACGGACAATTTTAAATTCATTGTGGTGGACGTTGGTGAATGCATTTTGGTTTTTGGCTTTTAGTCTTCTTAAGCTTGAATTCTCCATGTGGGTGGCTATTGCTTTATTGATGACCTAATTTTAGCCACACCGTGAGCCTATATAGAAAAGAGAGTGGCGAATGCATTTTGACATTTACCTTTTAGTATTCGTACACTTGTATTCAATGTGGGTTGTTGTTAGTTTATTGATGGCCTAATTTTAGGCATACCATGAGCCTATTACCTATAATCTATATATAAAAAGAAGGAGATCCACACAAGGCGTTTTAGTCATCACTCAAGTTGTGGCGTATTCACTCTAAAATCACTAGACAGCTAAAACTTAAAAGAAAGCAAAGGGCTACAGTAATTTCTAGGTTGAGATAGTGGACAAATGTGTATCATATTGGGTACAAGGATTCAGGTTTGAGATTAAACGTTTAAGTGGCAATTATTTGGGTTGGTTCCCAACTTAATTCATGTTTAAATATTTTGTTTGAATTGAGTGTATTTGGCAAGAGAATAACCCCAAAAAGAGATTGGAAAGGGTGAATGTACATTACCTTCGGAAAGATAGTGAGTCCATTGAGGAGAGCTAGCTGGGGTAGGAAGGCATAGGTGGTCACTGGAATTGACCAGATGGGCCAAAATGCATAGTGAGCATAAGCAAGGCCCATTAGAGGGCCCATGGACTGCGTGCCAAATATGAGTGGATTATATCTAGAGAAAACCACCTCAAGGAGGCCTATGGCCCATCGCTTGTTTTGATTCAGCACATCAAGAAGGTTAATCGGGGCATCCCCATAAAATGCTGCCCTATCTGGATGGCAGAATATGGACTTCCACCCCTCACACTGCAAACGATAGCCTGTGAAGTAGTCCTCCACCAGTGACCCATATCTCACACCCACCTACATAGTTTTAAAAATTCGGTTTATCAGATTCCAAATTATCTTAGCATTGTCATACAAATGAAAGAAAAGAAGTAAGAGAGTTTGTAAATCCACCCAAATATTTGATCAGTCCACCCAGCTCCAAAATTTTTTTTCAAATTTACAAAAATTAAACAAAACAAATCGAAAATGAAAGAATGAAAAAAGAGTCAGATATTGCCCTTTCTCGTGAGATGGGGGATTTGAACCACCATCTCTTAGGACTCATGGGGGCCAACATGACCAACCTTGAGGGTAGGCAAATGAGGCAATTGCTTCGGACTCCAAATTTCATAGATCTTTATATATTTTGATGGTTTTTGTGAGTACTTATTAAAAAATAAAATCACGTAAATGTATATGACTACATGAAGAATCGAGAGCGTTATTTTTATAGTTTGTCTCGGGCCTCTAAATATCATGCCACCTTGCGTGTAAATCTAAGATAAATAAGTATTTTTGGATGTTTTTTAACTGGGTATACTGATCAAATGTTTGGGTGTATTTATTTGCTTACCTTGTAGCCCCAATTAGTATAATTGTTCTCATAATTGCAAGCAGCAACACGGTGAGCCAATTCCAGAACCTCTGGAGACTGAATGGGCTTGTTCACCACATAGTTTGGGCCCAGTTCAGGGATTTCGGGTGGCAAAAAATTTGATGGGCCTCCAAAGAACACTCGTCTAGAGAAAAAGCATCCCGTTCCCACATAACTTGGGCCAGAAAGCCCATCCATTCCCACCGGATTGATTTGAAACAAATGCTTGTGATCGCATCCGTAGATGTCGTTTTTGTTGATTCCGCGAAAACGCTGAGGAAACTGCACGTAGCCTACTTGGGATCGAAGTTTGGGATCTGATAAGTAGCACAGCACACGACGTGGCGTTTGAGGGTCGTTTGAGTACATGTCACAGTCTAGGGTCAAGACTATTGGCGCATTGGTCATGGCAGCTGAAACTCGAAGCTTCACATCAATAGATTAATTAATTAGTTAATAATTTAATTAATAAACAGCTAGTAAATGAGAAAATTAAATATGTAGGGAATTGAAAGTTTGAAACAAAGCTTACAAGGACATTAAGGGCACCAGCTTTAAAATGGTGGGTTGATGTCCTGCTTTTTTCTCTAGAGACATATATTAGGTTTGGCATTGGATTCCCTGTGATGTCTTTGTCTCTTCTATTGTCGGATAAAACCTGTTCAATTACATATTCAGATAAAAATTAACATAATTAATAATTTAAATTTAATTACAGTTTGATAAGAGAACATTTTCGTATATGTGCATAAACCTTAATTGAGTTGCTCATAAGTCATATATCGATCTGCTATATATAATTTTTATTTACAATTTGATAAATTGTATGCCATTCGTGAATTAGAATTGAACTCTTGTGATGCGAATCGCAAAATATTGTTGAGAGAAAATACAAAGCTTACCTGAATGATAGTGGGATGGTCTTGGCGGGTAAATCCATCAGTCCACTTGCTAAAAACTTGGCTTTCTCGTTCTCCAGTTATATACTCGCTGCCAACTTTGCCTCTTTCGATTACATTGTCTACCCTCACTTTCATACCTTGGTACATAATCTGTGGCATATATATATATATATATGTTTTAGAACAAAATTAAGCCCTAATTAAGTTAATTAGGGAAGTTTGAATAGTTGATTTGATCCGGTTAAGTAATTAAATCATACTGATCCAACCAACAAAAAATTACAGATTAAAACTGAAACCAAGAAAAAATTAACTAGGTCCATAATATTATTATGCAAATGTGATGTGGTACCGTACTGCACATTAGTAACATGCATGGTGTGTAATGGTGATGGTTTTTTGTGTAGGAGAGAAACTTAATTACCTATTCCCATGATAGGTGACGTGGCATTATTACTAAAAGAGAAGAGTTTTGATACATTAAAACTCTTTACGTCACTTTCTCTGTAGTGGTGATGTCATATCACCTATCACGGGGATAAGTAAGTTTTTCTTTTTTGCAATCATTTTAATCATTATGAAGAGGATAGGGACCAAAGAAAGTGACAAACAAATATTGCTGCTGCATAGTTAGCTTAATCCTTACGTTTATTTAATTCGAATTTGGATTATTTGTTATTTTTTTCTTGTTTTTTTTTTTTTTTTTACATTGGAAGGAATCGAATTCTGGACTTAGCTTAATCTTAAGCTTTAGTTCACCCATCCTCACCACTTGGACTAATCCCAATTACTTTTTTTTGCTTGTTTTAATTGTAACTTAAAATATAAGTTTAAACATTATATAACTCTATTTATATTCAAAATGTAGTTACAAATCATTTCATCTTTTATTTCCTATTATTAAATAATAAATATATAATTAAAATTAAAAATAAAGTATAAATAAGTAGAAAAAAACAAGCACAGGATGTGCCTCCCTTTATTTCACAGCCGCCACAAAATTAAAGTAGGGATAATTGAAGGGAATTGCAAGGAAGGGGCATTATGAGTTATGACCATTATAGATTTATAGTCTTGTCCTTGTATGCCTTTATAAATATCGGTGTCAGTGGTCTTTTTCACTTAATCATGAATGGATGGGTTGGGGAGCTAAGGCTAAAGGATCGTAGCTCTGATACCATATAGAAATTGTATGTTCTTATTAATTTAAATAATACCATACATTCCTTTTATATAGAGATAGGAGAAGCTATAGGACGAGCTTCAATCCTAATCAAAAAACTACAAACAATTCAAATTTAACAACTAAGGAAACAAACAACCAATCGTCTAATCATTATCCAATTAATACCATATCAGCTTCCAGAATTCAATACCCCTTTAGATTCATTTATTTGAATCTAACATATATATAGAACATTAACATACATATGTACTGACATATCTTTCGGAAATTAGCAGATTTGGTGACTTTAAGGTAACTATGAATATCTTTTTTTGGTAAATAACAATGAATATCACTTCGTAAACTTTGATGCATGTTTCCTTAATTAGGCATACACTAAAACCAAGAAAACTATAGCTGATTAATTACCTTAATCTTCTCAGCCTCAGAATTACTCCTGGAATGATCCATTGCAAAATAAGCCTCTGGGCTGCGCTCCACTATATTATTCTCTCTGCAGAAAGGCAGCCAGTGGCTCGCAAACTTGGCAGCCTCCATGAAAGCAAACAGAGTCAGCGCCGATCCCCCGTCGTCCGAAACATAAACCGACACCTTTGCTGCCGGATAGTCATACGACATCACTGACAGCGCTGTGTTCACCACGCTGCACGGTGGCTCCTTATAAGGATCTGCCGTGCAGATGAACACATCAAGCCCCAGAGACTCAGCATCTCCGAGGCCAATAACCCTTTCGAGGTTTTCCGGGAATTCGGTGCGGTAAATGGGACGGTGGCGGAAGGAGTGTGTGGTGGCGGACATGAAGGCAAGGACGGTGTCGGAGATTAAGAGGGAGAGGGTGATGAGGAAGGAGGTTGGGGTGGTGGAATGGAGTAGAGAGAGGGAGTGGCGGTAGAGGAGGGCTAAGACGGCGAGAGAGTGAAGCACCACAAAGAGGCGGTTGAGGGTGGTGCGATTAGAGTGTTGGTGGGTGTGGAGAGGAGGGTTGTGGGTGGTGGTGGTGGTGCAAGTGCAAGCAGCTCTTTGAGCCGCCATGGAGGATCAATAAGCTGGTGCTGCTATGTCATAAGACATGGCATGAGGTCGAGAGGGTCTTGTATATATAGATCAGTATATATATATATATATATATATATATATATATATATATAAAACCTTCTCACATATGCATATAAGTGCATGTGAGAGGGAACATTTATCTCTAGGACACAAGATCATTACCTTTTTTTTTTTTTTTTTTTTTTTTCTCAGTGATAAATTAAGATTATCTTTAACTTTATTTTTTCTAAAGAAAATATATACTTTAGATAAGACATTATTAGTTATTTGTTTGATTTATTTTTTACTTGTTTCAATATAATTTTAAATCGTGTAACATAAGTATAATTTAAATCGTGAATGGAGTTTATGTAACTCCACTCACATTTATTTCATCTTTTAAATTTTATCTTTAAATATTAAATATATAATTCAAATTAAAAGTCAAGTATAAATAAACTGACCAACAATAATAAAAGTGCGACATGCTTGTATAAATGGATGCCTGGCAAAATGCAGCACATGACCCTCTTTTTTTTTTCTTCTCCGAGTAGTTATATATCAAAAAAGAAAGAATTGAGAAGAAACTATATATAAGCAAAAATCGGTTCTATATATTACGAGACAATTTATGATATCAATTCATAAAGATCAATTAATCGATCTATTATGTGCCTGATCGATCTACATCTAGCACTAATTGGGTACGTAGACCTTATACAATAACATTTTTCTACCTCTACGTACAATATATATATATATATTACCTCTAATATTACTTTTTTTTTTTTTATCAAACTAACATTACTTTTCAATTAATCAATATTCTATGATATTATTTTTTCGTTTTCTTTATTTTCGGAAAAAAATATTTAAACTCTATATATATGTTTTTACTTTTTGGTTAATAGATAACCAAATTTATAATCTATTATTCATTGACTCATACTACTTGAGTTAAATCCCATGAATGCTTCCAATTGTTTTGGAATAAGAAATGGTAATGTTTTGGTTAGAATGAGTAAGAGTAGCTAGCACATGTTAGGGTTTGGAGTGCCTACCTAAATTTTCAAATTTATACGCGTAGTTATGCACACAAATGGTCCAGTACGTGGATGTGTGTGTGATCGATAATGTAAATTAAAGACCCCAATAATTTATAATAAAAAATAAAATAAAAAACAGACAACCTCAATTTCATGGCAACGTGAGCCAAAAAAATTATTGCCTGTTTAGTGTTTACCGTTTACGTAAGAGAAAATATCAAAGAAGCACAAACAAGGCACACGCATGTAATTAGAAAGTGGAGTTTGGCCACAAAAAAAAAGTTATGTTTAGAAAGTAGAGCCCAAAAATTATTTTCTACATAAATAAAATAAAAAATCAAAGAACCATTAACGAGACACATTCATGTCATAAATATATGGTCGATATATTTTGGTCTTCGTCAAGATGTACATGTATAATTAATTAAGCTTGCACGTACGAAACAAATTAAATAAAAGTTTTATAACCCTAATTGTTGACTAACAACATATTAATTAATTTATAGAGCTATGTATGCACCACATGTAATCACTTACTTAACAATTAATGAATGCAATTCATTCTTATAAAGTTATCAAAATACAAACAATATTCACCAAACCAAATTAGAACTTAAGACATTGTTCAACAGTATTAAATAGCTTTAATTTACTTAATTATCTACAAAACTAATTATAATACAATTTAAATTATAGGATGTTAATTACTGTTAATGCCATTTGATACACATGTGAGACGATAGTTTGTGTGTTGATGTGTGACTTATTGTTGAGGGATATCTTCACTAAATATAAGAGTAATGTTGTTATAATTTTTTTTTTTATATAATGTGCCAGTTAATGTGTCGATTAATTGACAACTGTTTATAATAATTTATATACTAAATATACATGACTATCTCACAGTATGCCATCAACTATTATGGTTAGAAAATAAAATACACACTTTTTACTTATACAATCTTCTATCACTTACATTATTAGCACAGATGCATGTTACTTTCCAAAAAATAAAAATAAAGAATACATGAACCACAGGACCACACCTTTGATACCATTGGCATGACAAAGGCCAGATCAGGACGATAATTAATCAGATGGTTTTGTCTTTGGTTACTTGATATCGTTCATTTACCATGCATCCATATATTTTTGTGAAGATATTGCCTCAAAGTTTTCTAAATCTTCTAGGGTGTGCCGGTAGTGATGCATCATTATCAACATGACAACATCAACTATTTATAATTCAAACCAAAAAACTTATAAGAAAAGAAGGGTAAAGAAAAAACAAAGGTTAAAGGATAATTGTTTGAAAAGAATTAAACGAAAAATCATATATATATATGTATATAGTCCCGTTCAAGTAAAGACATCCTCAATCTTTCGTTACCACCATGCAGTATAATTTCATAATAAGAACTGTTCATATTTTAGATCTTTCCTTAAAGGTTATCCCTGTAAAAAATAAGTTAAATCGGTAATTGTTTGATCATCTAAACTGTGCACACAAATATAGTCCGTCAAATAAAATTAAAATGATATTTTTTTATAATAAATTGGCTAAACAGTTTTCGATCTGGCTGATTTTTTACAAAGGTGATATTTAAATGATAAAATATAAACGGCTCCGATCATCAAATGGTATGTCCAAATAAGATTTTCTTACTTTTCTTAAAATAAGGACATCTTACTTGAAAATTTTCATATATATATATATATATACATTTTGTACTTGTAAACAAAAAGGTTTACAATGTAATAGCTGGATATGACATTGCAGGTGTAGATATAGTATTATACTTACTAAGTGAAAACTTTTTTTGTATTAATTGTATTATAAAAATCACCCCCAGATAGTACTTAAAGATTAATATCGAGGATCGATCATTGATATATATATAATACAATTCTAGTACTAGCAGTCAATGCTGCTGTAACATGGTCAAAAGGAACATATATATATATATGTATGAGACTGTCAAGAAAATCGGCATTAGAAAACAAAATAATTAAATGAAATATATGGAGCTGATCAGTCCAAGAATTAATTAAAGAAATGCATGCATATCCCTATCTATCCATATAAACGATGCCTTTTGTGCATTGGAAATGGAAATTGGTGATACTCCCAAGTCATTGTATATTTGTATTGTATTGTATAGAAGATCTCACAATAATTTGGATCTTTCTTAGAAAGGCACACCAATCGCCATATTCTTACGACTTCAACTTGGTGCATTAATTGTTAGTGGATGCCTACTGTGGCAAGACGTATATAGTCAAGCACGTGGTTGACTTTTCTTAGTAACCAAACAAATACAAAAAGTATATAATCCTTACTACTGCCATATATATAACTCTGAAAATAAAAGAGATCGATGCTAATATGTAACTGAATTGAGTAATAGTTACAAGACAATACCCGTGAAAAAAAAAAAAATATTCTGTATAACTGTTATATTGACACGTGATATAATCAGTTTATTTGTTATAATATGAGTGGATATTATTAATATTATACCTTATAAATATAAACACATCGTCCAGTAATATCCTTACACATTAAATTGATTATATCATATTACGGTATATCAATTATACATTATAATTTTCGTCAAAGTCAAAGGTAGACTTTATAGAAGATGAACTGCACACAAATATTTTTATTTTTCAATTTGTTGGCTTGCCTAGTGTTTTGTTTGACTTTATTAATTATGTTGACAATATATACATTCGATCTGAATTAAACAGACTGCTTAACAAAAAAACATTATGGATTGATTCATATCGTCGTCCTTCGTAATTATTGTCCTTAGAATTTGATTTGAAACAGTGCTGGAAGTGAAGTCGCATTAGATGATTGGATGAGGGGCATGAGACCCACAAGAACAAATAATTGGATGAGATATTTGTTGTGATCCCATTATAAACTTTTATAGAGAATAACTTACCTACCCTACCCTATTTGTTGTGATCCCATTATAAACTTTTATAGAGAATAACTTACCTACCCTACCCTATTTGTTGTGATCCCATTATAAACTTTTATAGAGAATAACTTACCTACCCTACCCCTGTGATTGTTATAGGAGAGGCTTGTGTAATAGTAGTGAGAGAAAAAGAGCAGAAGGAGGAGAGAAAGAGAAAGGGAGAGAGAGAAAAAGAGAGAGGAGAGAGATAGAAAGAAGGGGATATGGTGTACGGCGCGCAAAGAAGTCCATACATTATCAGTGACTGGTTGCAGTCACATTGCCCACTTGCCCCTGCCTTGTTATGAGAATAATGGTGGGCAGGGCCTACTGTTGTGCACACTTGGTCGACTGAGCTTGGAGCTGCCGTTGGACATTATTGGGCATTGCTCAATTCCAGGCCGTCAATTTGGAGGTAGCTAGCTGTAGCTGTAGCTGTAGCTGTAGCTGTGATAGCAATGTGAGGAGGTCCAGGGGACGTAATGGTTTTTTCATGGGCCACCACTATATATATGTACAGCATTACTGTCTCTTTCTCAAGCTTCTGAGAATTTGTTTACGGAACGTACGTTCTATATTTAAGTCTTTTTATTTGAGAAAAGAGAATTCCAACTTAAGAGATTTTATTTGAGTTGTTTGTTATATATGGCTATCGTACCAAAGACGAACGAATTCATATTATTAGATTAATGGCCAGTTGGTAGTCTCAACTATAGTCATGAAATGCACATAGCAGATAGCAATGAACAACCCACTCCAAAACAATCAAATTAAACCAAATTATCATGGTCCAAATGGCGCTGTCATTAGTCATTGCTTTCTATTTCAGAGTGGCACCTTGAACGGATTAATGTCAAATCTCCAAATGGAAGTGAAATGTAACACATCTATTGGAAGTTGTCCAATGGTTGTCCAGTGGTTATCAGGATTTCCTAAATATTAGAGTGGTTTACGGTACCACTG